>JAPDPK010000038.1:5215000-5784066 GCA_031772115.1 Heritiera littoralis | reverse complement strand
TCATAGTTATAAAAATTACGAAATCTTAAGGGCAAAATTGTTCAAAAATTTCATAACCAAGGGCATTTTCGTAATTTTGACCCCATCTAGAAGACTCTTTAAAACTCCACACACACCTGACAGACACTATTCATCATCTTCTCCCTCACCCCTCACGTCCTTCATAGCCAAGAAAGAAAGAAAAAGAAAAAGCTTCCTAAACTTAACTAAAACAACCTTATTTTACTAAAGTGTCTTCACCAAAATTGTCCTACTCATCAAAATCTATCTATCCATACCAAAATCTCAGTGTAAAAGTGACAAAATCAAGAGGAAAGCGAGCCCAAAGGCTTCGGTCAAGGTAAGCTCTTCTTATACCTATGGATTTAGTTAATTCCAAGGTTTGAAAACAATGTATTTACGCATGTTAAGCATGAATCTAGCATTAGTTTTGATTGAAATTCATTAATTTCTCCCTTAGGGCATTCGACCATGGTTGAACCTTCATGTATCCATGTAGTTCCATGCATGTAAATGGTGCCAAAATGATGAATGAACATGGTTAAGCATGAAACTAAAGCTAAATTGTTAAAATTCCTTAAGTTTAGCCATAAGCACCATTCGGCCATGAGAAGGAGGAAAGGTTTTGCCACCCCATTTGATGAGTTTAGGATGCCATTAGACTGTAGAAATTATGAGGAGTCCACCGGTGTAATTGGATTTAAAATCTGTCTTAAAACGGTGAAGTTGTGTTTTAGCATTGGTAGAATTTATACTGATTTAATATTTCCAATGTATAATGTGGCTGCAATTATTGAAGGAAAATAGTTTAAAAATTAAATTGAGGTTAATAAATATTATTGGTTAAATATTTTGCAGCTCGAGAGAATTAAATTACGTGCTGTGCTATCGGTGAATTCACCAGAGTTATAAGTCGTAGGGATATTATGAATGCATGGTTTCATTGATAATAATTTTATGGAAATATTTTGGTACACAATTGCTTTGGAATTGTGCAAATTGTGGCTTTTGGCTAGATTGTGAACGGTGTTTTACGTGCAAGAAGGCTAGGTCGATAGTAGCCTTTATGCTACTGAAATTTCTTAGAAAATTTTCTAAAATTATCATGATATATTTTAAGTGTATTATTGAGTGATTTCCTAGCCTTGGAAATTAAATATTTAATATTTTCATAAAATATTTAATGTTTACTACTACTGAAAGAACCGATTATTGTTTACTGTTTACTATTATAGAACTGTTTACCATTTCTGAATCGTTATTGTTACTAAAGTGTTCACTGTTTACTAGAACTGTTTATTTTATAATTTACTGACTGTTACTGCCATTGAACTGTTTACCGTACAGAACTGATTACTGTACTGTTTATAAGAATTTATCTAAGTGTATGAAATGTGTTTAAAGTGATTTGGTAAAATACTAGTTAAAGTATTTTATTTAAATGGTTTTATAAACCAATCATTTGAGTAATTATTTATTTAATATTATTATTAAATGCTATTTCATATCAAAATCAACAACTACTCCCTATAGTCGCTTCTAGGTTCCAGGACACGAAAGGTATTTTAAAATACCTCTCATACTTCATTTTGATCCCTAGCCGACTATAGTATCCTTCCTTATCGACTGTAGTGCACTTTTAGGAAAAATAAACGTTTTTATGCATATAGATTTCAAAATATTAGTTCTGCATACGGTTCTCTTACTGAGCATGTTTTCGCTCACTCTTTAATTTTTCCCACTCCCCAGATGTGGCAGAGATTGCTTAAGATACTTTTTGAGGATTTAGACTATGTTTATTAGCTTGAGGTGATACATAGTAGATCTTGAGGTACATTCATATTCTTTTATATATATTTGAACATATTGTACAATACTACTTTATTGTAAACTATATTCGGGGGATGTAAATATTGAAGAATTACTGTTTTGTAAATATTTCCATTTTAAAAATTGAAAAAAATTATATTTTTGTAACTATTACTGTTTAACATAAGTGTATGATAAAGGCATCATAGATAGCCCAACCATCACTATGCATTTGAAAATGTGGTGAATACTATATATACAGATTGAGACATCTGGCATATGTGGAGGATGTGCAAAAGAAACGTTCGAAGCTATCAGAGATTCCTATGGTCAGGGATTTTCCAGATGTATTTTTGGATGATTTACTAGGGTTACCACCAGATCGGGAGATCGAGTTCACCATTGACTTGGTGCCCGGTACGGAGCCCATTTCTAAGCCCCCATATCGAATGGCATTGGTGGAGTTGGAGGAGCTTAAGAAGCAACTTTAGGAATTATTGGATAAAGGTTTTATTTGACCTAGTGTGTCTCCATGGGTGCTCTAATGTTATTCGTCCAAAAGAAGGATGGTAGCTTGAGGTTGTGTATCGATTATTAGCTGTTTAATAAAGTTACCATCAAGAATAAGTATCTCTTGCCTAGGATTGATGATCTGTTCAACCAACTCAAGGGTACACAGGTGTTCTCAGAGATTGATCTCCGATCAGGGTATCATCAGTTAAAGATCCAGGAGACTAATGTCCTTAAGACGGCATTCAAGACTCGCTACGGACATTACGAGTTCTTGGTGATGCCATTCGGACTGACGAATGCCCCTGCAGCTTTCATAGGTTTGATGAATAAGGTGTCTAAACCCTATTTGGATAAGTTCGTGATAGTATTAATTGATGATATTCTAGTATATTCCAAGTCACCAAAAAAGCACGAGTAACATCTCTATATAGTCCTACAAACCCTCAGAGTCTGGAAGCTTTATGTAAAGTTCAGCAAGTTTGAGTTCTGGCTAGATCATATTACATTCTTGGGACATGTTGTGTCGAAAGACGAGGAGTGTCAGTAGATCTATCAAAGATAGAGGCCATTGTGCCATGGGAGAGGCCTAAGATAATGACTGAGGTTCGGAGTCTTTTGGGTCTAACAGGATACTACCGTCAGTTTATTGAGGGATTTTCGAGACTAGCTGCTCCATTGACGTGACTCACATGTAAGGATGTTAAGTTTGAGTGGATAGATGTGTGTGAGCACGGCTTCCAGGAGTTGAAGAAGAGGTTGACTACTGCTCTTATTCTTGCCCTTCCCAGTGAATCCAGAGGTTTTACAATCTACAATGATGTCTCCGCATTGGGATTGAGGTGTGTCTTGATGTAGAATGGTCAGGTAATTGCTTATGGTTCTAGACAACTAAAAGAGCATGAGAAGAATTATCTGACGCATGACTTGGAATTAGCCGCAGTGGTGTTTGCATTGAAGATTTGGTGGCATTATCCTTACGAGGAGAAGGTCCAAATATATACAGACCATAAGAGTCTGAAATACATATTCTCGTAGCAAGAGTTGAATATGAGACAGCAGAGATGGATGGAGCTATTGAAAGAATATGACTGCGAGATCCTTTACCACCCGAGGAAAGTGAACGTAGTGGCAGATGCTTTGAGTTTGAAGCATATCGGGATGGTATCTCATATGATGGTCCAGGAGTATGACTTATTGGAGCAATTCTCGAGCCTTAGTTTGAATGTGATTTCCTCTAAGAGATATGAGTTTATGGCCAGTTTCCAGATAGAGTCAGATTTGATGGACAAAATCAGGGATGCTCAGAGGAGTGATGCCTATTGTATAGAAGTTGCCAGTCAAGTTCAGATGGGAGTACAGTCAGATTATGGGATTGGCACTGATGCAATACTGAGGTTTAGAGGCAGGATATGCATTCTCGATTACCAACAGTTAAAGCATCTGATTCTGACAGAGGCCCATACTTCCAGGTACACTCTGCATCCAGGCAGTACTAAAAAGTACCATAATTTATGAAAAGTGTATTGGTGGCCTAAAATGAAACAAGACATCGCGAAGTTTGTTGCTAGATGTCTCATGTGCTAGCAAGTGAAGATTGAGCACCAGAAGCCTGCGGGATTGTTACAGCCTCTACCATTTCTGATATGGAAGCAGGAGCACATTACCATAGATTTCATTATGGGTTTGCCAAGGACCCGAAGGAATCATGATGGGATATGGGTGATTGTTGATCGGTTGACGAAGTTCGCTCATTTTCTTGCCATCATATCTACAGATTCTCTCAGTGCCTTAGTCGATTCGTATGTTCGGGAGATAGTGAGGTTACATGGTATTCCAGTGGCCATCACTTCGAATATGGATTCTTGATTCACTTCACTTTTTTGGGAAAGGTTTCAGGATGTCTGAGTATATTAGTCCTACATAAGTGCACTCTCATACGTGAGTCTATATACATAAGAGTCTGTATCAATAAATATGTCCTACATTGCTGTTCTTACCCAACAATATCAGACTTCATGCTCTTTGAAAACTCAGTAATTCTTTACAAAGTTTGGTAAACATATTTGTGTTACTCTTACTTTACCCTTATTCTTACATATCTTTGCCTTGTCATTATACCTCGAAATACTATGCCTTTTAATATGACAAAAAGAGAGATAAATGTACTAAGTGACTGATGAAGAATGAAAAAGCATCTAATAAAGGGAATAAAGAGATTTTTTTTGGTCAGCCCTTATGTAAAATCACAAGTGTATAAATTAAAGGGGAGACATGATTTTGCAAAATCTTAAAAGGCTTATCTTAATTTGAGGAAGAAATTAAAATTAATTCACCTTAAGTTTGTCATATCAAAAAGGGGGAGGTTGTTGACTTTGAAATACTAAGATTTTGCTATTTGTTCAAAGAACTTGAGTGGAATATAATTTCAATTATAAACATGATAGAATTGATTGTTTGAATGTTATATAATCATGCATAGAATGTGAAAAATCATATATGAATGATCTTAGAGTTTGAATTTATAATTGCAAACTAAATAGCAACTCTACTTTCTAGGCCAATTATACATGATTTATACATAGGCGTACCAATACAACTTGAATGTGCATCGATATAGCATGATTTTGAATATTGACGAACTAACATTGTATCAATACACTATCATGACCTTGTGACAGAAGCTCCAGCTCGGTTCAAGTACCGATACAGTTGAAAGCAGTATCGATATAGTTATTTCTATTTGTACAAGGTATCACTTAAAGGATTGATAAATAGAAGGAAGTATCGATACACTTCAAATCTGGAAAGCTCCAATGATCAAATTTTTATGTCTACCAATAGGAAGATTACAAGGAATCTCATCTACACAACCAAGGACATGAAGTTATAAAAGTAAGAAGCTTAGAGCAGTACTAACAAAAGCAAAAGTTCAATATCTAAAGTTATACATATTTCCAAGGCATCAAGAGAAAAACAAGAAGAGGAGAGACTAAGCATCAAATTCCATACTTATAGTCTCACCAAGATTCCTTCAAGAGAACCAAAGAGATTTATCCAGCCTTAGTAGAGGCATATTGTAACCAATTTATTAGCCCATATCTAAGATCATAGAAAGGGAGAGTCCCTTCAAGTGCTTATTGGTTAAGTGAGGTTGGGTAGCTTAAGGTTTGCTTCTTGATCCAAAAAAAGAAGCTATTGTAAGGTTTGCTCTTTTAGCAAAAAAAAAAAAAGTTTTAAATGCTACTTCCTTCAGCCTGCAAAAAGGAGGTGTAGGTTTGCTCGTTAAGCCTATGAAAAAAAAGTGGTAAGGTTATCTTTGAACCTTTGGTAAAGAAGAAGGTTTTCTCCTTGAACCTGCAAAAGGAAGAGGTTGTATACCATTTTCAAGTCATGAATTTGGTGAAAATCCTTGAGAGGGGCTTAAGGTCAAAGATGTAGGCAAAGGTGCTAGACCTTTATAAGACTCTATGTACATTTTCTCTGCCCTAACTCTTACATAATTTGTCGTTTACTATTTTACTTAGTGATTATTCATTTGTTACTTAGCTAGTGTAGGTTTGACTTAAGTAAGAAAATATTTAAATTAGAGAAAAGTTTAGAAACCCATTCGTTGCCCTCTCGGTTTATATTCAAGCCAACAGTTTTAATACTTTTGCCAATTAGTTTATAAACCATACTCCAAAATTCTTTAAACTTTTCAAAGGGTTCAAACTAATATTTTAATCAAATACAGATAACCATACCTTGAACAATCATCAGTGAATGTTATGAAGTGGGATTGTCCTCCTCTAGCAATGATATTCATTAGTTTACATACATCTGAATGTATTAGTTCCAATAGCTCATTATCTCTTTTGCCTTTATCTTTAAAGGGCAATTTGGTTATCTTTCCAAGCAAACAAGATTCACAAGTTTCGTAAGATTCATTATCTTTAGGATCAATATATCATAACTTACTTAACTTCGTGATTCTAGTTACATTGATATAACCTAATCTACAATACCAGATGTAAGATTGATTCGGTTTGCCAATCTTTATTTTCTTAACTTCTATGTTAAGTAATGTCTTAAAATCCTAGAACAAATAGACCATTTTAAACATTTCCAGCACCTTAAATAATTCTATTTCTAGAAAATGTGCTAGATCCTTGTTTAATATTATATTCAAAATCATTAACAATGGAAAGATAAGAAATTGAAATAATGTCTCTAGAAAATACTAGAATGTAATACCAGTGGGAGAGTTATTTTGGGGAGGAAAAGACTACATTTATTATAAAAATCATTATCTGTTTAGACATTAGACTACGCTTATGTTTAGAAACATAATCTTTAATATATTTTTTTTATAAAAACCATATTTTATTTAGACATTAGACTATTCTTAGGGTTAGAAACATAGTTTTTCATGAGAGTAAGTTAATTCCTCAATAAAAAAACAAATACGTTTAGTATAAAGATCGTAGTGTATTGCTTAATTAAACTATGCTTTAGGGTTAAAATGTAATCTTTCTTACTTGTAATTATGATGATAGAATTTTTTCTGTATATTAGACTAGGTTTATAGATTGTGTTTCCCTATGTAAATCGCACAAACTCATCATTATCCATTTTAAGTAATGTTTTTCAAAGATTATTAAAATAAATTAATTTTATTTCAAAAAAATAATATTCGAAAGGTGGAAAAAGCTTTCATGTAGAGTTTGGGCAAAATTGCAGAAACACTAATAATACAAAAACTTGAAACTTTATTTCATTGATTTGAATATTTGTTGTTATAAGAGATTATTTAATTCATGCTTTAATTTTGAACATTTTGTTTAAATTGGTACATTTTGAACATTTCTATTAAATACAACAACTCAAAATTCATGTTCGACACTTGTTCTTCTCATCAAATCCCAAGTGGATCACACCATGTTCTTCCTAATAACACTTGCAACATTAATGAAACATAGATTAAGTCGATGATAATGATTAAAAGCATGATCAATTTCATACAATACTATATTATCAAGCAAATTGTAGAAGTGATTCTATTTATAATATGCTTTTCACAATATTTCCATTTTTGAAGACCATACTCCATATTAAATTAATGCTCTTAGCAATCCAATTGTAATAATTGAAGCAATTATTGCTCCATTAGAATGGGCCTTATTCAATGACTGTTAATAGAATTGAGCAATCTCTTGATGCATTAATTGTTACAAATAGACTTTTGAAAGCATTTTATAATGTTGTACATTGTCACATTATTTTAAAAGAATGGAAAGGGAAGAAAGAGATATGAGATAGAAAAAGATTACAGAATTAAAAAATCAGTTGTCCAAATTTAAAAAGTGCATGAATTTCAAAAGACAAAATATAAAACCTCAAAAGACTACGTTTTGTTAAATAGAAATTGCATGAAATTCGGAAGATGAACCATCAAACTTTGAAACACTATGTTTCTACTAAAATTTGTATACACAAAATACTACATTTCTAATAGAAACCATAGTCTATTTAAGGTTAAGAATCTTTTTAGATCTCTGTATGATTAATAACACTACGTTTCAACTAAAAATTGTAGTCTTTTGCCACAACTTTTATGAAAATGTAAATTTATATACTTTAATTTCTAAATATTATAATGTGTTAAAATTATTAGTCTTTTTGTAATTAAGTTTAAGTAAAATGTGATCTTTTAGTATCTTAGACTATGCTTTTAGTATAAACATAGTTAGAGCCTTGATGACTAAAATCTGAAAAGTTATAAAATTTAAAAAAACTATAATTAAAGATATTAGATTGAGTGTGTTTTCAGTAATTATAGTAAATGTTTTTACATAAATGTAGTCTATGACCTTTTTCTAGTAGTGAAATATGTTTGTTAAACATGTTGCTTCATTCCAAAAATAATGATTCTCCATTCAAGTCATATATGTTTATAAAGAGCTATTTCAAACAAAAAGTAGTGATTCTTCATTCAAATCATATATGTTCAAAGAGAGGAGTTTCAAACACCTTTTGAAGCTTATAAATACTTTCATAATCTTTCATTTCAAAATACTTCTACATTAAATCTATCAAGAATCAAATCATTCTCTTTGACTTTTATTTTTTGATTTATGGTTTACGTGTGCCTAAGATATTTTTTAAGTGTAATCTTGATTCTCTTCATTTAGGAATCATATTTTGAGAATAATGTTTTTAATAAATTATTTTGCATCATAATGCATGAGAAAACTATTAACCTAAAGAAAGACTCTCAAAATTGTTTTCCCTAACTTTTTCATTTTTTGCTTTCATTCATTACATGAGTCTATTTCTACATCCAAAATTATTTGCCAACAGCTGACCATAAGTTTCAAGTCAAAATATATCTTGTCTTTCTCTACAACACCAGTGAAACAACAATCAGATTCCTAAGCTTTCAACACTACTAGACCACTTGGTTCAACACCAGTTTCATCCCAAAATAATCAAAATTAAACAGATAACTAGTTTTACAAATAAAAATTGTTATCCAACACAAATCATATTTATTTTCATACCAAGCTTGATGAGATATGTGATAACCGAGAATTCTTCCATTTTTTGAATTATGGATTCTCTAAATTTAATTTCTGAGGTTTATAGATAAAGTAAGAATAAATAAATAAAATTTTTTATCAAATATTTGAATTATGATATTTGATCCATTGATAAATTGGAAAATTAATAATTACGAAATTTATTTTGGTATTAAGGAATTAAAATTTAAGAAAAAAAAATGTGTATGAATATACATATATATATATATATATATCATTATATATATATGTACAAATATATAAGTATATATATAAACAATAAATATTTTTTTGAGTTAAAGTGTGTGTGTGTATATATATATATATATATATGAATAATAAAATGATAAATATATGTTTTAAAGATTATATATATGTATATAAAATATAGTATATGCCAAGGATATGTTTATATATATAAAATTGTAAATATATATTTATAAATATATGTTAATAGAAAATATATATTTATAATACATTTATATTATAAAAGAAAAAGAGAAAGAGAGAGCAGAAAAATCGTTCCCCATAGCAGCACCGGATGTCGCCGTTGCTGCCGCCGGTTCGATCGGAGATGATGAGAGCAACTCTCACCGGAACAAGGACGGACCAAGAGAATCGACCACCGGAGAAAAAAAAAAGAGAGTGAGGGTGCTAAACTGAGTCTGAACCGGTTCAGCTAAACTAGAAAAAACAGAAAAGAAAAGAGAAACAAAACAAAAAAAAAAGCACACAACAACATAACAGAGAAGATAGAAATGGTAAGGAATTTATTATATGTATATTTTTATTAAATTGTTGAGTTATATGTTTAAGAAATTTAGTATATGTAAAATTCTAAGTATGGATATAGGTTGAATTCGTAGGGATTACACAAGAGTGATTCAAGTTTGACTGAGCTTGGGAGAAATGAAATTGCCAACGTTAACGCTAGTTAAGATATTTGTATAAACTAGTCATAGATTCATATGGAATTAGTTTGATTGATTCGAAGTTTTAAATATTAAATTTGTAATTTGGAAGATATGATTGAATAAGGTTATAGGTGAGAATAAGTGATGATGTTGATGTAGAGGATCGAGAATAATAATGTGATAATTTACATGGTATATATGATGTGATTGAGGTTTCAAAGATAAATTTCAAACTGTTTATAGGTTGATTTAAATGAGGTTTATAAATTGAATGCTATAATGGTTTAAAATCAACTACCTTGGGAATATAAAATTGTGTTTTTCATGCATGAGGGTTAGGACAATTATAGTCGTTATGTTGCCAAAATTTTTATAAAAAAATCATCGATAGAAAATAATTACATATCATGTAATAAATTTAAATATAAGTATAAAATAGCGAGATAATAAATTAGTAGTAAAAGGTAAAGTTGGTCAAAACTTAGAGAAAGATGAATTAATATTGTTGGTAAAATGCTTTGTAGCTCGAGATAAGTGGATTACGTGCGAAGTTATTGAGAAAGTCGCTAACACTGAATAGGTAAAGGATGAGTTTGAAAGCCGTAGGGATATAGCGAATGCATGATTTTGATGGATTTAATTTTACGAAATTATTTGGTATTTAATTACCTTTGAAATCATGCAAATCTTTGGTTTATGGCTAGTATGAAATTGTGTTTTAAGTGCATGGAGTTTATGGTATTTGCAGCTATTATGTTGCCGAAATTTTCTCTAAAATTTTCTAAAATATCACGAAATATTTTATAAGCATGAATTGAGTGAGATTGTGTATTTTGGAATTTATTTCCAATATTTTTCATAAAATTGGTATTTTACTGAAAAATATTATTTAAATATTCATATAATTAAATTTTATCAAAGTGAAACTACTGATACGTTCTTTAAAATGTTTTACAGTAAATTAGAACGTTTATAAATTCTCTCACAGAAGCATGAATATTATATTGATTGTTTTCACTGTATTGTTAGATGTGAATTTAAATACCTTTTCGTAAATTTTATTAATTTTAATAATATTTATTTTATTTCCTTAAAGGTATTTGCACTGTAAATGAAATGTTTTGAGATTGTTAGACCCCATATCATGCTCACTGTTTACTGTACTGTTACCGTGTGAAGCTATTGACACTGATCCTGTCTTTAGTGTCCTGGTTGACACCTGATCAGTGTACGACCGAGGACATTTATAGACTATGGCCATAGATCTTATTGTTTACTGTTACTATTCCCTATAGGGATTATAGCATGATATACTGATGGTGATGCCTAGTCTCCACCTACTGTTAACTATTTTATTGAACTGTGAATTACTGTTTACTGTCTACTAAATGGTACCTAGTTATTACTGTTTACTGAATTTAAAATGTTTTATGGAAATTATTACTAATTATGAAATGGTTACTGAACTATTACTATATTGTGAACTTCAAGTGTCTGTACTGAATTGTTTTCGTACTGTTTACTGAAATGTCTATCATACCATTACTAAACTGTTTTACTGTTACTAAAAAGATTACTATTACCAAACTGTTAATAAGAGTGTTTTACTGAATTGTTAATGTTTTGAAATAAACATTTTTATTGACCTTAAACTTATTAAGGTTTACTAAACTACTCATTTTACTGTGATGTTTACTGAACTGAAATTGAACTGTCACTGTTTACTGAAAATTGCTACGGTTTACTGAACTGTCATAACTAAATGTGCTTCCCAAAATAATTCTTAAAGCGAAACTGTTCACTGAACTGGTTATTATTTTTACCGAAGTGTTTATTGTATTAAAGCTTATTTCCATTGTTTTCTGTACTACTATAGTACTATTACTGAACTATTTTTATACTATTACTGTCTAATTAAACTGTTTACTGTACTGTTTTTACTATTGTTACTGTAAGTGTTTTCAAGTGTTTACTGAAGTGTTTAATTAAATGGTTTTATTACCATTTATTTATGAAAGTGTTATTAAATGATTTTATATCAACAATTTATAAACTACTCCCTATAGTCTCTCTAGGTTTTCGGGACAAAAACATGTATTTCAAAATACCTTCCATGCTCTATCTAGATTAGCTAGCTGATTATAGTATCCTTTTGACTACTGTGCCTAGTGAACTATTAGGATAATAAACGTTTTTTAGCATATAGATTTCGTTATATCAGTCTTGCATATGATTCCTTTACTGAGCACTTTTCGCTCACTTCTTTATTTTCCACTCCACAAGATAGTATGAGTGATTAAGAGATATACATTCTAGAGATGTCAGTTGTGTTTTGGGTTAGCCAAGACTGCATTGTATCAATCCGGGAGGTATTTTGTATTTTTTTTTATACATTTAGATGTATTGTATAGTACTACTCAAATTGTAAAATAGAAATGGGGATGTAAATTGTAAGAAAATAATGTGAAATTTCATATTCTAAATTTACAAAATTATTTGGAGTTTACTGTATTTCATTGTTACTGTACAAGTGTTAAAGGCATCGCAAACAGCCCAACTAAACTTTATGTGTAAAATGTGTGATTTACTGTATGTTTGGATTGTTACAAGATACCAGTTGAAACTAACATCTATATTACAACAAAGAAGCAAATAGAAATTCTAGAGGTGTCAGTCCTAAAGTTGTCGATGAAGGAGAAGCAAAGAATCATTCAACCATGGTGGAGTACCATTATCATCAAATTAGTTCATCATCCCCTGTCTTGTAACAAACTTAGACCTAAACAAAAAAAGCTATGGAACCTTTCATCAGCAATATCAATTACTGATTTAAGGTAGAGTTACTTTCTAGTCTGATTCAAGGTTATTTCGAGGTTATTGGAGTGCCCTGGTTTTTGTTTAAACATTATTTGATTATTCAAAAATGAAAACCTAACTTCAGACTACACTAGCCACTTTCTCAACCACAATACTTTGCATTCAACTCCTAGAATTACCTATAGAGTACTATAAGACTGCAAAAAATGGGAAATCTTATAGGTAAACCAACTAAGTTTGATGCACATATAGGATTAACTTCAATAGGAAGACATGCGAGCCTGTGTAGAAAGTTTCAACACAAACTTCACCACCGAAATTTATTTATATAGGTAACTAGAGCCAATTAATTCAATATGAGATGCATACACTATTATGCTAATCATAGTGGAAGGTTTGGACACGACACTAAAATTGGTCATTCAAAAACTATAAACAACAAGCCACAACTCAAAAACAACGCAGGAGCAGGCTTCAAAACAAAATGGTCAATCCCAGACTTAACATCAAAATCCACAAATTAAAAATCAATGGTAAGAAGTTCAATGGAAAGTTCTAAACCATAATACTATGAAAATGCATCAATAGCTTGAAGAAACAAGATCCAAGAATAAAGAACAAAGTGATACCAGACAACCTTAATCTTTACAACATGTTCACACCAACAAATTGAGTCATCATATGCAGGCCATATGGGTACTTAAATCTTCCAACAACTATGACACTCTATCCTCAAAGAACCTAACCATGAAACCAACCACATATCCTTAAAGTCTAACAAAGTTTTAATCCAGTCAGCAATCTCATTAGGTCATCCATAGGTTTTAAACAATATAGATAGTATTACAACTAGAACTAAATCTACCACCAATATTATTAAGAACCTAGTTCATTCTCAACTATCCCCTCTAATTTCGCTTCAACTCAATACACTCGCCGATCTTTCCAATAAACACATATCACATTCTGAAAATTTCATTTAGGAAGATTCTTAATCTACATATCCTAATCAAGACAAGCAAACCACCTTGCATCTTAATATTACATGACCAAACAACCGCATACAACCACACCAACAACTTACATATTACCTTCCATAACTCTAAATCACTTTATAACCAAAACTAAACGTAATATATTACACACACCACAAAAGTTAATTCACACAACCTGCATATAACCCACATTCTCAAAAATGCAAGAAAATCACAACAATGCAAAACAAACCTAACTTAATATCAACCTTCAACACATTCACCCTCCCACCTCTGGATCAAACAATGTATCAACCTTTTGCAACCCCACATCCATTAATGAATACAAACCTCCTACCATTTCCATTCTAGACGAACTTATGGACAGGAAAGCCATTGTTACCCTAGGGTCCCTAAATGAAACAACTGGAGCTGAACTTCTATTCCAATTAGTAAGTTCAAGCAATTCTACATCTCATACAATATCAAAACGTAGCTAAACTATCAAATCATCTCTAACATGCTCTTGTAGAAAATCACCCAAGAAATTAATTGTTAGTAACACATCCAAGAGAGTTTCTATTCCAAACAAGACACTTTAAACCTTATGTTTTCACAATCCCTTCAAATATAGCCTATGTCTTAATCACTTTTGAAACCTTTTGAGACCTCCTCATGGTGGAGAGAGAATACATGTACAATTTAAAGATTCAAGTGTCCAAAAACAAGAATATGTCTCAATCTCTTTACCTGCCATCAACAAACAACGTTGTCCATCACTTGTTGCCAATGATTCAACACCAGACTCTACTAACTGTACCTCCTTTATGCTTCCCACACCTGGGGAAAATCTTCATGTGCAATTGTAGAGGAGCTAGACTAGATGATTTCTTACCTAAGCTCATGACTCTTAAACAAAGATACAACCCACAAAAAGTTTATCGTCACGAAAGCTAAGGTAAATCCACATTCAACTAACATTATAAGATCCCAAATAGATTATTATAGGCACATCATTGCAGCATTGTTGGGACAAACGGGTGGCATATGGTTCTTATGGGATCCAAACCAAGTAATTGTAAACACACATAGTAGTACACAAGGGAGATAACAACTATGATTGTTCCTAGACCACTGCTGAATCCATTCTTCCTCACTACTTTGTACCAATGTCCACAATCACACCTCTAACATCAAGAATGGCAACATTTATGCGATTTATCAAGCTATATTACTTGTGCATGGGTGGTTGCAGGAGATTTCAATTGTATAATAGAATTTCATGAGTTTTCAACCTCCTAATTATAGAATAATGAATATACTATGTGATTTTATGACTACATGCAACCTATGTGATATACAATATACAAGACCAAAGTACTCACGAAATAATAGAAATATAGGATATAACCACATCCATAAATGTTTAGACCAAGCTATTGCTAACCCTCTCTGGCATCAAGCCTTTCTACATAGTATGTTGCACAATTTAACTTCATTTGGTTCTGACCACTTACCTCTTCTCCTTAATTTAGTTCCACAGATATTTCATAAACATAAAAGATTTAGATATGAGGCTCTTTGGTTACAATATGAAGACTACAAACAAATTGTAAATGACATTTAGAATTCACTAAGATTAGGTTCTTACGCATATGATTTTGCAAACAAATCATATAACCTAGCAAACCAATCAAAGACTTAGAAAATAATCTCACATGATAATAACAACAACAACAACAACAACAACAATTGAACGTGAAAATAAGCTCAAGGATTTGCTGGTACACATATCCCATTCTAATACCAATAATTCTCTGAACTTACTTTAGAGGAAAACACTTTAATCCAAAAAACAATAAGGCTACAAGAACTTGAGGAATGACTTTGGGCAACAAAAGCTCAGGATAAGTGGATAAAAGGGGACCAAGATACTAAATACTTCCAATCTAAAGTAAATTATTGGGGAAAATTAAATAATATAAACTTATTGTATACTAACACAGTTTGGACAATAGATAATAATACAATTCAAGATATGTTCCAGCAAAATTATGTCAATCTAAATCTTCAATCCTAGTATCTATGATTTTAATCAATTAACAAATATTTCAAAGCTTAATAATGAATATATACTACAATTGCTAAAACTATATCTTCTTATGAAATAAAACAAACGATTTGGAAAATGGCACAAAATAAATCACCAGCACTAGATGGTCTTAATGGTAACTTTTACAAACAATACTAGCCTCATATAGGTCCATCAATTATAACAACCATCCAAAGTTTCTTCCATTCCTAACATCTTTTGAGGAAATTAAATGAAACTACCCTAATTCTAATCCCCAAACATAAGCAACCCAGCCAGGTATCACATTTTCATCCCATAAGTCTTTGTCATGTTATCTACAAAATCACCTCCCATTAAATCCATAAGAGGACTACATCAAAGAGATCCGATCTCTCTATATTTGCCCATCCACGGTTTTGATATTTTGATCAAATCTCTTTTACATCAATAAGAATTAAAATAGTTTCATGGACTAAAAGCTTCTAGGAATGGTCCAAAGATCTCAACTCTATGGTTTGTCAATGACTGTTATATTTTCTATAAGGCTACAAATCAATCCTTAAATTCATTGGTAGCTAAATTAAATAAGTACAGTTTTACTTCTTGGCAAACTATAAACAATAACAAATATAATCTTATTTATTCTCCAAACAATAACTTTAGATCAAAGCAATTTATTACAGCTACCTTCAATATACCGATACGTTCCTATAGAGATATATATTTAGGATTTCCAGTATTTACTGGTAGAATTCAAGATTCTCATTTTTAATACATAATTGAACAATATGATAACAAATTAAACATTTAGTATAATAAGCTTTTATCCTTTACAAGTAAACTATAATTAAACCTTCCTAATGCTAGTCACGTTTTCAAAAAAAAAATAATTAGAAAAAAAATCTAAACACTATCTCTGGAACTCACATAGCACACAAAGGAAAAAAGATCTAATTGAAGGAAACCGAAACAAATAAGCAGCGGAATTTAAATCATTCGGCCTCCACCAGGATCGATTCGGAGAGTTGCTTGATTAGGGTTTCGAGATTTTACCTAAAGTTTTCTCTGATTTTCTGTCTTGGTCGAGTCACAAGCAACAACTTTTCGTTCCTGCCTCTATGGTATCCACATGAACGGATCTCACGACTCTTGAACGTCTCACGATCAGAAGCCTTAAAGAGCGTTTTTGATTCCTTATAACCAAATTGCTAGCTTCGATTAAAAGAATATTTTTTGTTTTTCTGTTTAATTGTGCGGCTGTGATGTTTTAGAAAACACAAAACATCCTTTTATAGGCAGTAAATTCTACCCTAAAATTTACTGTCAAACAGAACTCTAATCCTACTTAGAATAGGATTAGTTATATCCTTAATCCAATTCAGAATAGGATTAGTTATATCCTTAATCCAATTCAGAATAGGATTAATTAAGCTCCTTATTGATCCGTTCTAAGTGTGCGACCTAATAGGTTCTCAAAACAATGGCAATGACAAAATTGTCACAGGCAATAAGCAGTATCTAGCAACACATCATTGCTACCCATGTAACGAGAATGTCAATGACTCAACATAACCTTACTCGTGATAGATGTTACCGTGTAGTCTAATCCCTTTATCCTTTGATGTCTTGATTAGACACAAGTCATGGAATGTGTCACACTTGTATAGTCTAATCAGCGTTTCTTGATTCTTGAGTAGACTAATTAAACAAATAAAATCAATATCTCATATTGACTTATTCGAGCATGGCCATGCATTTCTTAGTCTCACTCTATCAAAGGGCCCAAGACATCACTCTTGTTATATAAGAGGGATAAATCCTATCTTGATCACTCAACATCCCTCTACATAGATCAAGGCATACCCAATTACTACCTTTATAGTCCATCCTGTTACGAATGACATCTAGCAGCATTAAAGTATGTGATTCTCTATGTTGGGATCTCTGATGATCTCAAGTCAAAGGATCACATACACCATCATCACTATGAGAATCGTTTATGACACTCATATAACAATCCATGTAGCGTTCTCATGGAGGGTCGATCCAGTACATAGTTCTCTAACATGTACCTGTGTGATGACTTGATATCCTATAACTATAACAATGGTCATCAGTCAACCACATACTAGTCTTATCGTATCATTGTTATCCTTATTCATAATAATACTTGACTAGGGATATTTTAAGAATAGTGTGTTATTACTATTCTAAGGACATTATCATATAAGATTACATTACGCAGTTATAAGACAAATATAATAATGAACTATTATAAATAAAATGTCATGATACATAAAAAATGCCAAAGTCAATCATCTAATGAATGGTTCTAAGGGCATAATCCAACACTAATCCCCTGGAGCAATGTTTGTCTTCCTATTACACATGAAGGATTAGGAATGAGAAACTTGGATATTTTAAACAAAGCTTTATTATAAAAAATTATATGAAAACACTTCACAGAACCAAACACTATGTCTAATCATCTTCTGAAACAAAAATACTTTCCTAATATAAACATATTTAATGCCAATGTAAAATCTATGTCTTCTTCACTTTGGAAAGGAATTATAAAATGTTGTACCCTAGTGTAACCTAATATCAAATGGCAAATATTAAATGGATCAAGAATACAAGGACGGACTTCATTAGCTCCTCTCTCCATTTTTATTACCCAATCTATACCTAAACAGTTAACAAGATTAAAGGTGCAACCCCTAATAGATGAACAAATGTTTAATTGGAACCTTAATAAAACAATATATTCCTTCATATATCCTAGACCATATTATTGGTATTCCACTACCACTTTACCCTACAATGGATCAATCATATTAAGCACTACCAAAATCTAGAAAATCCACTACCAAATCTCTTTATAATAATACAATGTTACTTAAAACTCAATGTCATAATCCACCTTTACCTTGGAACTACATCAGGAAACTAAAAACTTTACCAATTATTAATGTTTTCTTATGGATAATTGCACACTGGAGGTGGCAAATAGGCTGGTTGGATCGAGTTTGGGTTGGGTGATTTTGGATTGGATAGTTTTAGGTTAAAGAAAATCAGATCATTTCAGATTCAGATCAGGTTGGGTTTGGGTCAAGGAAAAATCTATCTATTTTAGGTTCGGATCTGGTTGAGTTTTTTTAGATTGGTCAAATTTGGATTTGATTCGACTTAGTCATCTTAGTGTGAATTGTCTGGTATGAAAATGAATTGAAACCATATTTCTAAGAATCACAAAACTCATGAAAATAAAATTTTCTTCTTGCATGATCTATAAAAAAATTGAGATTGAAATATTCAAAATATTTTATAATCTATATGATAGTTTTCTCTCTAATACATTTACCAATATTCATAAATTTTTCATTTTATTTGTATTATTTGTAATAATTGTTAACCTTATGCATCAAAGTGTTTTAATAATCCCTACTAAATATTATAATACATTATTGTACATCTCTTTAATTTTTTTTTTATTTTTTATAGAAAAATTAAAGGCATTAAGTGTAGATGATGTAGCTTTTGTACCTTGTAATAGATTTGCCATTAAATAATTATACATTAGCTCTTGTAGAATTTTGTTTTTGGTTAGGTTCAAATAAATACAATATAAAAGTGAATATTTAAGTTTAATCGGATTCAAAAAAATATTACACTTTGATTATTGAAAAAAATATATTTTTTACATATAATAAAATACTTTGAACATTAATTTTGACATTTAAATATTTATTGATAATCTTAAATTTAAGTTTTAATCTTTTCAGGTTTGGGTTAATTTGAATTCAAATCAATTTGAATTTAGATCAATTCAAGTACGGGTTAGGTTGAGTTTATGTTAATCTAAATTCGGATGAATATAGGTTTGAATCAATTCGAGTTCAAGTTAGGTCGGGTTCGGATCAATATGAAACTGGATCAATTTGGTTTCAGATCAATTCGAATTCAGATCGAGTTGGATTTAGGTTGTTGACTTTTTTGAACCAAATTGGATTGGTCAGCTTTATTTCGAATTGTTCGGGTTGGTTTTTCGAGTCAAGTCTTTTTTTGCCACCTTTACTGTACACAACAGGTTGCCCACTTTGGTTTTTCTCTTCTCACGAATATCACTAAACTCCCTTGTATGTAACTTATGTCAAACTTTAAATGAAACTATCCACCATCTTTTCAATTCTTGTACTTACTATTCATCTCCCTAGTCTACTCTTAAATGGGCTTGGAATGCTGAGAATACTGATTTAACATGCATGCTTAGATCACTTTAGAATTAGCCATGTTCTTACACTTATGCAAATAAAAACATTCCTTTAGAAGTTTTTATGTAAGAGCCTCGCCCGATCACCAGGCCGACAACGAGCATCCCGTTGGCAAGTCCACGCCCCAGGTTTGCCTTGACAGCGAGAGTAGGCAGTCGCCCAACACTCACCAACAACGTATTATCTGCTCTGGGAGGTCGCCCACCCTCACGGCTTTACTTCAAGGCTCCTGAAGAACTCAGGATAATGCCTTAAACGCGTTTTCTGAGGTTCGAAACTTGGTATCCTTAGATACCAATGCCTTACACTCATCATACTATTATGATGAGTGTAAGGCATTGGTATCTAAGGATACCAAGGTTCGAACCTCAAAAAATGCGTTCAAGGCATTATCCTGAGTTCTTCAGGAGCCTTGAAGTAAAGCCATGAGGGTGGGCGACCTCCCAGAGCGGACAATACATTGTTAGTGAGTGTTGGGTGACCACCTACTCTTGCTGTCAAGGTAAACCTAGGGCGAGGAGCCTAGGGATGCTCGCCACAGGCGAGGCCTTGACGATGTAGTAAGAGTGAACTTGGGGCGTGGATCGCCAAGGGGATGCTCGCCGTCGGCCTGGTGATCGGGCGAGGCTCTTACATTTTATCCCAAACCTGTTATGGTTTATCTAGAAATCATGAAATGAGTTTATCTTCAACCATAAACACACTTCTATACCAAACTTGCTACAAAATACAATTCAATTTTCACATTCATACACTCTGATATCTCTCTTAAAACCAATATAGACCAACAACCCTTTATTAAGTCAATCTTTCAAAAACTACCTATATTACCTTACCTTAAACTGAATATAGATAGATCAAGTCTTATAAATCCTGGTCATTTAGGCTGTGGTGGAGTCATTTGAGATGCTAATGGTAACTTCATAAAAGCCTTCCCTATTTATTTGTGTATCAGTGTTAGGAATTAATGCAGAATTTATTTTTACTATTTTACTTCAGTCTTTTTGGTTATGTCAAACTACTAGTTGTGTTCCTAAAATTGTGGTTCAAGTAACTAAAGTTTAAGGAGTTAATTGTTGTGGTTAGTGGTTTAGTGTAGTAGTTAGTGAAGCAGTGAGTCCTTTATTTCAGAATATGATTTATCTTTTGTGGTCTTTAAATTACATTGATTTGATGAATAAAGTTACAGAGTTTAGCAAATTCTTCTTTTCTGTTAAGCTTACATTTTGTTTTTGCCCACCGAGTGTTTGGCAAATTGTTTATGCGAGTATTATCTTATTTAGAAGTCATTACCTTTGTCATCTGGTATCCGAGTGGAGCATAGCTAGCAACAATGTCGTGAACCTATCGCTGCCTATAATTCCCATCTTTAAAGGTAGTAGCTATGAAATTTAGAGCACAAAGATGAAGACTTTGTTCATCTCCTAAGATATATGGGACTTAGTAGAGGTTAGACATGCAGAAGCTGCACTTTCCATTGAAGCATTACAAAAAGTGCGTAAGAAGCACATAAAAGCCCTGTTCTTTATCCAACAAGTGGTAGATGAAGCAATTTTCTCACTCATTTAAGCAGCCACAAATCAAAGGAGGCGTAGGATGCTCTACGAAAAGGTTACTAAGGTAATGCTAATGTGATGACAGTTAAACTTCAAACTCTTCAACGAAGCTTCAAAGACATGTTCATGAATGATAATGACTTTTTGGAAGATTATTTTTGCAAAATGATGGATGTTGTTAATTAAATCAAAAGATATGGTGAGAATTTAACTGAATAAAAAATGGTTCTAAGAAATATGATTATGTGGTGGCTACCATTGAAGAGTTAAAAAATTTAAGAACACTAATTATTGATGAGGTTCTTGGCCCTCTTTATTCCCATGAAGACAGGATGAAACAGTATGACAACAACTCCATTAAGAATGCATTTCAAACCAAAGTGCAGCTATCCAAAGACAAAGGAAGTGAATCAAGCAATAAAGGTTGCTCAAGTAGAGGACATAGAGGTCGATTTTCTCATGGTGGACAAGGTAGCAGAGGTAGAGAACATAGCTGGTGCAACAATCAAAACTCAAAATGGTCAGACAAAGTTGAAAATTAGAACTTGAGGCAATGCTATTATTGTAAAAAGTTTAGCCACATAAAGAAGTTTTGTTGGCTTAAGGAAAGACAAGTAAAGTTTGCTCAAGAAAAGAAAGGGGATGATACCAAAAGCTTATTTCTTGCTTGTTACTCAGCCAAGGAAAGTGCCCAACACATGTGGCATGTGGATAGTGGTTGCAGCAACCAAATGACAGGAAAGCTTGACTTATTCATCAGCTTGGATAAAGCTATGACTAGCAGGGTAACAATGGGAGATGAAAATGTTCGTAAGGCTCAAAGAAAAGGTATGGTGAAGGTAGACACTTGTGGAATAAACTGCATTGATAATGTTTTGTATGTACCAGAGTTGGATTCAAATTTGTTAAGTGTGGGATAATTTTTATTAGAAGGTTCTTCACTTGTCTTTGAAGATTTAACTTGTTATGTCTACAAAGATAAGTTTAAAAACCATCTTCTGTTTAAGGTTCCAATGTCTAAGAATTGATGTTCTCCTTTGTGTCTGGATGAAAAGTCTACATTGAACACAACTTTTCTTGATGAAAATTGGCTATGGCATTATAGGTATGGGCATTTGAGTTTTAAACGGCTGAGTGTTTTACATAAACAGAATTTGGTGCATGGTTTGCCTATGATTAAGACTATTAATGATGTATGTGAGAGTTATGTAGTAAGGAAACAACATTGGGACTCCTTTCCCAAAGGCAATGCGAGAAGAGCAACAAATCCTTCCAAGTTAATACATAGTGATGTTTGCGGGCCAGTGCGAACCCCTTCCTCAACAACAGCAGATATTTTTCTTTGTTGATGACTTCAATAGAATGATATGGGTTTATTCTGCTAAAAACAAATTAGATGCATTGCCAATTTTCAAGAAATTCAAGCTTTTTGTTGAAAAACAAAGTAGACAGCTTATGAAGATTTTACGGATAGATCATTTGGGAGAGTTTATTTCAAATGAGCTTAACAGCTTTTGTCGAGAGTTTGGCATCCAAAGGCAGCTTATAGCTAGCTTCACACCTCAGCAAACTGGTGTGGCTAAGAGGAAGAATAGAAGTCTAATGGAGATGGTTAAAAGTACGATCAAGGCTAAGGGACTTCTAAAAGTGTCTGGGCAGAGGTAGTACGTACAGCAACCTACATTCTTAATCGGAGTTCCATGATTGCTTTGCAACATCAAACCCCTTTTGAAGCTTGGCATGGGTAAAAGCTTAAGGTAACTCATTTTAAGGTTTTTGAGTGTCTTGCTTATGTTCTTATTCCTTCACAAAAAAGAACTGAGCTTGATGAAAATAGTATGAAATGTATATTTTTATGGGGTATTGTGCTAAAACTAAAGGTCATAGATTTTATAATCCATGTACCAAGAAGTTACTAATCAGTCGTGATGTAGTGTTTGATGAAAACCATGTATGGGATTAGAACAAAGTGCAACATCATCCAAGTTTTTTGTTAGATGATGATGAGTTGGTGGACACTCAGCTTGTATCTGGTGAAGAAAGTGATGGCAACTCCAACCTATCCATTCCTACAACTAGTTCATCTATATCCTCACCTAGCTTATCTTCCTCAAAGACACCACAACGAAAGTGAAGATCCTTTAAGGAAATTTATGCAGTAACGAAGAAATGCTAGATTACAAAAGTGGAGGAACCAAGCTTATTTGAAAAAGCTATGCAATGGTCAGAATGATGTGATGCTATGGATGAAGAAATGAAGACCTCGGAGAGGAACAAGACATAGGAGCTAGTTGAACTACCTAACAACAAAGAAGTAGTGGTACTAAAATGGATATACAAGGTCAAG
Organism: Heritiera littoralis; assembly: GCA_031772115.1. Classification (NCBI taxonomy): domain Eukaryota; kingdom Viridiplantae; phylum Streptophyta; class Magnoliopsida; order Malvales; family Malvaceae; genus Heritiera; species Heritiera littoralis. The sequence continues at coordinate 5,760,231 of JAPDPK010000038.1, read as the reverse complement.
TGCAAGCTAGATGGTTCTATTCAAAAATTAAAAAAAAAAAGCTAGTTGCTTGTGTCTACATGCAAAAAGGGGAGTAGAATTCGATGGAATTTTTGCTCTAGTTTCAAGGCTTGATACTATCCAAACTATTTTAGCTATAATTGCTCAACATAAGTGGAAAGTTTACCAATTTGATGTAAAGTCAACCTTTCTAAATGGTGCTTTGGATGAGGAAGTATACATGCCACAACCAAAGGGTTATGCAGTGACCGATCATGAAAACAAGGTGTACAAGTTGACAAAAGCATTTACGGCTTGAAGCAAGCTCTATGGGCCTAGTATGAAAGGATTAATGGTTTTTTCAACACTTGTGGATTTTTTTGAAGTCCAGGTAAACTTACTCTTTATGTCAAAATGAAAACTAATGAGGTATTGATGATATGTCTTTAAGTTGAAGATCTCATTTACACTGGGTCTTGAAGTGAAGCAATGTAATGATGGAATTTTTATTTCTCAAGAAAATACGTTAATGATCTTCTCAAGAAGTACAAGATGCAAGAATGTAATTCAGTGAAGACTCCATTGATTACAAACCAAAAGTTTAGTTTAAATAATGGTGAGGAGAAGGTTTGTTAAAGTCTAAATATACAGTATTCATCACAATTTCACATACACAAGATTGTTGAGCTATCTGCGATGTCTGTATTGCACAGTTTGTTAAATAGTAAATAGTTAACAGAATATAATTTATTCGATTTACAAACTAAATATGTTTACAGAACAGTAATTCTTCAATATTCGCATCCCCTGAATATTGTTTACAATAAAGTAGTACTGTACAAATATGTCTAAATATTTAAAGTAAATGTACCTCCAGGATCTACTAATCATTGCCTTGGGATAATAAAATTGGCCAAACTTTTCTCGAAAAGTATCTCAAATAATTACTATAGCAAATCAGAGGAGTGGGAAAAATAAGGGGTGAGAAAACATGCTCAGTAAGAGAATTGTATGTAGAGCTGATAATATGAAATCTATATGCATAAAATCCTTTAAATTTCCTAACAACACACTAGGGGTAACAATGGAAGGATACTATAGTCAGCTAGAATCCGAATGGAGTAAGTGAGGGAGTAGTTGTTGATTTTAACATAAATAGCATTTAATAATTTTCAATATTATAGTAAATCAAATAAATGGTATATAAAAACCATTAAATGAAATATTTAAGAAAAATTTCAATTTCACTTTAAGATGTTACATTCCCCTTTTTAATAATCTCAGTAAACAGTACAGTAAATAATTCAATACGATGAACAATTCAATGGTAGCAACATTTCAGTAAACAGTACGATAAACCGTTAGGTAAATAGCAATAATGACATAAATAAATAATCATATAAATGGTTTATAAAACCATTTAAATAAAACACTTTAATTAGTATTTTACTAATTTACTTTATGCACATTTCACACACTTTGATAAAACTCAGTAAACAGTAGTTGATTCTTTCAGTAGCAATAAACGTTTCAGTAACTATAATCTTTTTAGTATCAGCAGCACTTCGGTAATATTAAATAGCTTGGTATCAATAATAGTTCAATAAAACAATAATCACAGTATATATGTAATAAAATTATTTAAGTGATTTAAATCACTTATAAATTCCTTTCCATCACTAACATTTAAAATCGGTAAACACATTACAATAAAAGCGTTCTATAAATAGTACGAAAATCAGTTTAGTAAGCCGTATTGTAAATCGTTCAATAACAGTAACCACTTCAATAACGGTAACAATTCAGTAAAAACTGTAACAGTAAACAGTAACATGTGAATGGAGATCAGGCAACACCCTAAATATATCATGCTATAATCCTCGTAGGGAAACAATAACAGTAACACATGAGACATATGGCCATAGTCTATAGGTGCCCTTAAAGTACACTTGCTAGGTGTCCTTGGGACTACTGATGACTTGGCGGGTCAATCAACCACAGTAACAATAACACATGAGCATGATACGGGGCCTACAGCATATATAAACAATAGTATCACCTTTATAGAAATTAGTAAAAATAGATAAAATCTTCAGTCAATCCATAAAAGTTAATTTATAACACAGTGTACATTATAGTGAAAACAATTTATAAAATATTCACATTTTAATAACACATTTTATAAATCTTCTATTACACTGTAAAACACTTATAGAAAGTTATCGGTAGCTTTAATTTAATTAAATTCGATAACACGAATATTTAAATATTGTTTTTTTTCGGTAAAACATTATTTTTATGAAAAATATTAAATATTTAATTTCCAAGGCTAGGGATACCTTCAATAATGCACTAAAATATTTCATGACATTTTTAGAAAATTTTCTAAGAAATTTCAGTAGCATAACGGCTGCAATTGACCTAGCCTCCCTGCACTTTAAACATAGTTCAATTCCAGCCAAAAACCACAATTTGCACAATTTTCAAGGCATTTCATTTCCATAATATTCTCATTAAATTATTTGCATCGAAACCATGCATCCATAATATCCCTACAGTCTACACACGCATCCCTTACTGTCTAACTTAACCAACTTCCTCGATATCACCACTCTTAATCCATATCTCTCGAGCTGCAAATAAATTCACAAAAAATATTTATTAACCTTAATTAAATTTTTAAAATATTTTCTTTCAATAATTGTGGCCACATTATATACTGGAAATAATAAACCAATATAATTTCTACTGGTGCTAAAACATAACTTCTCCGTTTTAAGTCCGATTTTAAATCCGATTGCATCGGTGGACTCCTCATAATTTTTACAGTCTAATGGCATCCTAACCTCATCAAAAGCAGCCATGAAACCCTCTCTCCTTCTTAGGCCGAATGCATCCTCTTGCCAATTTCATGGAAATTCAACCATCTAACATCACATTTATGCTTAATCATATTCCTTCGTCAATTTAGCATCATTTTCATGCATTGAACACTATGGTTTTATAGACTTCCAAGCTTGGCCAAAACCCCCTTTAATGGTGAAATTTGATTTAGCTAGATTTAATTCAATGTAATGCCATAAACATGTTTAGCACACTTGAATCAATCATTCTATACCATTGAAATCAAATGAAACATAATGCATGAAGAAAGCTTACCTTTGACCGAATCTTCAATCTTTCCTTTCTCCAAATTTTGTCACTTATTCAAGGAAATTTTGGTATAGGTAGATAGAGCTTGAAGAGAGGAAGAGGTTTGTAGAAGACAAGTTGTTGAGAAAGTGGATAGTTTATGAATTATGGAAGCTTTTCTTTTCTTTTCCTTATTTCGCTTCAATGGTAGCGTGGGAGTGAGGGAGGAAGAAGAGTGAATAGTGGCCGACCAGGAAGAATTATAAAGAGTCTTCTAGAATAGGTAAAATTACCAAAATGCCCTTAGTTATGAGATTTTCGAACAATTTTGCCCTTAAACTTCCGAAATTTTTATAACTATGTAATTTCACTCTAAAAATTTAGATTTCATCACCAAAAATTTTTATTGAGTGTATTTTGATGAATCATGGTAGTTTCATCGACGCACGATTCACTGAAATGTGAAATTACGAAATTACACCTATCGGGTCAATCACATAAATTTATGATTCAACCACCGATTCGATAAATCTATTGACACTTTCTTAAACTTCCTTTCATGTAAAATATCATGGTATTTTTACTTCATCCAAATTCATTTTAGTTTGGGCACAATTTACGAAAATACTCTCGAGATGTAACCGTTATTTTCTAATTTGTTGCCACACTTCCCAAAATAATGTAAATAAAGGATTTTTATCTCGAAATTTCTACATTATGATTATTGAACCTTCCGTACACTATTTTCCTCCGTCTTATATACATCTAGGCACTATAAATCAAGTGGGGCCCACATTGCTATTTTACTTATAATTTACAAAATATACAATAATTAATTAATAAATAATGTTTACACATGTACAGTAATAGTATAAGCGGTTCTCACAAGGTTGATGTTGGAGCTTATCAGAGCTTAATTGAGAGCCGTCCATATCTAACAAGTAGTTGACCTGATATTTCATTTGCTACTGTTAAGGTTCACGCAAAGTCCAAATTCTATGCACTTTGAAGCTGCCTAACGAGTGTTAAGATACTTGAAGGGAACAAGCTCTTTTGGTCTTTTTTATGTCAAAATTGATAACTATGGACTGATTAGCTTTTCTAATAGTGATTGGGTAGGTTCAATTGATGGTCGAAGAAGTACAATGGGGTATAATTTCACTTTTGGTTTTGGTGCTATATTATAGAGTTCAAAGAAGCAACCATATACTACCTTATCATCTTCTAAGGCTAAATACACGGTTGTTGCTTCAGCTGCTTGTCAAGCTATATGGCTGAGGAGAATCTTAGAAGACATGAAGGAAATCCAAGAGGAGGCTACAACAATCTTTTGTGGTAATCAGTCCACAATAGCAATGACCAAAAATCCGTTGTTTCATAGTCGTACAAGACACATAGAAACCAGACATCACTTCATCAAAGAACTTGTTGCAAAATGGACATTGAGATTGTCTCATGTAGTTCAAGTATGCAAGTGGCTTACAAAACCACTTTTGTTGGAAAAGTTTTTATGTTTGAGAGAGAAGTTAGGAGTTGATAGTTTTTGCATTAAGGGGGAGTATGTTAGGAATTACTTCAGTCTTTTGGTTGTGTCAAACTACTAGTTGTGTTCCTAAAATTGTGGTTCAAGTAGCCAAAGTCTAAGAAATAAATTGTTGTGGGTTAGTGGTTTAGTGGAGTAGTGAGTCCTTTATTTCAGCATATGGGTTATCTTTTGTGATCTATAAATTTACGTTGATTTGATGAATAAAGTTAGAGAGTTCAGCAGATTCTTCTTTTTTGTTTAGCCTGTGTTTTATTTCTGCCCACCAAATGTTTGATAAATTGTTTGTGAGAGTATTATCTTATTTACAAGTCATTAACTTTGTCAACTAGCACTAACGATACCACTGAACTTCATAGGATAAGAACAGGGATACAACTAGCCGCATCTATGGGAATTAAATATTTAAAGGCTTAAATTTATTCTACAGTTCAATTTACATTCTTAACCGAAGAAAGAAATCCATCCAATGCAGGCGACCTTCATTTCTGATGTGTTCCACCTCTCGGCAAGAATTGAAGACATAACAATCACTTTTGTGTTCCGGAAAGCAAACCAAGTAGTGGATGGTTCGGCAGTCAGAGCAGAAACGACAAAAGTAACAGAAATATTTCATGACATTCCTATGTTCTTACTGCTTGTTTTGTATTTGACCACTGCAGTAGTGGCACACTCAGACTTCTAACAACTGCTTCCGGATGTATTTTTCACTTTTGATAAGTTAATATAATTCTGCCTTATGTTTGAAAAAAAAAAACCCTATTTCCCAACTCCAAAAAAATCTTAATAAAATGATAAAATAATCATAATATTCTAGCTCAACTCTTTACCAATATGCATATAATACACTATTTTAAGAACAATATACATTTTTGCATATATATGTTTGAATGGTTTCCATCATAAATCCATTCTTGACAATTATCTAGCTCCTTGGGTGCATGCATGTTTAATTAATTAAAGTAGCTAGCTGCTGATAAAGTAGAATTAGTGAGATAAACTTTAGTCGGAATAGATAACGATGAGTTTTGCATTTGAATTAATGGGAAATTATTGTACTACTAAGGGAAAGTATACCAAAAAGTTCTTATTGGTGTCAACTATTAAGCAGGGCAAATAGCATCACTCTCGCTTCTATATTAATTGAATATTTTAAATTAAATTGCTCAAATAGCGAAAGCCTTATCTCAAATAATTAACTAAAAGATTTGCAAGTCGCAAAACGATGGTAATTAATGATTCGAATAGCTACATAGTTTGACTAACAACACCTCAACTATTATGTACCTAATGCTAATAGGGAAAGCTTTAAAAAAAACATGGATCGTGAGCGCATATTATTATTGGTGCTTTCTGATTGATCTACCAAAAGCACTTTTTTTTTTAATTTGAAAAAAGGCATTCGATTTCAATTTTTTGAGAATTAATCAGATAAATACACTTATTATATTAGATTAAATGTTAATGTGCAGATAAAAAAATGTGTTTTTGTTTATAAAGTTCAATAACTTTAATTTTACATGGTTTAAATGTCACGACATACTAATTTACTTAAGCAAATTAAGTCATCAAGGATGATGACTAAGCGAGAGATTTATCCAGAGGACTTGAATGTGATTTGTAAAAAAATATTATTGATATGACAAAGTTTATCTATATTGAGTCAGGCCCAAAATTGTCAAAATTCACCACGTGACAAGAGATCATTGGGCCACGTGGCCATCAGCAACAGAGGGCACAGCCTGCAACAGATGATCTGTCGCATGCGATAGACTCCCGCGTCAATCGCCTATCGCCCATCTTCTGACACGTGGTGCTTCTCCGGGCTTCCACAAGCGACAGACTCCTACCGCCAACAACATGCCACATTTTTGAGTCTCTCGCCGGCGACAGGCTAATGCTACTTCCGGGATTTACGAAATCTGTGTTCTATTTGGAAACAAACTCCTAGTAAAAGGACATGATCACGCTCAGGTAATTAACCTAGAATATTCGCCTATAAATAGGCCCCAGGTATAATTCTATTATCTAATTTTTGACTACTGGCTTTTACGCTTCCCAATACTGAAGAACTTTTTGCTGACTTAAGCATCAGAGTGCCTATGCAGGGAACCACCCTTGCGTCCCTCTGACTTTTTTGTTTTACAAAAGCTTTTTGGAGACACGTGAAAACTAAGTACGAACAACACGTCAGCACACCTTTATTGTTGTTTTGTACAACAACAATTGGCGCCGTCTGTGGGACACGTATAAAAAGCCAATCAAAACTTTTAAGATTGTGAGAATGAGATCGACGAATGTTAGAACTGAAAGTGATGAGAACTTTGTGAGTTCCTTGAACAACCAATTCGTCAGAAGAACCAGGCGAATAGGGAAGAAGAAAGAATCACTGTGTCCGCGGCAGAATTCAAGGCTCTGAGGCGGCAGAGTGAAGAAACGACTCAGGCGTTGAGAGCCATGGTATACCTATTCAATGGAGTCCTCCCGACATTGAGTCTGCTGCCTGCCGTGCAGAATCTAGTGGAGAAACAAGTCAAAGGGTCCCGCGCATGCGTTTGGGCAACAAGGGGATGCGACAACGGTAGATCCCTCTCCGCGACAGGAGGTTCCCCTAGTAGAGGAGGATGATATTCAACAGGAGGCAGTAGGACAGGGGAGCAGGAGGCCTGCCGCAGGTACCCAGCGGGAGGCCGATGAGGCGATAAAACTGGAACCTGCGGCAGGGGTCGTGCGATAGATGCCTGACTTCAGGCGACAGGTGTCTGGACGACAGGGTGTTGACTGAGCTGCAGGGTCTTTCACCCACCACCGTGATTTGTCAAATTTTGTTGGTACTAACTTAGAACAAGGTGTCGGAGGTGCTGGAAAGAACAGTGGTGATGACCAAAGCACTTGGGAAGCCGGGTCGGAGTTTGACCCCACTTGGTGTACACAAATGGCACGAACAAGTGCACCTCAAGGAAGAGGTAAGGAAATAATGGCCGAAGACCTGCTTGATTTGTCTCATGCCAGGAATCAACTTGCTCCCTCAATGGACATGAAGAAGCTGATAGAACAGGTACTTGAAGAGAAGAAATTAGTGTCCGCAGAGGAGAGCCAAAGGAGAAAGGTACCATTTTGCACAGCCATACTGCAGAAACTATTGCCTCCAAAATTCAAAGTGCCACAGATGACCGTATACACGAGAAAAACAGACCCCTATGATCATATGTAGAATTATGAAGCGCTAATGTTACTACATGGATGGGAAGATGAGATAATGTGCAGGGCCTTTTCTCTAACTCTGTCTGGGCATGCGATGAAGTGGTTTAATAACCTGACTGAGGGGTCTATTGTCTCTTTTGGCCAACTGTGAAGCGAATTTCTTAAGACGTTTGCGGTGAATAGTCAAAGAAGGAAAGAACCAACTTATTTACTCACTCTTAAACAAGGAGTTAAGGAGTCATTGAAGAGTTATGTCGATTGTTTCAGAGACGCTACTCTAGAAGTACGGGACCTACAAGTCGGTATAGCCGTGGCAACCATGTTACAAGGAACAAGGTCTGAAAAACTGCAGGAATCCTTGTCGCTGGACTAGCCAACTGCAATCTCAGACCTGCTTTCTCGGGCAAATAAATATGTCACCCAAAAGAAGTGATGAAAATGGTGGGGAATGGAGAATCCAATGAGGGAAGGCAATGAGGAAGAGAAGTTCCTGAAGCATCCTTTAGTCAGTCAAGGAAATTTGACAAAGCGTCTATAATGAAATATACCACTTACCCAACTTACTGAATCTCGAGCTTCAGTGTTAGCGGCCATTGAGGGGTCAGGTCTTATACAGCCCCTAAAGAAAACATTCGGGAATCTAGGCCGCGATACGGACTCGTACTGTAACTACCACTCAACACATGGGCATTCGACGAAGAATGTAGGGAGTTAATGAATCAGCTAAGAAGCTAGCGCATGATGGAAAAATAAATCGATTTGTGTGGAGAAGTGACAGGAGCAACTATCTTGCGCGAAACAGAGGAAACTACTTTAGAGATAGAAGAGGTGAAAACAAGGGAACTGTAAGGCGAAATGAAGGCGACAGGAGAGATAATGACAGGAGGACAGATAGAAGGAATAGAGAGGAAGATAATGAACCCACAGGGCCAGCCATTAATGTGATATTCGGAGGAGAATCGTTAGCTAGTACATCTTCCTCATCTCGAAAGTCTTACGCTGGTAGGCTCACCAAATTAACTCAGTAATGGAGGAAAGGCAGGAGGAAGAGCCCATTACTTTTACGCCAACTGACAGAGGAGATGTAATGATCCCTCATGATGACTCAATAGTGGTTTCAGCAGTGATAGCAAAGCATCCAGTGAGTCATATCCTAGTCGATAATAGGAGTTCGGTGAATTTGATATACTGAAACTGCTTTGAGAAGATGAATATCTCAGATGATAAACTAAAGTCGGTGCCTACACCATTATACGGCTTCTCTGGAGAGAAGGTGAAAGTGGTAGGTGCTGTTCAGCTGCCTGTTACATTAGGAGAGAGCTCGAGAAGTGTCGTCCGTTAAGTGTTGTTCATGGTGGTGAAGTCAACATCAGTGGCTTATAATATGATCTTTGGACGACCATTGTTAAATGACATGAGAGCGGTGGTGCATCCCTGTTATCTGTTAATGAAGTTCCCAACTCCCCATGGTGTTGGACAAGTAAGGGGAGACCAAAGGAAGGCTAAGACGTGTAATATCACGTCCACCACATGTAAAGGGATTCAGAGGAAGGAAACTCTTACGATTGAAGAACCGCCTAAGCCAAAACCTGATAAGGAAATGGAGGCAGTCCGGTTGGTTGAAGGGAATGAAGAAAAAGTAGTATATGTGGGAAGCCAGCTGCCTGAAGAAATAAAAGGGGAAATAATCCGATGTTTGAAGGAAAACACTGATGTTTTTGCATAAACCCCAACCGATATGCCCAGGATTGACCCTGAAGTTGCTTGTCATTGGTTGAATATAGTCCCAGGGGCAAGGCCGATAAAGCAGAAGAAGAGAAATATCGCTCCGAAGAGGCAACAGGCCATAAACGAAGAAATCTCGAAGTTGTTGCAGGCAAGGTTTATTAGAGAAGTAAACTATCCAGAATGGTTGGCTAACGTTGTAATGGTGAAGAAAGCCAACGGAAAATGGAGAATGTGTGTGGACTTCACGGATTTGAACAAAGCCTGCCCTAAGGATTCGTATCTACTACCTCGAATTGACAAGTTAGTAGATGAAACTTGTGGGTACGAATTGCTTAGTTTCTTAGATGCCTTTTTGGGGTACCACCAGATCATGATGCATCCAGAGGACGAGGAGAAGACCTCGTTCATTACCGATAGTGGAACATATTGCTATCGAGTAATGTCGTTCGGTTTGAAAAACGCAGGGGCAACCTATCAGCGCATGGTGAATAAGGTGTTCAAGGACTTGTTGGGCAACACCATGGAAGCTTATGTTGATGACATGATCATAAAAAGCTGAAGGGAAGAGTCGCATGCCGAGAAGATGACGAAGGTATTTAATGTGTTGCGGTAGTATGAGATGAAGTTAAACCCCAATAAATGCTCATTCGGGGTGAGGTCTGGAAAGTTTTTGGGACTCATGATCACTAATCGGGGGATAGAAGCTAATCTCGAAAAAGTTCAAGCTATTCTGGACATGAGGCCACCCAATACTGTTAGAGAGGTTCAAAGGCTAACAGGAAGGATAGCAGCTTTGAATCGCTTCTAGTCCAAATCAGCTGAAGGAGTCTACCATTCTTTAAGGCGATAAAGGTGAGAAAGAACTTCAAATGGACAGAAGAGCGCAATAACGCTTTTGAGAAGTTAAAGGACTACCTGAAAGAGTTGCCTCTATTATCTCGACCACAGCCCGAAGACCACCTCCTCATGTATCTCGGTGAAGGAGAGAAAGCCGTAAGTGCAGTCCTACTAAGGAAAGAAGGAGACAGGGACTGTCCGATCTATTATGTAAGCAAAGTCCTGCTAGATGCCGAGAAAAGATACCCCCTAGTCAAAAGAATAGTTCTATCCTTGGTGATGGCAACTCGGAAGTTACGACCTTACTTCCAGGCTCACTCGGTAACTGTCTTAACAGACCAGCCTTTAAGGCCAATACTGCAGAAACCAAAGCACTCCGAACATCTAATCAAATGGGCTATCGAATTGAGTGAATATGACGTCCACTTCCAGCCTCGCTAAGCAATAAAAGGGCAGGCACTGGCGAATTTCATTGTAGACTATACAGGCCGGGAGGTTCTAGAAGAAACAGAGTTAGTCTGGTGAAAATTATTTGTGGATGGGGCTCGTAGCATGGATAGTAGTGGAGCTGGAATTGTGCTAACTTCACCTGAAAGGGAAACTTATAAGTATTCCCTGCGTTTCTATTTCCCAAGCTCGAACAATATAGCTGAGTACGAGGCCTTAATAGCCAGGATGAAACTTGCGGAGAAACTAGAAGTTAGCAAGTAAATCAATTCTCGGGTGAATATGAAGTACGAGAACCAACTTTAGCCCCTATCTGCAGAAAGTGCAATTATTGGCACAATCGTTTAAGAACTTTCAATTGACTCAAATAAACCGATCTGAGAAAAGTCATGCGGATGCCCTCTCAAAGTTGGCTTCTTCTAAAGGAATCAAAGGCGGTATGGTCAAAGTGGAATCCCTCGCTAAGCCAGGTATCGAAGAAGAAGATGTCAACAATGTTGAGATCGGAGGTGATTGGAGAAGCTTGATCAAAAACTACATATTGGGGGGCACACTCCCAATTGACAAAGATGAGACCTGAAAGCTAAAGTTGCAAAGTGTCAGATTTACTGTAGTGAACGGAGAACTCTTCAAACTTGGATTCACTATGCCCTTGCTAAAGTGTCTAGGACCTCAACAGGCTGAATACATCCTAGCTGAAGTCCATGAGGGTATATGCGGTGAACACTTAGAGACTTGAGCCTTAGCCACGAAAATATTGCGTGCGAGGTTTTATTGGCCTACACTGAAGAAGGATGCCACTAAAAAGGTGCAAAAGTGCAAAAAATGCCAAATGTTTGCTCCTATAGTCACCGCCCCAATCTCGACCCTTCAGAGCACTCTTCAACCAACGCCATTCGTGCAATGGGGGCTAGACATCCTGGGACCTTTTCCCTTGGAAACAGGACAGAGGAAATATTTGCTCGTAGCCACAGATTACTTCACAAAGTGGATAGAGGCAAAGCTTTTGGCTACAATTTCTGAAAGAAAGGTGGAAGCAATAGTTTGGAGGGATGACATTTTCCGTTATGGGATACCTCGTGTGCTTAATACCGATCATGGGAAACAGTTCGATTGTGATGCATTTCGAACATTCTGTAAAGGCCTAAGCATTCAGTTAAGAATCTCATTTGTATCTTACCCTCAAGCTAATGGGCAGGCCGAGGTGAGCAACCGAACTATACTACATGGTTTAAAGACCAGACTGGACAAGGCAAAAGGAGCATGGGTAGATGAGCTCCCAAGTGTCCTATAGGCATACAGAACGACAAGTAAGGTGTCGACAGGGGAAATATCGTTCAATTTGGTGTATGGTACTGACTGAGGCCCTCATCCCGGTTGAAATAAGGGCTGAATCACCTAGATTAATCTCTTACATTGAAGAACTTAACTCTCAGGGACTAAGGGAGAATTTGGACCGATATATGAGTTGAGGGACATGGCAAAAGTAAAATTAGCTGCCTACCAACAGAGGGTAGTCACTTATTACAATGCGCGAGTTAAGAACAGAGAATTGCAAGAAGGAGACCTGGTACTGAGAAAGTCGGCAATTACAAACGCTCATAGGGAGGATGAAAAACTTCGGGCTAATTGGGAAGGACCTTACAGAATCAGAAAGATGATCGGACCTAGCACATGCACCTTAGAAACCATTCAAGGAAAGAAGATCTTGAAGACTTGGAATGCCAACCATCTCAAGTTGTACTAGCAGTGAAATATTATACACTTTTATGATCCTTGTCTTTATTTTTCCATCTATTATTCCGTTATTTTACAGATATTATTGTTTTGTGATTATCTGATTCATGAATAAAGGCCAGCTATTCACTTTCTATACTCTCTAATGCAATGTGTTAGACAAATTATGTATTACAGGAATTGAAATGAGGCAAAAGTTGGCCACTCAAAAGTCCCTAAGAGAAAAATGCGCGAGACGGGCAAATCAAAAGTCCCTAAGCGAAAAATGCGTGAGACGGGTAAATCAAAAGTCCCTAAGTAAAAAATGCGTGAGACGGGCAAATCAAAAAGTTCCTAAGAGAAAAATGCGCGAGACGAGCAAATCAAAAGTCCTTAAGCGAAAAATGCGCAAGACAAGCAAATCAAAAGTCCCTAAGCGAAAAATTCGCGAGATGGGCAAATCAAAAAGTCCCTAAAAGAAAAATGCGCGAGACGGGATAATCAAAAGTCCCTAAGCGAAAAATGCGCAAGACGGGCAAATCAAAAGTCCCTAAGAGAAAAATGTGCGAGACAGGCAAATCAAAAATCCCTAAGCGAAAAATGCGTGAGACGGGCAAATCAAAAAGTCCCTAAGCGAAAAATGCGCGAGATGGGCAAATAAAAAATCCTTAGATATGCAGACCATGAAGCATGTTACGAGGTATGTTACAATATATATGTGCTGCAATTCGTTTAAAATATATATATATATTTGTGATTGGCTTATCAAATCTAACAAGTCCTTAAGCGAAAAAAGCGCGAGATAGGCACAAATGCTCGAGAAAAGTTCATCTTTGAACAGGAACAATAACACTGTCTCAATGCAGAACTTGGGGAGCATTATGGTATAAAGGTACGCTTTATGATGCAAAAATAAAATTATTCGATATTCAATATTTCTAACGCTTTAACGCTGTTTTTTTAGAGCTTTTGTGATATAACAGTACGAAATATTCATTCAGACAAAAGAAGAAAAAGCTACAAAAAGAAATTGTACTTTTCATTGAGAATGAATATTTACATTGAATTTACAAACAAAATGAAAAACAAAATATCCTAATTTATGGTGAGAACCAAGTCAGCACTAAGGTCTTCAATAACCGAGGATCAGGAATTTGAGGAGCCTGAGGATCAGTAACTTGAGGAGTCGGAGGATCAGGGTTTTGAGGAGCTGAAGAAGCCATCCCGGAAGAGGGAGCATCACTTGAAGGCCTAGCCACAGCCACAGAGTCTGGCACGGGATCAACGGCAGCAGAATCAGAAAATTGGAGCTCATCACCGTCTAACCCTAACAGTGCCTTGATAGACTAGGGTTGATCGCCTACCTCGATAGGTTCTGGCTCATCAAGCACCGCTGCAGGCCTGGATTGGTCATGTGCCTTAGTAGGCCTGCGTGGCTGTTGAGGAGGCCACAGACCTTCAAGATTGTCCAAGTCATCTATGGCTCCTTCATCTAAATAGTCTTCCAGACTTTGCGAGTCAGGCTCATATTTGGTCTAGGAAGGAGCTTCATAGTATGGGCCTCTTCAGTGAAAAGCAACTCAGGGAAAGTCTCGTTAGCCCAACACTTTTCTAACCAAGCACGAGCCAAGTAGAAGTTGTACTTGATGAATCTTGCCGCAAACTCCTCCTTCTCGTGACAATGTTGAGATAGGCGTATTCACGGACAGCCTCAGCTCGGACCTCCTTTTGCTGATCTAACGCATTCTGCAGCTCATTGATGGCCTCATCCCGCTGCCTCCTTATGGCCTCCCGATCATTGACTGCCTTATTATAGGCCTCTTCATATCCCTGAAGGGAGGCTACTTTCGCTTGTTCTTCTATCAGCCTCCGATCAAGATCTGCATTCTTCTTCTCCAATTCCTCGACCCTACCAGTATATGGGCGAAGCTAAACAACCTCATTCAAAAGCTCCATGTTTCTCTCTCGGAGCTCACGAATTTCTTTGTCAGCTTGCTCTCTAAGAGCCTTGTGCCGTGCATTAACGGCCGCTGTTTGTTGAGCCGACTGACAAAACAAAGAACAAAAGTAACTCAAAAAGTAACAAAAGAGGTTAAAAAAGGGGAATATAATTACCAGATAAGTGTGACGCTCCTACCTTCATCGTGAGATAGTCAGAATTATCCTCAGCTTTTGCAAGGTTTGTGAAAAGCCCCGCCTCATCACGGGAAAGATGGTGCTCCAGGCTAGACGAGACACTATCCCGATCTCCTCAATGCTATCATTGTCGTTCACTCCGAGATAGGTCTGGAAGTCTTCTCCATCTACGATGACCCCACTATCAACTACATAGTGCCTCACGGTAGGATTGGCTACCTTAGGCAAGATTGGTCTCGTAGGCATCGAGGCTTCAATGATCAACTTCTTCCAATATTTACGCCTAGGCTGGCGAGGAGCTGACCTATCCTCGGTAGCACGGGAACCACCCTCCCGACGGGTGACTCACTCCTCTACGACCCATAGCTTTCTTGATCGTCTAAGCTACGATCACAGATAAGGGGCCTCTTTCGCTTGTTCCTCCCGAGCTCTTGGGTGGGATGGCCAGGCCCGCCGGTAGCCGGAGGAGGAGGAGCAGGAGCACGAGGATGTCCAGAAGTAGAGGCTCCAACCTACGGCTGTTGTTGAGGAAGAGGAGCTGCTTTAGCATAAGCATTGACCTGCCTTCTACGCATAGCTCTGTGGAATTCCATATCTGCGTAATACAAAGAGAAGGTATCATCAAACCAAAATCCAAAAACGCCACGCACATGGATATATGAAGTAAAGAAAATTAGAAACCTATAATATCACCAAGATCCTCTAAGTTATCCAAATTTGGATCTGTCGGGAAGTCGATGAAAGGGCTCCCAAAGGCGTTGCCCTGAGTCCATTCAAGATCCTCCTCGAATGGACCACTAGCACTCGCAACCTTAGGTGCCTCGTCTCTCGAATCTGGAGAAGATTCGTCTACAAGGTGACCTGAAAGGTTAGAGGTCTAGGCTATAGGAACCCTGAGCAGTTGGCTAGGGCCAGCATCAGACACGCGCGAGCTAGTAGGGAGGATAGATGGGGTTGCAGAAGTCCCAGAAACGGCTCGGCTTACTCCCCAACCAGCTGCTGTAATATTCTCTGGGTTAAAAGGGAAAATAAATTACATTCCCTAGTAGAAAAAATTCGCCGTATAGGCTCACTAAAGTGGTCTCTTAAGGATTCTACTCTAAATCTTTCTGAGAGCTTCGAGTGGCCGCTGGTATCATGATTCCATGTAGTGTGAATTCGTAAATCACTTGGAATCTCAACAACGACTCACTCGCTCTCAAAACCACGTAGTTTGTTAGGAAGGTCCGGAAAAATTTTGTTATTAGGAAACTCGTCGACCTTTAACCTCTAGAGAGAAAACGTTATTAACCCTTTCAGACCATGGACTCTAAAAAAGGCACTCAAGATGGGGACAGTAGGAACGATACCTAAACTATGACATACCACCGAAAATCCTACTATTTAAGCCCAAGCATGAGGATGAAGTTGACAAGAAATTATATCTCTGTACTAAGAAACGCTAGACCAAACTCTGGCAACGAAAAACGAAAACCGAAAAGTAAGGATGCTTTATGCACAGCCACGCCGGTTCTAACTAGTTCAGGCATAACTTCCCCGCTGACTGGAAGTTTATAACGGTAACCAAAAGGAAGGGGAAAACGAGTGTTGAAATCCTCTAAGTCTGCATTTGTCAGTGTACATTCAACACCACCCCTTCTAAGTGATTAACCTGGGTGTTGCGAGGACATGGTTAAAAAACGAAAAAAAAAAGTTGGCGACAGACCTACTGGGCCAGAGACCTAGTAGACGACAGGCCTACTAGGCGAGAGACCTACTTTGATGGAGACCAAAACTCTACGCGGAAGACTAAGACACCTGTGGGAGACCTAAAACTAGTTGCGAGAGGTGATAAGTAAGGCGACAGGTGTATACTTACTGTCACTGCGATAAGCGAGAGACTCCTAGTGTGAAAATGAAAGACTCTTTTGGTGACAGACTCTTTTGGCGAGAGAGCTAAAAATACGGGCGACAGACTGCTGCTTAGAGGTTTTCGTATTATCTTTCGTCAAACCCCAGCCATTTTATAGCCACGACAGAGAATGCCAAACGTCGCGCCTGACCACGTCTCCTGCAGAGTAGAGCTTTTTCACCTACAAAAAATATCAGAGAAATCACAATAATTAGAAAACTATTCACATTGGGCTAAGGCCCAAAAACACATATTTATACTCTCTTGGTTGGAGAAATCCAACAAGAGAGTGGGGAGCAATTGATATGACAAAGTCTATCTAAATTGGGCCAAGCCCAAAATTGTCAGAATTCACCACATGGAAAGAGATCATTGGGCCACGTGGCCATCAACAATAGAGGGCACAGCCTGTGACAGATGATCTGTCGCAGGCAATAGACTCCTGTGTCAATCGCCCATCTTCTGACACGTGGCGCTTCTCCGGGCTTCCGCGAGCGACAGACTCCTACCGCCAACAACATGCCGCACTTCTGAGTCTCTTGACGTCGACAGGCTGCTGCTACTTATGGGATTTACAAAATCTGTGTTCTATTTGGAAACAAACTCCTAGTAAAAGGACATGATCACCTTCAGGTAATTAACCTAGAATATTCGCCTATCAATAAGCCCAGGTATAATTTATTCTCTAATTTTTGACTATTGGCTTTTACGCTTCCCAATACTGAAGAACTTTTTGCTGACTTAAGCATCGGAGTGCCTACGCAAGGAACCACCCCTGCGTCCCTCTGACTTTTCTTATTTTACAGAAGCTTTTTGGAGACACGTGGAAACTAAGTACGAACAACACGTCAGCACACATTTATTGTTATTTTGTGCAACAACAATTATCTAATACATTATCAGTGAAGCTTTTAAATTTACAAATGAAATTAAGACGGTAGCACATACTTTTGCTTTATTTATTTTTATTCTTTTAACATTTCAAGTAAAGAATGTGTTAACATCTTAATTCCGTTATAGAATCTAAAAATTTTTTTTGTCAATGTATTGAATAGTTATCTTTTGTCAAACTAGAAAATAACATTTAGGTTGAATTAATTGGACTGGTATAAAGGGAAAAAATTCTTTTCTTTTTGTTAATTTAAGTTTAATTTTTTATAAAATTATTTGGAAAATAAAATTTCGAGTGCATCAAATTAATACAAATTAATATAAAAATATATTTTTCAAATTATTAGAAAAGAGAATTAAAATCAAACAAAATTTGACGATATCAACATGATTGTAGTTTAAAAAAATGGGAAAATGATACAAGACGCAATTTCAGTCAAATAAGTTGATGACGTTTGATTACATGCTAAATCACAAAAGTTAAAGGTCTTTATTAAAAATTTCAAGCATTATCTTCGAGGCAGGTAATCTACGTCGACATCGTTACTTTACTTTTAAACAGATTGACTTTTCACGAAACTTGTCCGTGTCATGTATATTTCATATCGTTAAATTAATGTAATAATTATTAAAAAAAGTAAAAAACTTCAAAGGAGGTTTGATCGAGTGAAGATACTTTATGTCGTTGAGGGTATGTAATGTTTTGACATTCATTGTGCTTATTTTAAACCTAAATTCAAGTAAAATCAATTCTCATGCATTTGCATTTAAAAGTGATAACTGTTTTTGATGTAAACCACGAATATCCTTATCTGTTTTAACGATCTAAGACTAACCTTGCTCGGAGTTTCGTCACAGTTAAGGCTTCTTACCCGTCCCTAAAGGTGTTTAGTGGGAGCTGAACCCGAGAGCTCTTCTCACAAACTCAGCCAGCGTTGCCAACTGAGCCACAACCAATGAGTTAAAAGTGATAATTTTCATAATTGAATTTGAGAGTTGTTTTGAATATATTTGAGCTTTAAAAATAATAATTAAACTTTGAATTAATTCTTATGTGTTACGCCTTCAAATGCTAATTGAATGTTGACTTAGGAATTGAGTTTTGAATTATATTTTAAATTTAATTAGTTACGCGGCCAATATTAATATTTTTATTATTTTTTATGAGAGTCATACTAAAGGTCATTAAGCCTTTGATATGGGTCAGATTAAATGACATTGGGCTTAAAGGTAAACTGGGCCCAAGAAAAAAAAGAACTCAGAGGACCATTAAAGGTCAATATGTAGTCATTTATGTTATTGGTCTAAACGGTAATTATGTGTAAAACAACTTTTATAAATAGGTCGCAGGTATTATCTTTACAACTTAAGTTCTACTTGCTTACCTAAACTTTACCAAGATTTAATCTAACTTAAGCATCAGAGTGCACACGCAGGGGAAACCCCCTATGCCCCTTTGATCATTTTCTTTCTTACAAAGTTCTTGTAGACAGATTAGCGCAAAGATCTAAATTCTTACTTATAAAAATATGTTGTTGTTGTAAACAGGCAACAACAATTGGCACTGTCTGTGGAACTGTACGAAAAGCCTTTTATAAAATATGATGAGAACACAAATAGCAGCAAGGGAAGTAAATGAGGAGGAATTTTCGTTAATTCTTCGAATCATAAAATGGATCAAGAAACTAAAATGCCAGAAGTTGAACCTATGAATACAGTCTTAAGAGCGTCATACAAGTGTGCAGTAGACCAGTGTGCGACAAATCGGTATGCAGCAAACTAAAGGGCAACAGACTAGTGTGCAGCAGACTGAAGAGCGGTAGATCGATGTGGTAGACTGGTGTTCGGCAAATTGAAGTGCAACAAATCGGTGTGCAGCAAACCAAAGTGCAACAAACCGAAGGGCAACAGATAGGTGGCGGTGGACCAAAGTGTGGCAAACCGAGAGTGGCAAACTAGTGTGCAGCAGACTAGTGTGTGACAGACCGAAATACGACAAACTGATGTGCAGCATACCAAAGCACGTAGACCAAGGAGCTGCAAATCAGTGTGCAATAGACCAATGTGCAGCAGATCGAAGCACGACAAACTGATGTTTGCCAAATAGAATTGTAGCAGACCAGTATACGGTAGACCAAAGCTTGCGAGGTTGAAGCTCGCCAGACTGGTGTGCAGTAGACCATGAGTACCAAATTGGTGTGACAGAATGTGAGCACTGGAACGAGAGCAACAAACCATGAGTGCTAGATCGAGGGCGGCAGACTAAGAGAGTCAGACCGGTGTGGTAGACCGTGAGCTTCAAATTGATGGCGGTAAACTAGTGTGGCAACTTGGTGTGACAGATCAATGAAACAAACTAAGGTGACAAACAGGTGCTAAAGAGTGGAACTCAAAGTAAAGTCTAAAGTGGAACCCAAAGTAAAACTCAGAGTGGAACCGAACCGAAGTAAAACTCATAATAGAACCTAGAGTGGAACCCCGAATAAAACTCATAGTGGAACCTCGAGTGAAACTCAGAGTGTAATCCATAGTGTAACTCAGAGTAAAACCAAAGTGGAACTCAAAGTAGAACCTAGAGTGAAACTCGGAGTAGAACTTAAAGTGGAACTTAGAGTAGAACTTAAAGTGGAACTCAGAGTAGAACCCAGAGTGAAACTCATAGTAGAACTTAGAGTGGAACTCAAATTGGAACCGAAGTGAAACTCAGAATGGAACCCAGAGTGAAACTTATAGTAGAACTCAGAGTGTAACCCAAAGTGGAACCGAAGTGAAACTCAGAATGGAACCTAGAGTGAAACTTATAGTAGAACTCAGAGTGTAACCCAAAGTGGAACCTAAATTGAAACTCAAAATGTAATCCAAAGTGGAATATAGAACTGAAGTAGAACTCAAAGTAGAACCCAGACTAAAACTCGTAGTGGAACTTAGAGTGAAACATAAAAGTGTAACTCAAAGTGGAAATTAGAGTGGAACCAAAGTGGAACTCAAACTTGAACCTAGAGTGAAACTTAGAGTGGAATTGAAGCTATACTCAAAGTGGACCTAGAGTGGAACCAGAGTAGGACTTAAAGTGGAACCAAAGTAGAACTTAGAGTAGAAGTAGAATCTAGAATGAAATTCAAGTGGAACCCAGACTAGAACTTAGATTGGAACCCAGAGTGATATCTAAAGTAGAACTCAGAGTGAAACTAGAATGAAATCCAAAGTGGAACCACAAATTGGTGTGATAAAGTCATGAGGCAAAGTAAAAAAGAAAATTAAAAATTACATCTCTTGTAACAAGTATGACAGAGTGGCGCGCATGCGATAGACTACTCTGTTGTGCACAAGCAAGCAAGGGTCTGCCACGTCGGGCAACATAGCCTACACTCCCAGCTATCTTGGGCAACGTAGCCCACACTCTTGACCACCTCGAGCTAACAGGGCCCATAGTCCCTACCACCTCAAGTCGACAGAGTTCACACACTTGGCCACCTCGAGCTAACAGGGCCTATAGTCCCTACCACCTCAAGTCGACAGAGCTCACACACTTGGCCACCTCGAGTTAAAAGGACCCACACACCTCGCCACCTTAGGCTAATAGGGCCTACGCACCTTGTGATTTCAGGTGACGAAACCTACACTCATGGTGACCTCGAGCGACAAGGCCTAAACATGGAATGTAATGTTAGGATAAAAGACTAAACTCGAACTAAGAATTGTTGGACAAGTCTTTATTATTGTATATTCATCCTTTCCATTTGCAACCCTCATGTAAACTGCAGTTGGATCATTCTAGAGGATCAAGAATAACCAAAAACGTGTTATATCACATTTATTAAGGGCTAGAAAATTCATTGGAATGACACTCTTAGTATCATGGAATACCCATTGAAAATATGGAAAGGCCATATTGAGTCAGAAAAATAACAGGGTCAGATGCTTATGTTTCTACATGATAATTCAACTATTCATTTAACAAATTTATGCTGTCATGTATTTGGTGAAACAATTCTCAATTCATAATTATGATTAACAATATTTAAAAGTCTTATGACAGGAATAAGTAACACAACACAACATGTAAAAAAGCCACTAACATGAAAACTGCAAGGGCTTGAAGTGAAAAATGCGAGAGATAAGTCACGTACAAGAAGAAAAGAACCTGAAGCAAAAAGTGAGTGAAGAAGGCTATGCATGGACTTGAAGCAAAAAGTACGCGATGCAAGTCATGCATAATGTGAGACCTGATTCTATTGTACTGTACATAATATTTTGTAATAATTTATATAGTGGAAAATAAATTACTTAGTGAAATTAAATAACTATTAAATGTGAGCCCCACTTTAAATTTATGGTTTCAATGGACTTATGATTGATAGTATAGTGTATTGAAGGTGAAATAAATATTAAATAATGATTTGGAGGCATATAAATAATTTTTATGTCATTTGGAATTATTTTAAGAATTTTGGAAAACAAATTGGAAAATGACGGTTACGTCTCGACGGCATTTTCATAAATTATGCCCATATTAAAATAAGTTGGGACAAAGTAAAAATATCATGATAATCTACATGAAAAGCAAAATAATATAGTGCCAAAAGATTGATTGGAAAAGGTGGTTTAATAGGAAAATTTCGCTGGCGGTCCACAAAGGGTAAAACCATAAATTCTCCTTATCGGTGCACCGCGCGGCAACGAAACCACTTCCATTTATTAAGGTACATTAAATTTGATTTATTGGTGCTGGAATCATAATTTTTGGAGTTCATTTGCACGATTTTTACGAAATTGGAAGCGTAATGGCAAAACAGTTAATATTTTAAGTAACTAGGACAAAATTGTAATTCAGCCCATCTCTAGAATTTTTAGCAGATTTAAGCTGAAGTGTACTGGCCACTATTCATCATACCTTACCAGCCCATTCACGACACCAAGAGAAAGAAAGGAGAGAAAGAAAAGAAAAGAAAAACTAAAAGCTTCCAAAACACCTTAAACATTTAAAATTTCAAATTGTCTATTTCTAGCAAAATTATTCCCCATCTCATGCTCTATCAAACCCACCCAAATACACATTGAAAAATTGAAATTTCAAGGAGAAAAGGAAGGCAAGGGAATTTGGTTAAGGTAAGGGGATACCATTTCCTATTGTTTTATTTAAATCTAAAGTTGTATTCTAGCTTAATCTAAGGTGTAAAAAAAGATTATGAAATTAGTTTTGCATAATATTGGCTAGATAAAAATTAGCCATTGAAGGGGGGTTTCGGTTGGCATGAGAATGTGGGGATACCTTATGGTTTCACGCAAGAAAATGTTAGGAAATGATCGAGCGAGCAAGGATTTAAAAGTTTGAAACATTAGATTTTGGAAAAAGATTGAAAATCAAGAAATGGGCATGGTGCTTTTGGGCATGAAATCATGTTGTATTTTATCGTTTAATGATAGAAATTAATGTAGAAATCAAAAGAGGAAGATTGGTGAAATCGGATTCAAAAAGAAGCTAAAACCGGAAAGTTTAGTTTTAGTACCAGTATAAATTATACTGGTTGTACATGTGTTGTATCGTTAGTGGCTGCATTTTATGAAATTTAATGGCTTATAATTAAGAGGAAAATTATTGATAATTTTTTAAAAATTATTTTGCAACCGAGATTTACGGATTACGGTTGGTGCTACCGAAAGATTCGATATCGCTAGATAGGTAAGGAAGAAGTGTGTGAGTTGTAGGGATATAATGGATTGCATGATTTATTAAGTGTGATTTTATGAAATTATTGGAAGCTTGAATTGCTTTGAAAATCATGCAAATTGTGGTTGAAAGCTGGTTTTATATATTGTAATTTCCGTTCAAGAGGTTAGAAATTCGCAGCCGTTATGCTACCGAAAAATTATCAAAATTGTTCTAAAATATAATGAAATATTTTAGATGCATAATTTGAATAAATTATGAATTGTGGAAATCATTTCCATAAATTTTCCATAACTTGCAAATTTGTTGAAAAATGATTAAATAAAATATTCATGTTTTGGATTTTAATTAATTTGAGAATAAAAATATATTCTTTATAATATTAATTTTTCAAAAAGAATATTATTGAGATTTCTCACTAAAAACATGAATATTTATCGACTTCTTTCACTGTATTTGGATATATGAAATTAATACCTTTTTGGAATATTTATTTAAATAAATGATGAAATTTATTAAATTTCCTTAAAGGTATTTATGTAGAAAAATAAATGATTTTGAGACTTTAGCCCCAATTTCATGCTTACTGTTTACTGTACTATGACATGGCTGATTGAACCGCCAAGTCATCAACAGTCCTGAAGTCACCTGGCAAGTGTACACCGAGGATGCCCTATAGACTATGGCCATAGATCTAACTGTATACTGTTACTGTGTCCCTTAGGGGATGATAATAGCTTGATTTGATTTAGGGGATGCCTAGTCTCAACGTACTGATCACTGTTTACTGAACTGGATTTTACCGAATACTGTTTATTATACTGTACTGTATTGAGGAATACTGTTTACTGAACAATATTTTATTGATTACTGTTTACTGAACTATACTGAAACTACTGTTTAATGGAAAAGAATATTATGAAAATTATTTCTAAAATTAGAAATAATTATTGAACTGTTTATCCACTGATTTTGGGAAAATTATAACATATTGTACTAAAATGACTGTATACTGTTTTTACAGTTTTACACCTACTATCCACTGTACTGCTTTGCTACTGAACTGTCACATATTTTGAACTGTTAGTGAAGTGATGAAAATCAAATGGTTTAATCCATTTATATTTATGGAATATGAGTATTAAATTGTTTTATTATAACAATTTATTAATTACTCCTTATAGTCGCTCTGGGTTTTCGAGACAAGACATGTATTTTAAAATATCTTCTATGCTCCATCTGGATTTTCCAGCCGACTATAATATCCTTCATCTACAGTACTTAGTATACCATTAGGAAAATAAATATTTTTCGGCATATAGATTTCATTGTATCAAGCTTGCATACGACTCCTTTATTGAGCACGTTGTCGCTCACCCCTTTATTTCCACTCCACAAGTTATTATATTGGATTAAGAGACATATCATCCTGAGTTATCGGCTGCTATATCAGTTACCCGAGTCAGCAGATTTATGATATTTGAGGTATATTATTTTCTTTTATATATTCAAACATGTATTTCAAAATACCTTCCATGCTCCATCTGGGTATATTAGTACCCAATCTAAGGTGCCTTGGTGTATGATGTTTGTAGCTGATATTGTCCTATGTGCAAAAACTAGAGCGGAGATCAATACAAAATTGGAATTATGGAGACAAACGTTAGAAGCAAAAGGATTTAAACTAAGCAGAGTGAAGACTAAATACATGGAGTGTAAATTCAGTTCTAACTGAGTGGAAGAGCATGATGTAGTGACGTTAGATGGGGTGGTGATACCTAAGTGGGACCATTTTCGATACTTGGAATCGATAGTACAGATGGATGGAGAGATTGATGGTGATCCAGGCTGGATGGAGTAAGTGGAGAAGTGCTACAGGTGTGTTGTGCGACAAATGAATTCCTATATGGTTGAAAGGCAAGTTTTATAGGACAGTTGTTAGACCAACATTGTTATATGATAGTGAATGTTGGGAGACTAAGAGGCTACATACACAAAAGATAAGTGTAATAGAAATGCGAATGTTATGGTGGATATGTGGATATACAAGAAAGAATAGAATGAGAAATGATGATATTCATAAGATGCTTGGAGTGGTACCTATCGAAGACAAAATGTGTGAAAATCTTTTATGTTGGTTTAGACACATAAGACGTAGACCTATAGATGCTCTAATTAGGAGAATAGAGGCTATGGATGTTAAGAGAAGGGTTAAGACTAGAGGAAGATCGAAAAAGACTTGGAAGGAAGTAGTTTGGAAAGATATGAAGGTTTTAAAATTGGATGAGCAAATGGCCTTGAATAAGAACCTATGGACGAGGAGAATACATATGGACTATCTAACGTGAATTCAGCTATTGGTTCATATAGCCTACCCTAATCTCTTGGGATAAAGGCTTTGATGATGATGATGATGATGATATTTAGAAATTTTGTACAGTACTACTTTAAGTTGAAGTAGAATACAGGGGATGTAAATATAAAAGGGAATAGTGAAATATTCACATTCTGAAATTGTATCTTAAATGATTTTTACTGTTTAATTACTGTAACTGTTTAGTGAAAAAAGCATCACAGACAGCCCAACTAATAAATGTGGATAAAAATGAGTGAATTGCTATATACTTAGACTGTTACACATGAAGACAAAAGTGCAAGGGCTTGAAGCGAAAAATGTGTGAAATAAGTCACGCCCAAGAAGAAAAAGGCCTGAAGTGAAAAGTGCGCGATGTAAGTCATGCACGAAGACAAAAGTGCAAGGGCTTGAAGTGAAAAATGTGTGAGGTTAGCTATGCACAAGAAGAAAAGGCGTGAAGTGAAAAATGTGTGAAATAGTCTATGCATGGACTTGAAGCAAAAAGTGCGCGATATAATCATGCATGAAGGCAAAAAGTGCAAGAGCTTAAAGTGAAAAGTGCGCAATGTAATCATGCATGAAGACAAAAAGTGCAAGAGCTTAAAGTGAAAAATCAGCAAGGTAAGCCATGCACAAGAAGAAAAAGACCTGAAGTAAAAAAATGTGAGAAGCAGGCTATGCATGGACTTAAAGCGAAAGTGCGATATATAATCATGCATGAAGACAAAAAGTGCAAGGGCTTGAAGTGAAAATGCGTAAAGTAAGCCATGAAGAAGAAGAAAAAGGCTTGAAGCAAAAAGTGCACGAAGTAGGCTATGCATGGGCTTGAAGCGAAAAGTACATGATGTAGTCATGCATGAAGACAAAATGTGCAAGGCTTGAAGCCAAAAATATGCTAGGTAAGTCATGCACAAGAAGAAAAATGCTTGAAATGAAAAGTGCGCGAAATAAACTAGCATGGACATGATTTAAATAAAAAACCCTTACTTACTCTTCCATATGGTATACCCTACGAAAGAGTGGAGAGTAATTGATGAGAGTAATACTAAAGGTAATTAGGCCTTGATATGAGTCAGACTAAATGACATTGGGCTTAAAGGTAGATTGGGCCCAAGAAGTGTGAGAGCCATGTATATATATTACCGTTACATGTGTTAGATGTCTTATCATTGTTTAATTCCTGTGTACTACATAAGTAATAAAGGAAATAGTGTAGTGGGCCTCACTTATTCAACAATGCCCAGATGGACGTGAAACTGGTTAAACAATGTCCGGAGGGTATGATAAGCCTAAGGTAAGAATTTTGAGCCTAGAACACCTTATTTATATTATTTTTGGGATCGTGTAAACAATTTAGAAAATGACGATTAAAGACATAGTTCGGTGGCATTTTTGTAAATTGTGGCCAAACTAAAATGAATTTGGACCAAGTAAATATAGCATGATATTCTATATAAAAATAAGTCCTAGGCTCTGTCAATAGATATATCAAAATGGTGGTTAAATCGAAAATTTATGCGATGGACCCAATAGGGGTAATTTCATAATTTCACCTTTTTGGTAAACCAAACCCCAATGAAACCACCTTTATTCATCAAAATATGTTTAATAATAATTTTTAGTAATGACATATGAATTTTTGGAGTTCAATTGAATAGTTATAAAAATTACAGAAGCTTGAGGGCAAAATTGTTAAAAAATTTTATAATCAAGGGCATTTTGGTAACTTTGTCCTATCTAGAATGTTTTATATTTTTCTCCACACCATGCAGCCGGCCACTTCTCCTCCCTTCTTCAACCTTATGCCACTCCTCCATTAACAAAGAAAACCAAGCTTCCAAACTTATGTAGAAACTCATTATTTCAACAAAATTTCTTCTACAACCCCACCTAAAATTCAATCCTCTACACACCCATACGAATATTTCATTGTGAAGTGAACAAAATCAAGGTCTTTGACACTCCTCCATATTTGGCCAAGGTAAGGAATTATTATGCTTTTATTTTCTTTAAGTTTTAATGGTAGATAATGATGGATTTACATGTGCTAAGCATGATTTTAATGTTAGAGTTAATTAATTTGAACTAAATCATGCTCAAGCAATCCTAATGGTATTCGGCCATGAATGTAAGTGTATGGAACCATAGTGTTTGATGCATGAAAATTATGCAAAATGTAAGAAAACAATGTAGAAGAAAGAAACCAAGCTTAATTGTTGAAAAACTCAACGAATCCTTGTGGGTACCATTCGGCCATTGAAAGAGGAAGGGGTTTTATGGCTTTATTTGAGTGCTATAATACTATAGAAATTATGAGGAGTCCACTGGTGCAATCGGATTTAAAATCGAACTTAAAACAGTGAAGTTATGTTTTAGCATTGGTAGAATTTATATTGATTTAATATTTTCAATGTATATTGTGGCTGAAATTATTGAAGGAAAACAATTTAAAAAATTAAATTGAGGTTAATAAATATTGTTGGTGAATTTCTTTACAGCCCGGGAGAAACAAATTACGAGTGGTGCTATCGAGGAAGTCGATAATGCTAGACAGGTAAGTAATGCATGTGTAAACCGTAGGGATATTATGAATGCATGGTTTCATTGAGAATAATTTTATGAAAATATTTTGGTACTCAATTGCCTTGGAATTGTGCAAATTGTGGCTTTTGGCTGGATTGTGAACCGTGTTTTACGTGCAAGGAGGCTAGATCGATAACAGCCGTTATGTTGCTGAAATTTTCTTAGAAAATTCACTAAAATATCATGAAATATTTTAAGTGCATTATTGAGTGATTTCCTAGCCTTGGAAATTAAATATTTAATATTTTTCATAAAATATGAATTTATCAAAAAAAATATTTAAATATTCATGTAATTGATTTTCATCGAAATGAAAGCATCGAGATGTGTATATAAGTGTTTTACAGTGAAATACAATATTTATAAAAATTATTACTAAACAGTGAATATTTTATAAACTGTTTTTATTGTACTGTTCACTATGTTATATAATAACCTTTATGGAGGGACTGAAGATTTTATCTATTTTTATAAATTTTCATAAAGATAAAGGTGATAATACTGTTTATATACTGTTTTGAGATTGTTAGGCCTCATCTCATGCTCACTTGTTACTATTGCTATTATTGTGGCTGATTGACCCGCCAAGTCATCAGCAATCCTAAGGTCACCTGGCAAGTGTATTCTGAGGAAACCTACAGACTATGGCCATATGTCTCATGTGTTACTGTTACTGTTACCGTTCGAGGACTACTGTATAGCATGATATATTTAGGGTGTTGCCTGGTCTCCATTCACGTGTTACTGCTTATTGTTATGGTTTTCATTAAACTGTTACTGTTATTGAAGTCTTTATCGTTACTGAAGTGTTTACTATTACTGAACGTTTACCATGCTTTTTCTTGAGCTAATTTCCATACTGTTATTGAATAGATTACTGTATTGTGTTTAATGATTTTAACTGTTAGTGGTGGAAAGGGATTTATAAAAGATTTTAATCACTTAAATAATTTTTATTACATATATAATTCTATGATAATCGTTTTATTGAACTAGTATTGATACCAAGCTATTTAATATCACCGAAGTGCTATTGATACTGAAGTGGTTATAGTTACCGAAACGTTTACTACTACTTAAAGAATCGATTACTATTTACTGTTTACTGTTATAGAACTATTTACTATTACTAAACCGTTATTGTTAGCCAAAGTGTTCACTGTTTACTGGAACTGCTTATCGTACTGTTTACTGAAATTGTTACTGTCACTGAATTATTTTTCGTATTGAAAGGCTTACTGTACTGTCTACTGGGTTTTTACCAAAGTGTGTGAAATGTGTTTAAAGTGATTTGGAAAATTATTAATTAAATATTTTATATGAATGGTTTTACAAGCCATTTTATAATTATTTATTTGTTGAAATTCTATTAAATGTTATTTCATATCAAAATCAACAACTACTCCCTATAGTCACTTCTTGGCTTCGAGACATGACAGGTATTCTAAAATACCTCTCATACTCCATCCGGATTTCTAGTCGACTATAGTATCCTTCTACTGTTACCCTAGTGTACTGTTAGGAAAAATTAAAGGATTTTATGCATATAGATTTCATAATATCAGCTCTGCATACATTTCTCTTATTGAGCACCTTTCGCTCACCCCTTATTTTTCCCACTTCTCAAATTAGCTGCAATAATTGTCTGAGATACTTTTCGAGGATGTTTGGCTACTTTTATTATCCAAGGCAGTGACTAGTAGATCATGAAGGTACATTCATTTTATTTATATATTCAGACATATTTGTACAATACTACTTTATTGTAAACTATATTCAGGGGATGTAAATATTTAAGAATTACTGTTTTGTAAAAATTTTTATTTTGTAAACTAAATAAATTGTATTTTTGTAACTATTACTGTCTAACAAAAAGTGTAATAAAGGCATCACAGACAGCCCAACCATCACTGAGTATGTGAAAATGTGGTGAATGCTATATATACAGACTGTGAAAAGAAGAAAGAGGACTTAGGATGTGAGACCCGACTCTACTATACTGTACATGTAATATGTCATTAATTATTGAGTGAAAATTAATGTGTTATGTGATTATAAGTGAAAGTGTGATGTGTGCTCCACTCATTTTTATGTGTTCAGATGGGCTCGAGACTGAAAATGATGTGTACACTTGTGTAATAAAATATAATATAATGATTTCGAGGTTTAAAACCATTAAATTATATTATTATGAATTATTCTAAATTATTTTGTGAAGATGGAAAACAAATTATGAAATGACAGATACGTCCCAAGGGTATTTTCATAAATTGTGCCCAAACTAAAATGAGTTGAGATGAACTAAAAATACCATGAGATTCTACATAAAAAGGAGAAAAGATAGTGTCAAGAGATTTATCGAAACAGTAGTGAAGTGAGAGAAATTCACCGACGGGTCGCGGGGGTAAAATCATAATTTCTCACTATCAGTGCACTGCGCGTCGACAAAACCACTTCCAATCATCAAGATACATCAAATATGATTATTTGGTAGTGGAATCCGAAATTGTGGAGTCCAATTACACAGTTTTACGATTACGGAAGTTAAGGGCAAAATTGTCCAAATCTTACATAACTAGGGGCAAAATGGTAATTTCATCCCTCTCTAGAACCATCTTTATAACTCAGCCAAGATGATGACCGGCCACTATTCATCATCTTCTCTAAACACCTTCACGCCATAGCCAAGGAAAAATAGAAAGAAAAGAAAACAAAGAAAAACCTAAAGAAAATTAGCTTATTTTAATTAGATTAAAATAGAAAAATTATTCCTTTCATCATCCTCTCTTCATCTACACCATTGGTTCATCAAATAAGCTGGAAAACAAGAAGAAAAAAGAGCCAAGAAGGTTCGATCAAAGGTACGCCCATGCTTTCCTATTGGTTTTTTCAACATTTAATGGTAGATTTCTATGTTTTTCAACATGCTAAGCTTAGATCTAGCATTGTTTTTGCTTAAATCACATTAGAACATGATGAAAGGGCACTTTGGGGTTTTGGTTTGGACAAGAGCATGGTGGAAACATGGTGAAATTTGCATGGAATTGATGCCAAAATGCATAATGGGCTTAGATAAACAAGTTACTAAGCTTAGATTTAAGAAAAACCATTAATGGAAGCTTAAAAGGGTTTCGGCCATGGGGTTTTGGACAGCCTAGGATACTGCATTTCATGGTTTTGATATGCCAAATTAATGTAGAAATTAAGAGAAGAAGACTGGTGAAATCGGATCTTAAATCAGAGCTAAAACAGAAAAGTTGTGTTTCACTACCGGTGTAAATTACATTGGTTAGACATTAGCAGTATATTATGTGGCTACAACTGGACATGAAATGTGGCTTAAAAATAAGTATTAAATGAGCTAAGAATTTTGGTGAAATTGTTTTGCAGCCTGGAGCATTGGAATTCATGTGGTGCTCCAAAAAGGGTCGGTAATACAAGATAGGTAAGGGATGATTGTGTAAGCCGTAGGGATATAACGAATGCATGATTTTGATGAGTATAATTTTATGAAATTATTTGGTGTTGAATTGCCTTTGAAATCATACAAATTTGTGGTTTACGGTTGGTATAAATATTGTGTTAAGTGCAGGAGGTTAGAATAATTGCAGCTATTATGCTGTCGAAAATTCCTCAAAAATTTTCTAAAATATCATGAAATATTTATGAGCATGAAATGAGTGAGATTGTGTATTTTGGAATTTATTTCCAATAATATCCATAAATTGGTATTTTATCAAAAAATCTTATTTAAATATTCATGCAATTAAATTTTATTAAAGTGAGATTACCAGTACATTCATAAAAATATTTTACACTAAATTTGAACGTTTATAATTTTTCTCACTGAAGCATGAATATTTTATTACCTGTTTTTACTGTACTGTTAAATGTGAATTTAAATACCTTTTGGAATTTTATTAAATTTTAATGATAATTGTTTAAATTCCTTAAAGGTATTTCCACTATAAATGAAACGTTTTAAGACTATTATGCCCCATATCATGCTCACATGTATTACTGTACTATACTATTACTGGGCTGATAGACCTGCCAAGTCATCAACAATCCTAGGGACACCTGGTAAGTGTACACTGAGGACACCTATAGACTATGGCCATAGATCTTACTGTTTACTGTTACTGTTCCTTACGGAGATTATAGCATGATATATCGAGGGTGATGCCTAGTCTCCACCTACTGTTTACTGTTATTGAATTGTGAATCACTGTTAACTGTTTTACCAGACTTAGAACTACTGTTTACTATTACTGAACTGAGAATTACTGAAATACTATTTATTGTTACTAAACTGAGAATTACTGAACTACTGTTTATTGTTTTACTGAATTATGGATTACTGTTTACTATTTACTGAACGACACTTAATCATCACTATTTTACTAAAACGGGAAGTACTGTTACTGTTTACTGCACTGTACTGGATTATTACTGTTTACTGAATTAAAAACGTTTTATGGAAATTATTACTGGTTATGAAAAGTTTACTGAACTGTTAATGTACTGTGAAACTTAAGTGTTTATCGTATTAAAACTGTCTTCACACTATTTACTGAACTGTTACCGTATCAATACTGACTATTTTACTTTTACTATAAAGAGTACTGTACCCAACTGTTACTGAAGTGTTTTACAGAACTGTTAATGTTTCAAATGAAAATTTTATTGTCTCTAAACCTATATGGTTTGCTGAAACCACTACTATTACTGAACTGTAATTTACTGTCAAATGTTTACGAAACGGTGATTTACTATTAACCGGTTACTGAACCGTACTGAGATATACTGTTTACTAAAGTGAAAATAATTATGTCATTATTACTGGTTTTTGAAAGAATTACTGAATTGTTACTGTGATGTGAAATTGAACTGTTTACTGTACTGAACTGTTTCTTCACTGTTTACTGAAGTGTTTTATCGTATTGTTACTGAATCGATTTATATACTATTACCACTGTTCAAACTCAACTGTTTATTGTACTGTTTTACTACAATCATTGTCACGTGTTTTAAGGTGTTACTGAAGTGATGAATTTAAATGGTTTTATTTACCATTTATTGATTAACAATTTCATTAAATTGTTTCATAACAACAATTCATTAATTACTCCCTATAGTTGCTTCTGGGTTTCTGGGACAAGACAGGTATTTCAAAATACCTTCCATACTCTATCTGGATTTCCTGACCGACTATAGTATCCTTCCGTTTACTGTACCTAGTGAACTGTTAGGAAAAGAATGTTTTCCAGCATATAGATTTCGTTATATTAGTCTTGTATACGATTCCTTTACTGAGCACATTTCGCTCACCCTTTTATTTTCCATTCCACAAGTTATTATAAGTGATTAAAAAGGGGTATACATTAAAAGATATTTGCTGAAATCTGGATTACCAAGATTGCGTTGTATTAATCGGGACGTATTTGTATTTTCTTTTATACATTCAGATAAATTGTACAGTACTACTTAAATTGTAAAATAGGAACAGGGGATGTAAAGTGTAAGGAATATTGTAAAATTTCATATTCTAAATTTATTAATTAAATAAATGTTTACTATTTATCACTGTTACTGTTCAAGTGTTAAAAACATGACAGACAGCCCGACCGTAATTTATGTGTAAAACGTGTTTTGGACTGTTACATAGGAGGACCATGAAAGGTCTATTATGTGA
This sequence comes from Heritiera littoralis, assembly GCA_031772115.1. NCBI lineage: Eukaryota > Viridiplantae > Streptophyta > Magnoliopsida > Malvales > Malvaceae > Heritiera > Heritiera littoralis. The sequence goes on along the minus strand of JAPDPK010000038.1, from coordinate 5,726,422 downwards.
TCATTTATGTTATAAGTCTTAACAATAATTATGCGTAAAACAACTTTTATAAATAGGTTACAAGTATTATCTTTATAACTTAAGCATTAGTTGCTTACTGAAACTCTGCCAAGATCTAGTTTGACTTAAGCATTGGAGTGCGCACAAGAGAAAGACCTTGTGCCCCTCTGATCATTTTCTTTCTTGCAAAGTTCTTGTAGACAGGTAAGTACGAAGGTCGAGATTCTTACATCATCAAAATTTATTGTTGTGAAAGGGCAACAACAATTTTTATTTATATTTATATTGTTGTGATGTAGTTTTATTTTTCTTGGAAAGTTTAGATAAAAACAAGAAATGCCAAAAAAAAAAGGGATAAAAAAGAAAAATGAAACAGAAAAAAGAAGACAACAAAGTAAAATCTATGTCTAGATAAATCAAACCCCAAGAAGCATATAATTAACCAGATTCAACTTGCAAGTATTCCTAAATAAAAGGTTTAATACCTACATATGCCCTTAACATTTACTACAAACTGGAATTAGGCACTCAACGTTTAATTACATGAAAATTAGTTTATTAAATTTTATTTTAAGCAATTAAAATCCAAACATTTCAAAATAGCTAAATTATGTACATTTCTGTTAAATCATTTAACTGTCATTACCCTTGTACAACAATTAAAACTTAATAGCAGTTAGAGGGATTTAACGGAAATGTACTTAATTTTGTTTTTTTGAAGTGTTTAGGTTTTAATTACTTAAAACAAAACTTAATGGACTGATTTTCATGCAATTAAACATTGAGGATTTCATTCCATTTTGTGGTAAATGATGAGGGATATTTGGGCATTAAGCCTAAATAAAATCTTGAAGGAAAAAGAAGAATTATTATCCAATACATTGTCAATGGATATTTTTTACTTTACAAGCGAGATTAAAATGGTAACACATACCCCTTAGAAAACTGAGAAGACAAAAAATCTTAATAAACATGTGCCAAAAAAAAAAGATGTAAATATATACAAACAACATCATAATATATAATATAAATATTATTATACCTCACCTACTATAGATGAACTACATTGTGATATTCTTTCATTAAATTCACTAGCACAGACTATGTTATTATATGTTAGGATGTCATTTATATGCATTTTTTTTTGTTTTCTTAGATAAATCATTGTTATTGTCTTTTGACTGAATTAGATTTTCTAAAAAGGAACTTTGATTTATGAACCCAAGCATAAGCTTTAGTATTTTAGGTTATCTTTTGTTAGAGGCAACCCAAATTCCTCTGCGAATCTATTAAAGTTCAATGTAATATTTATTACATGAGACCAATAGTTTCACAAGGAAGTTGAGATGTCTATAGCACATGATACTTGAAAAATAATGAAAGTCAAGCTTGAGTTCATAAAATCCAAGTTCCTTTCCAAGAAACTAATCCAATCAAGAGACCATAACAATAATTTTCCAAAGAAAACCCTAACTGTGTACAAGCTCTTTGACCATCCACAAGTTATGCTGGAGAGTCACAATCAAAATGTGACACATTGCATAGAAACATATAGCCAATAAATATTATCAAAAGCCATTAAGATTTAATAAATAGATTACTATATGTTAACATTACCTTAATTTCTAAAAAAAAAAGAAAGTATAGGAATTAAACCTTCTCTATAGGAACCAAATGAGAAAGTAAACAAACATTCAAAACTACAAACAAAAGTCACTAACTAAACAAAAATACATATAGAATATTCAAAACCTTACAAAATGAAGTACAAAAATAATAAAGAATTAACCTTAGAAATAGGAAAGGGGGCTTTCATGCAAAACAAGGGTTTTTTTACACCAAACCTTTTTATGCAAGAACCAAATAAGGCAAGCAAACCTCTTCAGTAGGAACCCAAACCCTCTTTTCTTCATGAACTAGATGAGGAAGCAAACAAACAATTTTCTTCTTCTTCAAATCTACAAACACAAATGACAAATAAAACAAAATTATATATAAGACTAAAAAATAAAACACAAAATTAAGTAAAAAAAAAGAAAAGTAGACAATAACCCCTAGAAATGGGAAATGGGGTTTCATGCCAAAAGAGGGTTTTTTTCTACACCAAACCTCTTCATGCAAGAATCAGATGAGATAAGTGACCTCAATAGCTGGAACTAGGTAGAAGGCATGAATACTTTGAACTTAAAGAGGCATGGCGAGTTTGGATAGAAGGGGTTTTTTTGACAATAGATAAGGTATGCTCTAGGGGCAAAGGTGAATCAAGAAAAAAAAAAGGATTTTTTTGACACCAGACAAGCTAAGCTCGAGCAAGAAAGGCAAAACGAGATAAAAGAAAAATTAAGGCAGAGAAGGGTAAGTGAATGAGATTTAAGTTAGAAAATGTTGTTTAAATTTATTCTAATTTTATGAAATAAAGATTATGGTCAAAGTGAAAATCGTAGTTTAAACAATAAAATGAAAAATAGACACTACGTTTATTAAGAGATATGTAATTTTAAATAGTATTATTTATTTAGATACCTAAAAAATAGTATTATTTATTTATAAAAAATGACATATATAAAGATAGTTTTGATTTTTCGAGTAAACAGACTACTTTTATACCATGAAAGACAATGTTTAGTTAAACCAAACGTAGTCTTAGATATTACTATTTATCTAAAAAAAGAAATATTTAAGAAAAACTGTTTGAGTTTTCAGGTAAATAGACTATGCTTTTATCGTGAAAATGCAATGTTTAACCTATTTAGACTACACTTAAATAAATGTAATGTAGCAAGTGGTTGGAAGAAGTAGAAGTGGACTTCATCCTCAAGTATTTGGATAAGGTTCAAGTCTTGGAGTCTTTACTGTTGGGAGGGCTTTACCGTTTACAACTCTCAGCAAGAATAAGATTAATTTCAGGCCAAAAAACGGATGAGGATACATGTACTTACACCAAAAAAATAGTATTATTTATTTAAGAAATATTTTATAAAAAAAGACTTGGGCATTGCCTAATATTTTCTTTATTGAATTCTTATTTTTATTTCCTAATATTTATATTATTTACTTTGCATTGCAACATCTAATTACCTCAATTATATATGATGTAAAATCAATCTTAGATATATAAATTAACTTCTAAATAATAAGTAAAAAATCGAAAAGACTTGGATATTGCGTTAATACCTTCTTTAGTGAATCCTTATTTTTATTTCGTAATATTCATTTTATTTACTTTGCATAGCAACATCTAATTAATTTAATTATATATGATGTTAATAGGAAATATAAATTAAGTTTTAATTAAGACTAAATCTAAAAGACTTGGACAATATTGCTTAATTAAACTTTACGTTATTTTTAAATTGATATAATTTTGAAATGATAGAAACTTAAGCTTGATTAAATGTATTTGTACAAAATAAATTTGCTTTTGATAATCACATATTTTTCAAACCAAAAGATATCTTTGGTCGTTATCTTATGCTCTTAATTTGAAATACAAGTCCAATTGTTCTTAATAGAAATCATTTTGCTTAGATACAAATGGTTTTTGAGAAAGAAAGAATTTTTTGAAAAAATGATTAAGTCTCAAATAGGTGCTTGAATGTGAAATATTGTTAGTACATGTTTGTAGGACTTAGAATTACCTTGGTGAAGCAATTGCATTATTAAAATCGACAAAACTGCATGAATGATGACTAAGGTATCGATACCCAAAGGCATGGTATCGATACACCCACCTTACCCTAAAATAGAAACTTTTCCTTGTTGAGGTATCGATACTCGTACCATACCTGCATTGATAAAGGTATCAATACCTTTGTTAAGGTATTAATACTATTTAAATACCCCTTATTCCAAACAATGCAAATGGCCATTTTCTTCTCTCTTCCATTGGCTAGTTCTTCTCCAATTTGTCTCCAACAGGTCTAAATTTTTATGAACATATAAATGGAGTCTTCCAACACATTAAAGGGTGGGCAAGACATGGCGTTTCAACTTCAAGCATATTGAATCAGTCTCTCTACCAAAAATCAAGAGTGTTCAAGGGTCTAGTGTTTAATTTTATTATCTTGTACCCATATTTGAATTCATTCTTCTATTGTATTCTCTTGAGCAAAATTTTGTAATCATCCCATCTTTTTAGAGCTCTTAAGATTACATACTTTGTAGCCACAATCACACCATTTGTAAACCCTTGAGTGGTCATGGTAAGTGGGATTTGGTTTGTAAAGGATTGTTCTTTAAGCCCTAGAAAAAAGAAGTGTATTGTTCCTCCTAAGCTTGGGAAAAGAAAAGTGGTAAAAGGTTTCTTCCTTGAGCCTTAGAAAAAGGAAGTGTAGGGTTCCTCCTAAGCCTAATAAAAGGAGAATTTTAAAAAGTTACTCTTAAGCCTTGAAAAAAGGGTGTAAACAAATTCTACGATGAATTTGGAAACTCCTTAGTTGGATGCTAAGGAAAATGATGTGGGCATGGTTAGCCGAACCTCTAAAAATCCTTGTGTCAGTTTTTCTTTCCTTACACTTTTAGCGATTCAATTATGTCTTAAGTTTTACCATTTTCATTGAATTGTTATTTTTCCACCAATCTTTATTAAAAACCAAAGTTAGGAAAAATTTGGAGTCAATCATATTCACCCCCCACTAGGATTGTCACTGATACTCGAGATAACACTTTATTTGGTAAGTCTTTATTTTTATTTCCTTATTTGCATTTTATTTACTTTGCAATCTAATTAATTCAATTATATATAAACAAACATCAATCACATATAGAAAGTATAAATTAAATTCTAATTAATATAAAATCTAAAAGACTTAGATATTGCTCAATACTTTAGTCAATCCTTATTTGTCTTTCCCAATTTGCATTTTATTTAGTTTTCATTACAACATCTAATTAATTCAATTATATATGATGTAAAATCAAACATAGAGAATATAAATTAACTTCTAATTAATAACTAAATCTAAAAGGCTTGGATATTGCTTAATATTATATTTAGTGAATCCTTAATTTCCATTCATACTTTGCATTTATTTTACTTCACATTGAAACATTTAATTAATTAAATTATATATGATGTAAATCAATCATAGAAATATAATTTAACTTCTAATTCATAATTAAAATAAAATGTACATTAAGTTATTAGGCAATTCTTAACTATACTACATAAGAAAGTTGTTTCAGAATCCTAAAAGCATAAGTTAGAACAAAGTCAGATGCAGAAGTTATCAAGTTTGTTGCTTCCTTCCCAAGCTTCATTTGGTGTTGGCACAAAGTCATGAGTATTATCACAAAATGATTTTGGTTTAGGTAAGGATATGAAAACCCACATGTTGCTCTAGAACTTCCTTGTGCTTGTACGAATTTAGTAATGTTGAAACTCTTTTGCTAGAATTTGTTAAATTCAAAGAAAACAAAACTTAAAGCCTTTTTCCCTTTGCTCACCCTCTAAGCAAATCAATATAATACCATACACATATATGGCTTCGAGTGTATGGCCTTTTTTATTGCGAACTTAAGTAACGTAGTCTTGACTTGACTTTCCTTAGACTAAAATAATTGACCATTCCTTTTCTATATAATGCTTTTGCATTCTCGACATCTTTGCATCTAAGAAAGATTTGCTTACTTTCAATCCATGTTGGTGAGAAACTGAGGTTATTCAAGGAAACATTCTCAAAGATATAACTGTCTTTTAAAACTTCATTAAAAGCCTTACTACTCATGCTAGCATTCACAAAATCAGTAATTGAAATAGAAGTCACATGTCTATGAATTAAAGATAAGATCATTGGCAAAAAACATTCATTAATACTATTGCATAGCTTGGTAGCTTTGTTCTCCATGGTTGATTTCTAGATTAAGATGGAACAGATCCAACAATGTTGAAGAAAAAGAAAAAGAAAAGTGATGAGTAAAAGTGATAAATGATGGATGTCTCTTTAAACTTTAAGTATTGCAGCAAGTTTGGTCTTAAATGATACGTCAATAAATTGACCTTTCAAATATTGCACGTATGAAAATCTTGGATAACAAAGCATAGTGTAATTTATTGAAACAACAAAGTGCATGTGCATAATTGATGTTTCATCAACCCTTAATTGAAACTAACAATTTCCAATGTATTTGAATCTTCAATTTGGGAGACAAAACATCGAGACACAAAATATTAAGTTCGAATAAAAAAATCGTAATTTATTCACATGTAATATGACGATATTTAATAGAAAAACAAATTATTAGATATACAATTAATACTATCAACTACGGTTAACAATAAAATCGTAGCCTTTTCTATAATAATTTTTATAAAAATGTAAATTAATATACTTTTATAATTTAAAAAATAAAGTTTGCTGAAAGGATAATTATTCTATACACTACCAATGAAGTTTTTTTATTCTACAAGCGAAGTTAGCATGATAACACATGTTTTATTTTATTTATTTTTTATTTTCTTAATATTTTAAAGAACATATGTCATCATCCTAATCTCGCTCACAGAATAAAAAAACTCCACTAACGGTGTATAGAATAATTATCTTTGTTGCAAAACCATAGTTGTTGTTTAGTTACATTTAAGTAAGATAAAGGGCGGAGCTAGAAAATTTGTTCAGTGGGGGCTTCGTTTAATGCATTTAATCATAATTGTTAAAAAGTTTTCAATTGTTTTTGACATAATTTTATATTCTAAAAACAATGCACAATAGTTTCGTTATTAATATTTTGGGACACATATTTTTTAAGGTACACAATTAATCTATCATTCAATCATTCGGTTACACAAATGAGTATTCAATGTATTCATTGTAAAAAACGCATTATTTACTGTGATAATGACAATCGATAGAAACAATGCTAATGTTAATAACAAATAAATTAATGAATACATTTTGTTTTTGTTTTTTCAATTTCAAACATTTTTATAATAAAATCAATTCATCAAACAAAAAACAAATAAAATTTTATAAAATATTTTTTTTTTGAAAAGCTAACAGCAGCTAAACACTTTATTCTTGGGAGAGTAAAAACCAAACCACAACCGGTCTTTCAAAGAGAAAAGACAAAAGAAAACAAACATCACAAAGGGCTCCGAACCGCAACTCATTGAGAGGTCTAGGATCTCAATCAGGGGCCAAAAGGGGAGTAGGGGAGAAATCTCCAGGAAAAATGTCATATAGAGCCAGAGAAGAAGCATCAACTCCCCTGCCCATCGGAAACAGAGTCAGAGCAGTGAAATACGGACCAAGCACCACACTCCTCAAGTGTTCACAAACAGGAGGCTTGAAGCTCTGTTAACTCCCTGTTTAGCGAGAGAATCAGCAATGTCATTACATTCTCGAAAAACATGTTGGATTTGAAAGCCAACCAGTTGGAGTTTAAGATTTTCTATTTGAGAAAACACCCTTCTGAGCTTCCATGGGGCAGAACTAGGCGATTGAACCCATTTCTCAGTGTTAGCCGAATCACTCTCAATGATCAAGGAATAAGCATTAACCCATTTAGACGTTGAGAATATAACTATAGCATCCTTTACAGCCATGACTTCAACCACATTCGATTCCTCAACGCCAATGGACTTTGAGAACACAATTTTAATAGCGCCCCTGTCGTCTCTCAGAACACCGCCAATACCAGCAGGTCCCGATTTGCCCAATGCCGATCTGTCAACATTAAACTTCAGCGAACCACTTGGGGGACACTTCCAATCGAATGCTCGTCTGGGAACCTTGTGTGCGGTTGGTAACATAATTGAAGAAGGGCACCTAAAAAAATCAGAGAAAAACACTGGAGTTCCCGGCCACTTGGCTTTAAACCAGGAAGCTAGCTTGAAAGAAACAACATCCATGAGACACTTCAGGTCTGCCGCTTTTCCTTTGAAGACAACATCATTCCTATATAACCAGACAGACCACACTATAGCAAAAAAAGCCATTTTCCACACCTTATCACATCTATCCTCAGGCAAAGCAAATTGCCATGCTAAGAAGAAGGACATCGGGTTCTCGTGTCCAGTCCAGTACACACCCCAACACTTACACCATTGAGCCCAGACTTTCCAAACTTCGAAGCATGAAAAAATAGATGCTCGACAGATTCGATTTCAACTCTATAGAAGACACACGCTGCGTTGTCTCTATTGAGCAAGCCCCTTCTAACAAGCTGCTCCTTGACAGCAATTCTGCCTTTCAATAGTTGCCAAACAAAGACCTCGACTTTAGGTGGGGCGAAGCCAGCCCAGATAAATTTCCAGTTAGCAGACATCGAACTAACTCTACTAGCAGCTGCTTTACAGTACTCCTTAACCGAATACATCCCATTTGTAGAACCCTTCCAAATTAGTGCATCATGCAGCTTGTTACACACACTATGCTCCTTAATCGTACTCAAGAAGTTCGACCATTGTTGCTGCTCCCAGTCGAAAGGCCTTCTTCTCAGCTAGACATCCCAAACCCAACACCACGAATTCCAGGAACCAAATTCGATAACCTTGCGGCTCTTCTTGACTGCTAGTGCAAAAATACGTGGGAAAGTCTGCTTCAGAATGATCCCCTCAATCCATTCGTCCTCCCAAAAGTTGATGCATCTCCCGTTACCTAGCAGAAACCCCAGCCCATTGATCAAAACTTGAGACTGAGAATTATTAAGGGATACGGCATTAGAAATATTTCTCCACGCTTTTGAGAGTCTCGAGTAGTTTCCATGAGATGGAATCAAGTCAAGGGGGCTACCACCGTATTTCTCTGTGATCACTTTCTTCCACAACGCATTTTGCTCTGAACCATTCCTGAAAATCCATTTATTCAATAATGCCCTATTTTTAATTCCAAGATCAACAATGCCAAGTCCACCAAAGTCCTTAAAGTTGCAAACCGAGGCCCAATCCACCATGTGTATCTTTCTGTTTGCAGAAGACCCACCCCACAAAAATCTCCGCTGAATTTTGTCTAGTTTTTCCTTTACACCGACGAGGATTTGAAGGAAAGACAGATAATACATAGGTAAGCTCGATAAAACAGATTTAACAAGTGCCAACCGACCTCCAATAGATAAGAACTTGGATTTCCAACCAGCAAGCCTCTTTTCAAACTTTTCGATGACTGGGTTCCACAAGGACGAGCTCTTAGAATGAACTCCAAGAGGCAAGCCAAGATAGATTGAAGGTAACTTGTCAGACTTGCAATGAATAACACTCGCCCAGCTCTCCAGAACGTGCTGATCTACCCCGACTCCTATCAGGCTACTTTTCTTAAAATTAATTTTAAGTCCTGCGATAGCCTGAAAGCATCTAAGGACCCTTTTAATATTTGACAACTGATTCAGCACAGGTTTGCAGAAAATTAATGTGTCATCAGCGAACTGAAGATGTGATACCGAGAAACCATTACTTCCCACTGTCAAACCACTAAACAAGCCCAAACTAATGGACTTTCTCAACAAAATACTTAAGGCTTCAACAACAATGTTAAACAAGAGTGGTGATAATGGACAGCCTTGACGTAACCCTCTGGATATCCTAAATTCCCTAGACGGAACCCCATTAACTAGGACGGATAAGGAAGCCGTAGAGATACAAGCCTGGATCCAAGATCTCCACTTGACCCCAAAGCCCATTTTAGTCATGGCGAAATCTAAAAATCTCCAGTCAACACTATTGTAGGCTTTCTCAAAATCCACCTTAAGAATCAGACCTCCCCTATTATTTCTTCTAGCTTCGTCGATAATTTCGTTTGCGATGAGAGAGCAGTCCAAGATTTGTCTACCTTTGATGAAGGCAAACTGATTTTCTCCAACCACATCACCAAGGATAGACTTCAGTCGATTAGCAAGGACTTTGGCTAAAATTTTATACACACTTCCCACTAAGGAGATAGGCCTGAAATCAGAGATGGTGGACTGGGATGATCCTTTAGGAATTAACGTAATGAATGAGGAATTGAGTCTGCTGTCCAGGGAGTTTGACTCTTAGAAATCTTCAAAAAAAGCAAGCATATCATCCTTTAGTAAATCCCAATGAACCTTAAAAAAATTGAGATTCAAGCCGTCTGGACCTGGTGCCTTATTCCCAACACAGCTGCTAACAGCATCCCATATTTTCTCAATCAAAAAAGGCTTAATGAGTTCTCTATTGCTCTCTTCCCCCACCGTTTGAAATGAGCAATCCATTTCTCTGACTTCGATTGCCTTGCTGCAGTTGAAATGAGACTCGAAGTGAGAGGCAACAGACTCTTTAATCAACCCCGGATCTTCAATATCTTCACGTTGAATGTTGACCTTAACAATGAAGTTAGCTCTCTTCCTAGAAGAAGCCACCAAGTGATAAAATTTAGTATTTATGTCCCCCTCTTGCAGCCACTTAGTTCTTGACTTTTGATGCCATGACCTTTCTTCTGCATGGTACAAGGCCCAAAGATCTGCGTTCAACTTATTGATCTCCTGCTTACGACCGTCGTTGCTTTTGCCATTAAGCGTGTCCTTCTCTAAGCTGTCAATTTTGCCTTCTAACTCACAGGTTGCCTTTAAGCTTAAACCACACCTTCATAGCCCCTTTGACCATTCGAAGCTTCAGCCAAATCTCTGAGGGTCCCAAAACTTTGCATTTTTCACTCTCCCATGCGTCACTAACAGTCTTATTGAATCCCTCCTCCTCAAGCCAATGATTAAAAAATATAAAAGGCTTGGGTCCCCAATTGGTAACAACAGATTCAACCAACACCGGATTATGATCAGAAATAGATCTTGGAAGCACTCTCTGAACCAGGTTAGGCATCATCGAAATAAGCTCAGGCGAAATTAGAAAACGATCTAACCTACAAAAGGTAGGTTCTTCTCTATTACTGCACCATGTGAACCTTCCTCCCGCCAAAGGAAAATCAATGAGACTCGTAGAGCCTGGATCAAATAAAGCAAGGACATATGTATCATTAAGGTAAATCTTACCCTGAATCATCTTTGATGAAGCATCAGCGGACTCTTTATCGATGGCAAATACCTTTCCCTGAGTCACTGGTGCTTTTCCTTTCTCTGCAGCTGTGGCTTTACGCTGGGGTTGTGTGGTCTTAGATTGTGGTTGAGGGTCTTTTCTGACTCTTTCAGGTGCCCTCTGATTTATCTTGGGACAATCTTTAATTCTATGTCCCTGTTCACCACACCAATAGCACGCCCCACTCGCCGACCGGCAAGGCTGTGCCCATGGAATTTCCCGCATTGCACACACCTCGGCATCATACTCCTCGGTGAGCTAGCGGTACTACCAACCGGATGTTGGGATCTTTCATCACCTATTTTGATCCCGGTGGATCTAGGAGTTTCCTACATCATAGTCACCATAACTCCTATTTAACACAATTCCATATAACTATTAAATGAAGACAATTTATTTTCTTATAATAAACTTGCTTACCTATTGAGGCTTTATCATAAGGCCTATTCCTCCTAGATGGATATCTATCCCTCGAGGCCTTCTCATCTGACTTCCGCTTCATAGGTTCTTTACCCTTATTCCTTGCTCGGAAGTCTGCCTGATGAAACTCATAGTCTGCTCACATAGTTGAGCCTTGCGGACTGCCTCCATAGGTAGTGATGTCCAACGGTATAACTTAGACCTAATGGAAGTCTCAATCCCTCCATGAATCTGTAGGTCTTATGATCCTCTCTTCTCAGTACCTCAGATCAAATCTGCTCAGTGTGATGAACTTCGACTCATATTGCTAACCGTCATACTTCCTTGAGTCAAGTTCAAAACTCAACCTGTAACCTCCTCTGAGCAGTACGTGGAACATATTGTTCATTAAAAGCTTCCACAAATCTATCCCACGTCACTTCAGTATGCTTAGCCTCTAATACTGTCTGAGTAGCCTGCCACCATGGCTCGCCTCATCCACTAGTAAGTAGGCGGCTAATCCCACCTTCTCTTTCTCAGTACAAGCCAGCCATATATCCGAATGACTTAGTGACCGCTTTCATCCAATTCTCCGCGGCTACTGGATCACTGTCCCCTTTGAACTTTGGCGGATCCAGCTTCTTAAACTCCTTTATTAATGCCACACTACAGTAAGCTGTAGGATCTCGCCTCTCACTAGCTGGAACTGGTGGAGGTTGTACCACCGGAATAGGAGGTACTGTAGGGGTAACTGCCGGTGCACTAGCGGCCACGTCCGGAAATTTAGCCATAAACTGGGTGAACATGGCGGATATGTTTTCCATATATTTCTCCATTTTAGCTAGCCTCGTATTCGGGCTATGCGGTGGAGATGGAGGAGAAGACTGTGTTGGGGGCGGTTCATCACGACCCCGTCCTCGTCCTCGTCTAGTACCCCTCCTTCGAGTACTCATTCTGTTAAGATCATGATCAAATAACATCATTTAGTATAGCCTTGAGCCGTTATACTACTCAAAATCAAGTAAGCTAGTACAGTACATTGGGGAATTACTCTAATTCTAGCTTATTGACATCGACAAACTTCAGTCGAATCTGCTCTGATACCAATCTGTGACGTCCTCGTCACTAACCAAATAACAACTAACTTTTAACTCAATTAACAAATAAATCGACTAGTTTATCCGATGTCAATCTCCCTTACTCTTACGCTTTAGGCATTTCTATCAGAGTATAATATTCGTTTTCACATGCATAAAAATTTCATTTATAAACATGTGCCATATACAACAGGATCTCAAATATTCATACACCCTAATCCCCAACATATACAAAACTGTAGTATTGTACTGTACATTAGCCTAAGTAACGGCCGACTAAATATACCTTCAAAGGATAAATAGGAAGCGTGTCTCGAAGGTATCTCAAAAATCCCAAAGGATGCTCCTCTATCCGGAGCGGAATTACTTCAAGTAATCTGTATGAAAATAATTGTAAAAGAGTGAGTTTACGCTCAGTAAGAAACTTATGTAAAAGAGCGTACTATATCACTATATGCAGTTTTCCTGCTTGGCTCTATAATGTCATGTAAAATCATTATAAAGCATAGTGCTTATATTTCTTTCGCAATATCAAATACAAGTAAATCATGCTTTCAAATATTTCCACGGATCTCAAATCACGTGAAATCAAGTAGACAAATACAAATATTTCAAATAGATGGGAGACAATTTATATCCAACAGATTCATGCACCAAGTAATTCTCATCATGGATACAGCAAATATATCCCGTAAGGGATAATCCTGAGAGATATCAAATAAATGGCGTACCCACGTATGGGCCAGGGATCCTCCCCAAAGCCGAATCAAATAAGAGACTCATGGCCATTGTCTATAGCCCACAGTTTCACTAGTCAGGTGCCGTACTGCGGGTCTGAGGGCTGGACTAGAGCTCCTCAGTCAAATACAAGTAACAAATAATGTGCATGCTCTTTTGAAAGATTCATAGTCTCCAAAACCTTGTTCATGTAGGTTTTAAACAAGTATGAATATCCTTTCTTAAAACAGGTTCTCAAAACCTTTCTTTCAAATAGGCAGTCGACTGGTCATATATGGCAGTCGACTGCTACCCCATGTTTGCCTTATTGAATTTCTTTCCCTTTTTGAAATTCAATTATTATATTTTTCGAAATACAAATAGGGCAGTCGACTGGTTTTGAAACAGAATGTTTCCCGAGAAAAGGCAGTCGACTGGCCCCCTGGGCAGTCGGCTGGTTTTGAAACAGAATGCTTCTGGACCAATAGCAGTCGACTGGCTCCCCCTGGCAGTCGACTGGTTTGAAACAGAATGGTTTCTGGAAAATGGCAGTCGACTGGCTCCCATGGCAGTCGACTGGTTTGCATCGGTTTTCGAAAAACGGCGTTTTTGATGTCTCTAGGCAGTCGACTTCCCTATATGGCAGTCGGCTGCCCCTAGCCTAATTAGTACTAAGAGACAAGTCCGAAAATGTCATTTTCCTGCAAAGAGACAGCTGGTACTTCTCTCCAAATCACATCCAAACATGATAAAACATGCGGACATAGTCACCCTACGTCCGTTACATAAATTCCTTACCTCAATTAGCAATTAATCCACAAGTTGGTTGCACCAACACTTGTCCTTTTTCTTTACTCTTCAAGCTGTAAACATCATAACAATTAAAAGCTCAATAAATCTACTCTACCAACTCCATACAATACCAAACCCTCAATAAAATCAACTAAAACCTTCTAACTTGCTTACCTTTGTAATTTACCAATTCTTTGGATTTCGAGATCTACTTAACCACTTGGATTCATTCTCTCATATTAAAGGCATAGGTTAAGCTATCGATAAGGATCGTTTTTCGTTAGAGAAGCTTAACGAATCGATGACCTGAAATGGTGGTTTGTCAAGGTGAGAAGCTTGGACACTTAGAGGAAAAATGGAAGCAACGAGAGGGAGAGGAAGATGGGCTGCCGACCTTGGCTGGTAGAGATGATGATGAGTCATGCAATTCCATTAAATGCCCATTAATGCATGTTCATCATCTCAGCCATTGACCACCTCCTTTGACTCTTTGACCTTTGATTGTTTGACCATCAATTGCCTTAATTCCCTTTATGTCCCATGCATCATATATATATATATATATCAGAAATTCATATTTATTCCATTAATTCAAGTTGAAAAACTATACAAGCATGGAAATTTACAGGATTTTGGGGATTTCACATTCTCCCCACCTTAGAGAATTTTGTCCTCCAAATTCAAGTAAGGTTGTGTCTTAAACAATTCCGGATATCTCTCTCTCATCAAGTTCTCTAGTTCCCAAGTAGCTTCTTCTGTAGTATGGTGTTGCCAAAGAACTTTAACCAATGGAATCGTCTTTGATCTTAACACCTTATCTTTCCTATCCAGAATCCGAATCGGTTTCTCCACATAACTCATGTCTTCTTGAATCTCCAAGGGTTCATATTCAATGACATGAGATGGATCCGGATTATACTTCCGAAGCATCGACACATGAAAGACATTGTGTACTCCCGATAACTCCGGAGGTAGTGCCAACCTATAGGCCACATCTCCAACACGATCTAGGATTTCAAATGGTCCGATATAACGAGGACTTAACTTACCTCGTCGGCCAAATCTCATAATCCCTTTGGATGGAGAGACTTTCAGAAACACATAGTCTCCAACCAAAAACTCAAGTAGCCTCCGTCGAACATCTGCATAGCTCTTTTGTCGACTCTGAGCTGTCTTAAGTCTTTGACAAATCAGTTTAACATTCTCAGAGGCTTGCTCGACTAAATCTGGAGCCAACAACTTGCGCTCGCCCACTTCTTCCCACCCAATCGGTGATCGACACCGTCTTCCATACAAAGCCTCGTATGGTGCCATCCCGATGCTTGCATGATAGCTATTATTATAAGCAAACTCAGCCAATGGCAGATGGTCGTCCCATGAGCCTTTAAAATCCAAAGCACATGCTCTCAACATATCCTCGAGCGTCTGAATAGTACGCTCGGACTGCCCATCAGTCTGCGGATGAAAAGCTGTGCTAAAATTCAGCTGAGATCCCATGGCTTCCTGAAAATGTTCCCAAAAGTGAGAAGTAAACCTGGAATCTCTATCCGACGTGATGCTCATTGGAACACCATGTAGTCTGACGACTTCTCTCACGTATAAGTCTGCCAAAGCGCTAAGTGTATCTGTAGACTTCATAGGTAGGAAGTGAGCTGACTTCGTTAACCGATCCACGATCACCCAAACACCGTCATGTTTCCTTTTGGTCTTGGGCAATCCCATAATGAAATCCATCGTAATGTGTTCCCATTTCCACATAGGTATAGGTAGAGGGTGCAGTAATCCTGTTGGCTTTTGGTGCTCTACCTTAACTTGTTGACATGTGAGACATTTTGTTACAAACTCAGCTATGTCTCTCTTCATGCCCGTCCACCAATACACCTTGCGAAGATTGTGATACATCTTCGTGCTTCCCGGGTGTAATGTGTACCTAGTGGAATGTGCTTCTGTTAGGATCAAATTCCTCAATTCATTATCCTTAGGAACACATATACGGTTATTAAACCTCAACATCTCATCCATACCCATATGGAATTCTGAAGTCATACCCGATTGAATCTCATCCATAGCTTCAATACACTGAGTATCCTCTCTTTGAGCAACCCGGATTCTATCCATCAACTCTGGCTCAACTCTTAAACTAGCCATCATTCCAAATTGCTCATTAGGCATAACATTAAGGTTGAGGCTTGCGAATTGCTCAATTAATTCATGCTCTTTTATCATCATATAAGACACCATGCTAATATGCTTCCGGCTCAGAGCATCCGCCACCACATTTGCTTTCCCTGGGTGGTACATAATCTCACAATTATAGTCCTTCAGAAGCTCTAGCCATCTTCTTTGCCTCATGTTCAATTCCTTCTGGGAGAACAAGTATTTCAGACTTTTATGATCCGTAAAAATCTGAAATTTCTCACCATACAAGTAATGTCTCCATATTTTCAGGGCAAATACTACTGCAGCTAACTCCAAATCATGAGTCGGGTAGTTCTTCTCATGGTCTTTCAGTTGTCGAGAACCATAGGCTACTACCTTACCATGCTGCATTAACACACATCCCAAACCTTGCCCTGAGGCATCACTATATACTGTAAATCCTCCTGAACCACTAGGAATGGTGAGGACAGGTGCAGTCGTTAACCTGCGCTTCAACTCTTGGAAACTTCGCTCACAAGCTTCATTCCATTCATATCTCACCTCTTTGCGCGTCAGTCTCGTCAATGGAGCAGCTAGCTTTGAGAAACCATCTACAAACCTTCTATAGTAGCCAGCTAAACCCAAGAAACTTCTAATCTCCGTTATCGTCTTCGGTCTTTCCCATTGGACCACCGTTTCAATCTTTGATGGATCAACTAAAACTCCATCTTTACTGATCACATGACCTAAAAAGGAGATATTATCAAGCCAAAACTCACATTTACTTAGCTTGGCATACAGTCCTCGATCTCTGAGGGTTTCCAAAACAATCCTCAAATGCTGCTCATGTCCTTCCCATGACCTCGAGTACACCAAGATGTCATCGATGAAGACAATGACAAACTGGTCTAGGTATTGTTTAAACACGTCATTCATTAAGTTCATGAAAGCTGCGGGTGCATTGGTCAGTCCAAACGGCATCACCAAGGATTCATAATGGCCATACCGTGTCCTGAATGCAGTCTTAGGGATATCTTCATCTCGGATCTTCAATTGATGATATCCCGACCTCAAGTCTATCTTGGAAAAGACTTGTGCACCCTTGAGCTGATCCAAGAGGTCGTCTATTCTGGGAAGAGGATACTTGTTCTTGATGGTCACTTTATTCAACCACCGGTAGTCGATGCACAACCTCATACTACCGTCCTTCTTCTTGACAAAAAGCACAGGAGCACCCCAAGGGGATACGCTGGGTCGTATGAATCCCTTGTCTAGCAACTCCTGAAGCTGCTTCTTAAGTTCTTCTAATTCTACCAAAGCCATCCGGTAAGGAGCTCTTGATATAGGCTCAGTCCCCGGCACCAATTCTATAGTAAATTCTACTTCTCTATCCGGAGGAAGTCCTAGAAGATCATCCGGAAATACCTCGAAAAATTCCTTAACTACTGGAATTTCGTGAAGTGTGGGACGTTTCTGATCTACGTCTACCACGTGTGCTACAAACCCTTCACATCACAAATATGTTTTATCAATTAATTCTCAATTAAACCAAACAAGTAATTATACTTTTGCATTATATATTTGCAAAATTTACAACATAGCTAACGGGAGAGGAGAAAATCACACTCTTAGCATGACAATCTATCATCACATGATTTTCAGCTAACCAATCCATTCCTAATATAACATCAAATCCAGACATATTTAATAGGATTAGGTCAGCTATTGACTCTTTTTCTCCTATCCGTAGCTTACAATTACGATACACTATGTCCGTCATTTGGGATTCCCTAAATGGAGTAATTATTTGTAGCAATCCTCCTAACTGCTCAGGCTCAACATTTAATTTCCTAGTAGCCATAGGGGAAATAAAAGAGTGCGTAGAGCCTGGATCAAATAAAGCAAGGACATATGTATCATTAAGGTAAATCTTACCCTGAATCATCTTTGATGAAGCATCAGCGGACTCTTTATCGATGGCAAATACCTTTCCCTGAGTCACTGGTGCTTTTCCTTTCTCTGCAGCTGTGGCTTTACGCTGGGGTTGTGTGGTCTTAGATTGTGGTTGAGGGGTCTTTTCTGACTCTTCAGGTGCCCTCTGATTTATCTTGGGACAATCTTTAATTCTATGTCCCTGTTCACCACACCAATAGCACGCCCCACTCGCCGACCGGCAAGGCTGTGCCCCATGGAATTTCCCGCATTGCACACACCTTGGCATCATACTCCTCGGTGAGCTAGCGGTACTACCAACCGGATGTTGGGATCTTTCATCACCTATTTTGATCCCGGTGGATCTAGGAGTTCCTACATCATAGTCACCATAACTCCTATTTAACACAATTCCATATAACTATTAAATGAAGACAATTTATTTTCTTATAATAAACTTGCTTACCTATTGAGGCTTTATCATAAGGCCTATTCCTCCTAGATGGATATCTATCCCTCGAGGCCTTCTCATCTGACTTCCGCTTCATAGGTTCTTTACCCTTATTCCTTGCTCGGAAGTCTGCCTGATGAAACTCATAGTCCTGCTCACATAGTTGAGCCTTACGGACTGCCTCTCCATAGGTAGTGATGTCCAACGGGTATAACTTACACCTAATGGAAGGTCTCAATCCCTCCATGAATCTGTAGGTCTTATGATCCTCTCTTCTCAGTACCTCAGGATCAAATCTGCTCAGTGTGATGAACTTCGACTCATATTGGCTAACCGTCATACTTCCTTGAGTCAAGTTCAAAAACTCAACCTGTAACCTCCTCTGAGCAGTACGTGGAACATATTGTTCATTAAAAGCTTCCACAAATCTATCCCACGTCACTTCAGTATGCTTAGCCTCTAATACTGTCTGAGTAGCCTGCCACCATGGCTCGGCCTCATCCACTAGTAAGTAGGCGGCTAATCCCACCTTCTCTTTCTCAGTACAAGCCATATATCCGAATGACTTAGTGACCGCTTTCATCCAATTCTCCGCGGCTACTGGATCACTGTCCCCTTTGAACTTTGGCGGATCCAGCTTCTTAAACTCCTTTATTAATGCCACACTACAGTAAGCTGTAGGATCTCGCCTCTCACTAGCTGGAACTGGTGGAGGTTGTACCACCGGAATAGGAGGTACTGTAGGGGTAACTGCCGGTGCACTAGTGGCCACGTCCGGAAATTTAGCCATAAACTGGGTGAACATGGCGGACATGTTTTCCATATATTTCTCCATTTTAGCTAGCCTCGTATTCGGGCTATGCGGTGGAGATGGAGGAGAAGACTGTGTTGGGGGCGGTTTATCACGACCCCGTCCTCGTCCTCGTCTAGTACCCCTCCTTCGAGTACTCATTCTGTTAAGATCATGATCAAATAACATCATTTAGTATAGCCTTGAGCCGTTATACTACTCAAAATCAAGTAAGCTAGTACAGTACATTGGGGAATTACTCTAATTCTAGCTTATTGACATCGACAAACTTCAGTCGAATCTGCTCTGATACCAATCTGTGACGTCCTCGTCACTAACCAAATAACAACTAACTTTTAACTCAATTAACAAATAAATCGACTAGTTTATCCGATGTCAATCTCCCTTACTCTTACGCTTTAGGCATTTCTATCAGAGTATAATATTCGTTTTCACATGCATAAAAATTTCATTTATAAACATGTGCCATATACAACAGGATCTCAAATATTCATACACCCTAATCCCCAACATATACAAAACTGTAGTATTGTACTGTACATTAGCCTAAGTAACGGCCGACTAAATATACCTTCAAAGGATAAATAGGAAGCGTGTCTCGAAGGTATCTCAAAAATCCCAAAGGATGCTCCTCTATCCGGAGCGGAATTACTTCAAGTAATCTGTATGAAAATAATTGTAAAAGAGTGAGTTTACGCTCAGTAAGAAACTTATGTAAAAGAGCGTACTATATCACTATATGCAGTTTTCCTGCTTGGCTCTATAATGTCATGTAAAATCATTATAAAGCATAGTGCTTATATTTCTTTCGCAATATCAAATACAAGTAAATCATGCTTTCAAATATTTCCACGGATCTCAAATCACGTGAAATCAAGTAGACAAATACAAATATTTTCAAATAGATGGGAGACAATTTATATCCAACAGATTCATGCACCAAGTAATTCTCATCATGGATACAGCAAATATATCCCGTAAGGGATAATCCTGAGAGATATCAAATAAATGGCGTACCCACGTATGGGCCAGGGATCCTCCCCAAAGCCGAATCAAATAAGAGACTCATGGCCATTGTCTATAGCCCACAGTTTCACTAGTCAGGTGCCGTACTGCGGGTCTGAGGGCTGGACTAGAGCTCCTCAGTCAAATACAAGTAACAAATAATGTGCATGCTCTTTTGAAAGATTCATAGTCTCCAAAACCTTGTTCATGTAGGTTTTAAACAAGTATGAATATCCTTTCTTAAAACAGGTTCTCAAAACCTTTCTTTCAAATAGGCAGTCGACTGGTCATATATGGCAGTCGACTGCTACCCCATGTTTGCCTTATTGAATTTCTTTCCCTTTTTTGAAATTCAATTATTATATTTTTCGAAATACAAATAGGGCAGTCGACTGGTTTTGAAACAGAATGTTTCCCGAGAAAAGGCAGTCGACTGGCCCCCTGGGCAGTCGGCTGGTTTTGAAACAGAATGCTTCTGGACCAATAGCAGTCAACTGGCTCCCCCTGGCAGTCGACTGGTTTGAAACAGAATGGTTTCTGGAAAATGGCAGTCGACTGGCTCCCATGGCAGTCGACTGGTTTGCATCGGTTTTCGAAAAACGGCGTTTTTGATGTCTCTAGGCAGTCGACTTCCCTATATGGCAGTCGGCTGCCCCTAGCCTAATTAGTACTAAGAGACAAGTCCGAAAATGTCATTTTCCTGCAAAGAGACAGCTGGTACTTCTCTCCAAATCACATCCAAACATGATAAAACATGCGGACATAGTCACCCTACGTCCGTTACATAAATTCCTTACCTCAATTAGCAATTAATCCACAAGTTGGTTGCACCAACACTTGTCCTTTTTCTTTACTCTTCAAGCTGTAAACATCATAACAATTAAAAGCTCAATAAATCTACTCTACCAACTCCATACAATACCAAACCCTCAATAAAATCAACTAAAACCTTCTAACTTGCTTACCTTTGTAATTTACCAATTCTTTGGATTTCGAGATCTACTTAACCACTTGGATTCATTCTCTCATATTAAAGGCATAGGTTAAGCTATCGATAAGGATCGTTTTTCGTTAGAGAAGCTTAACGAATCGATGACCTGAAATGGTGGTTTGTCAAGGTGAGAAGCTTGGACACTTAGAGGAAAAATGGAAGCAACGAGAGGGAGAGGAAGATGGGCTGCCGACCTTGGCTGGTAGAGATGATGATGAGTCATGCAATTCCATTAAATGCCCATTAATGCATGTTCATCATCTCAGCCATTGACCACCTCCTTTGACTCTTTGACCTTTGATTGTTTGACCATCAATTGCCTTAATTCCCTTTATGTCCCATGCATCATATATATATATATATATATATATATATATATCAGAAATTCATATTTATTCCATTAATTCAAGTTGAAAAACTATACAAGCATGGAAATTTACAGGATTTTGGGGATTTCACAACAGATCGTCGAATCTTCATCAACTGAAACTAGAATTTTGAAAGGAGAGCCTGTAATCTCAATGGTAACAGAAGATGGGATTCGCCTTCGGGACTCGACGGAGACTAACATTCTAGCTATGTCAAGTCTCTGCCTGCGGGCAGTGGAGCCATCCAATCGAACAAACGATCCCCAACTATTCCCCAGCGAATTGAAAAAGCTCTCGTGCCAAACTTGAAGCGGTACCTCTTCTAGAGTCACCCAAACGAAAATTCAATTGTACACGGAGGAAGCTGACCACTGATCCAGCGACGCGAACCACTTAGACTGCATATGTTTATAACCCGACATGAACACATCTAAATTAGCTGACGATTTGAACGATAATAACACTGAGACTCCTCCCATGAAGCTGACTTGACAATTCAGGCTACATGAAGAAAACGCATTTAAAACCTCCTGAAAATGAACACCGTCATGCATGCATCCAACAGCGCTCCAGGACAACCACTCCATATCCCTTTTAGGGATTTCCATGTTGAAAACAACCTCCTTCTTGGTCTTTTTACCTCCACCATCCAGTCCAGCCACATCGTGTTGCTTAGCCATTGGTTCGCCATCAAAGGAAGAGAGGTCGGCATCGACCTTTGCGTTCCCCACAATGACATCCCTATACGATCTCCAATCTCTGCGGGAGCAAGACCTGGGTCTCCTGGTGATCGGAGGGGTATTCTTCGAACTGTTGCCTTGATTCCTAACTTTTCGGATGTTCTCGCTTCGTTTCGTAGCCACCTTTTTTACCACGATTAGCCTACCGTCGATCTTCCTGTTGTTTCCCCTTTCAATAGCTTTATGCATCTCAGGTTCAGAACCATACCTGACAAAAGCAAAAGTTGGTGCAGACATAGGTCTTTTATTCATGAACGAGATGTAAACATCCTTAACCCTGCCATACAGATTGAAGACTTCCCAAAGAGCTGTTTTTGACACCCTTTTGCTTAAATTATCAACAAAAACTGAAAACAGTCGCCTTTTCAACTGTTGATTGAGACGCCTTGCCATCGTTTTTTCACAAAATTTTATAAAATATAAAATATTGTTTATATAAATTTATACTTAAATTATTTTTTTTATTTGGACAAGTGGGTGCTTGAGCCCCCACTGGTCCCCAAGGGGCTCCACCCCTGAGTAAGATGTGGTCTTTTATTAGCTTAGATTATGCTTTTTACGTAAACGTAGTCAAAGCCATAAAGTTAAAAATATGATTAAGATTTTAAAATCGTATTTAAATATATTAGACTCTGTTTACTTTCAAAATTTTAATTAATATTTTTATGGAACTGTAATATTGGCGCTTTTTTCGTATAGTGAATTGTGACTCTTCAATTATATTGATTTGTTTAACCAATTTGTCTTTTCATTAAGTTGATATGTTTTGAAACTCAATTGATGCTATTTGGAAATAACGTCTTATGAAAATGTTTGAATATGTTTGAAACGAAACTAATCATTAGAATGCTGTCAAAGATTTGTGTCATGGCATCTAAATGCCCTAAAATATTAACATGCTAATGCCTCTTTGTAATTTTTGTTCCAAAGCTGATTTTCAAGATTGCATTCAAATGTTGTTTGTCGAACATATGAACGCCTCATTTTAAGGAGTGACATTTGAATGCCATTAGTTGGGCATTCGAATCTTATGCAAAATTGAAACATAAGCTATTTTTTACATGAAATTCGAATCGCCATGAATGAACATACGAATGAGCTGTATTAGAAGTTTCTCCGATCGATTTTTCATATCTTAATTGATTTATTTGGTTTAAAACCTTACAAAAGTTATTGTATAACTTCTTAATCACTAGTTTTTCATTCTATTGATGAATACATCATTAATCAACTAACTTTCATTCTTCTTTTTATTTTGAAAGAATCCAATAGTTTTTTCATTAACAATAATTGTTACCATGGATTAGTTAATTATGTTGGATTTATCTCATTTAGTGGACTATCAAAATTCATTTTGGTCCGAACTTAATTTTGTTTAAGTCAAATTAATAGATATTTTAATAATACTGATAATAATATACTCAACTTGAGTAGAATGATTTTGGTTAAGAGTGATCGTTACTGTTATGTGTTTAGACCCTTAGTGAAACATAACAATGTTTACTGATTGAAGAGAGGTCCATATTCTTAACCCCTCTCTCTCTCTCTCTCTCTCTCTCTCTATATATATATATATATATATATTATCTAATACACTGTCAGCAGCGAAAACTTTAGATTTCACAAACAGAATTAAAGTGATGACACATACTCTTTAACAATATTTACAAAAGAAAAAATAAATAAAGTGAGGTATATGTCATCATTTTAATTCCATAT
This sequence comes from Heritiera littoralis, assembly GCA_031772115.1. NCBI lineage: Eukaryota > Viridiplantae > Streptophyta > Magnoliopsida > Malvales > Malvaceae > Heritiera > Heritiera littoralis. Next base: position 5,702,277 of record JAPDPK010000038.1, on the reverse strand, counting down.
ATGAAGTCTAAAAATTTCACATGACAATGTATTAAATAATAATCATATGTGAAATTGGCTCATTAAATTTCATATTTCAAAAACAAAAAAAGATGAGAGCACTAAAGTATTTTTCTTTTTTTATGTAGACTCAAGAGCAGCTAACGGGAAGTATTCGAAAATACTTAAATCCTATAAAAACTATGGTGATGGAATTGAACTCTCATTACCCACATCTTAATAGTTTTAACAACATTTCAATTTTAGTATTAATGATTTGTTAAGATTTCGATCGATTTCAACAAATTACAGTAAAGACGAGATTAACCAAATCTTCATAGAGGAAGGGGACCATAAGCACAATAAGCAAAATATTGCGAGATGTACTGGAAATTAAATAATGATTCGAATGATATTAAAATAAGTATACGTAATGATAATAATTTTAATCTAATTTATCACCTGTTGCTTGATTTGGGATTAATATTTTTTTTCCTATAGCTAAAAGCGAATAAACATGCATGTCCATTGAGTTTCTTCAGCTTTCTATATAAAAAGAAAGTTGTTTAGGTAGCAAAACCTAAAAAGGTTAGGTTATTAGCTTTTTTTATGTAACTTTCAAGGTACCAAAGAAGAAGATTGATCTCAGATTTTTTTATGATTTGTTTACTGAAATCTGTCGATCAATGGCATGATTTTTTTTTATCATCCGTTCGGGTTTGATTTGAGAGCGTTACCTTTTTCAAATAAAAAAAAAAAAAGCTGAGATAAGAGAGCAAGTAATGTCTATATTAACATTTTCAGATCAGTGGCTTTTTGTTTTATAAAGATTAGTGGTATTTTTAGTTGCGTGCTTGCTTGCATGATGCAGTGCTACTTTTCCATCTGTTTTAATTTCCAGGTTATTATTCCTTGTGTGCTAAAAATAGATCGAAACTTCTCTCCCATTGTTTAATTGGTTAAAAGGCTTACTTTGTGCAGAATTAGACCTCAGAATTTTAATTAAGATAGGATACTACAAGATGAAAATGACATAATTAAATAATATAAAAGTAATACAAATTAAAATTTGATAAAAATTATATATAAAAATAAAAATAATTAAAAAATAATATTTTATTTAATATATTGACATAAAATTTTTATATTTTACACAATAAAAATATCATTTTATATGAATTATCATGTCCATTTGAAACCTTACATAGCAATCTTTTTTTAGATAAATTAACAATTTTTTATTCTTGTCGTAACGATTTCCGTCCGGGGACTCGATCGCTAGACGATTTTGGATAAACAAAATAAAGAGGAGTCGCCACCAATCTTTTTTGACTAGGTGTGATTGGCCACCTAAAATCTTTTATTTTTTTAACAAAATCTTAAAATTAATTAAGTTTTATCAAAAAAAATAATTCTTGGTCTGCGAAAACAAAGTTTGGGTTCGGGAGTTCGGTTACGCGTGGGGAAGGATTAGCACCCCCACAACGCCCGTTAAAAAACAGTACCACTTAATCATGTATTATCTTTTGATCTTAATAAAATGGTCTTAATTAAACATTTAAAAAGAAATTCATTTATTTTGAAATCAATTTTTTATTTGCTTATTATTTGAAATATTAAATTTTATTTTTATTTATGTTAAATTTTTTTTTTATTTGAAATAAATGAGAATCTTTTGTATTGAAAATTATTCCGAAGTACCCCAATACTTTTGGTAGCATTTCGGATAATTTCCTCACCTAGAGATTTCTTAAGAATCGCTACTTGCGATTTCTATAGAATCCCATCCTCGGGAGGTTCACACTTATTTTGAAATTTCATGGATGCAAAATGATGCAATCAAAATATAGATGATGCACATGAGAAATCCATTATTTCATTTTATTTTTATTATCTTTTATACTTATATTATTATTTTGTAATTTATTTATATTTATAAAATCTTGTTTTTATTGAAAAATCATACTAAATATTCTAATACGCCGGTAACATTTAGCATATTTCTCTCACCTAGAGATCAGTTAGGAATCACTACTTGTGAATTTCGTAACATCTCATCATCGGAAAATCTTTAAAACTTATACTTTTTATTTAATTTTTGATTGTTTTATTATCATTTTTTTCGAAGGTTAATTGTAACAATTTTGTACTCTTATTTATTTGTTTAAAATTTTATTTATTTATTATTTGTTTATTAATATTAATTTATTTCATCGAACTAAAATTACTTGAATACCCCAATACGCTGGTAATATTCAAATATTTCATTTCGATCCTAAGGATTATCAAAGAATCACTACTTGTGATTTCTAAGGAATCCTATCATCGGGGATCCTTTTATATTTAAGACGTATATTCTTATATTTTATTTTAATACTTATATTTGCATTTATCGATGTATTTAGATTTATTTATTTATTTATATTCCTAAATTTTTATCTGTTTAAAAGTTTTTTTATTTCTATTCACTTACTATTTTCTCATATTTACCTATTCTTTATATTATTTTTTTTATTACCATTTTTATATTTATTTTTTATACTAAGAAATCTTATTAATATTTTCTTTATATCGAAACAAAATCATTTAAATGTCCCAATACGCTGGTGACATTAAAGATTTTATGTCGATCCTAAGGATAATCAAAGAATCACTACTTGCGATTTCTAAGAAATCCTATCATCGAAAATTTAAAATTTGTTATTAAAATTTATATCTAAATTTATATTTATTTACTTTTTTATTTTATTTTTTATATTTATAAGAAACTTTGATATCGAGATAAAACAAATTAGATATTCCAATACGCTGGTAACGTCTAATGAATTTTCTCGATCCTAAAGATTATCGAAGAATCACTACTTGTGATTTCTTCGAAATCTTATCATCGGATAAATCCTTATTAAATTTTTAAATGTTCTTATTTTTTATTTATCCACTCATTCATTTGAAACAAGCTTTTATCACCTAAAAATATGTGTATATGTATCCCTTATTCATGTTTATTTGATATGAAAACGTACTGTCTTTGTCTTTATTACTTATTGCTATCTTATTTTATTTTATTATATCATTCACAATTTTTATTCTCATAGTGTAGTATATATTAATCAATCACATTACAAAACTATTAATGATAAAACAATAGATAAAAAAAATGGATGAAGAGGTACCAGTTGTATCACATTGCTATCTGATAGTGAACTTCGCTTGTGCCTTGGAACAGTAGGCGTGCATCCAAAAAGTAGGCTGGAACAAATTGATGCAGAAATGGGGCTGGTTTCAACGAGGACAGCTGCAACAGTGGCTCGATGATGAAGATGATGATGAAACAGAAATGCAGAGCAACTCTGCACTTCTTTTTGTCTAACTGTAGCGTTTTGATGGCCTTCCTTTCCTCCTTTGCAGTACACGTTCTTCTTTTTTTCTTGGAGTTAGACGGTGCAACAAGAAATAATAGAGGACTGGTGCCGGCGATCACGGCAAAGAAGAGAGTCGAGCAGTGCAGGTGATATAGGATAGCTTCAGATGGTGCAAGAAGCGTGGCTTAGTGATGATGGAATCAGAGGAAAAGGTGGCGCGGATCAAAATAAGAGTGTTGCAGCCCCGAGCAGTGTTGGGTTGAGGCGTGGGCAGCAGGTTGAGGATGATAGATGGAGGACTTCTTAAAGCAGCAGTAGCGTGAAGATAATGGTGATGTACGGGCCAGCAAAATGAATGACAACTCAGAACAGAGTAGCAACGATGGTAATCGGTTCAGAGAAGGATCATGGCTGCAGATCAGCAATGGTGCAAAGCAAGATATGGGTGACTGTTAACGATGAAAACGATGTAGCAGCTTGTGCGAGGAAGATGGTGACTCGGCACAGTGCAGATAGGCAAGAAGTGACTTACCGCGTGTGAGACAGCAGGCTAGGTGGTGACATCGGGTAGTGAAATTGGTAGTGATGATATGAGGAAGATGATGGATGGTGAGAAGTGAAGATTTTTTTAGGGTTTTTCTTCCGTGTCTTTTTTTTTTTGTGCGTAAAAATCGTCCTGTTCTCTATCTATCTCTTGTTCTTTTATAGTCATAGGGGAAAGAGACAAAGTTCCACCATTTATGCTCTTAAAATATGGCTGTCGTTATACAAATTTTATTATTTGATTTTTTTCAGTCTTGATTTTCTTTTCCTGTTTCACACTTTTAATTTATTTCTTTCTTTCTCTTTTATTTGATTTTGATCTTTTAAGGAAAGGACAAAAAATATTAATTCTTTTCTCCTCAATTCCGATACACGATCATGGCTGTGGGATTTTTTTTTATTCAATCATTTTTTGTTTGACCCTTTTTATTTATTATTACAAGCATTTGTATCTCCTATTTATTTGTTTCTTTTTAATATTTATTTCTTTCCAAATCTTTCAAGTCAACTCTTTTAATAGGCTTGGTATAAGGTTTGGCTGAAAGGTTAACCTACTTTAAAAAATATTTTTTATTTTTTTATTTTATATTTGTTCGGATAAAATTAAGTGTCTACAATTTTAACATCTAAAAGATGTAGAATAGATCTGCAATTTTTTATTCCAAAACTTCAAATTGCGCTATGATTGGAAAATGAATTATGATGTATGGTATTGTATTTTTCCTTTTATTTTTAGAGGGACGGTGCTGCGACTGCCGTCATTGCGCGCGTGCTGTGTGATGATATTTCCCTGAGATATAAAGGGTAATTTGGAGAAATCAAATTGTCCAAATGGTTCCTTAAATCTAGTCTTTTTTCAGTCCCTTTCCTAATACAGCAGGAACCTTTCCGTCGCATCAGTGTTCTTGTCCGCCCATCAAGTCTCAATGCCTCTCTCCCCAACCTCTCATCGTTTGCCATTAAATTTTTTTCTCTAACCAACAAATGCCAATAAATAATGAAAAAAAAAATGGAAGTGAAATTTTTTTTAATATTTAGATATAGTTTAAATTTTAATATTTTTATTGTTATAAAAATTTAAATATTTATCACTCTTAATCGAAAAAAAAAATTTCACTTAAAAAGAGATACATCTTGTTACATCAAAAAAAAACTTTTTTCTTTCATCAAGGGGCAATAGCAATAATTGGTTGCAGAAGGCAGACCAAACTCATCACATGTTTCTGCTACTCAATTGCTTAAGGCATAAATTACACATATAATTAGTTTCATTATCAGCAAAATTGCTGTAAACTGAATCACAGTCATGTTATATGGAACTTAATTTGTTTAATTTTTAACATGTAAAGTTTTACTATCAACATTATTAAACGTAAAAAAATTACAAAAATAAAGCTGCATTTTGATTGCCCATTTTCAGTTATCTTTTGATCGCAACACATTTTCTTGGCTCAGATAATTACATCAAGCTTAAATTGTCAATCCCAGTTCTCTCCGCAACCGTCAGTCCACAGTCCGCACTGTCTCACACCTATCTGTATCCTTCTCTCTTTTTCGTTCATGATATTGTGATTTGTTTTTATTCATACCTGAAAAGAGTTTATTTATGCTTAGTCACCACACACTATCTCGTTTCACGCCAAATATCCTTTCCTCATTGCCAGAGCTTGTTTGCCAAAAACCTCTTCACAATTCTCTGTTTATTACTTTCCTCAACTCTAATAACAACCTTTTCCTTGCCTACTTCTGAAATCTTCTCTGCCTTCCTTGTCTTCTTATCTCCTCCTTCTCCGTATATATATTTCTCTGCTCTCTCGCTCTTCTAAGCTTTGTCACTACAACCCTATAACTCTTACTCTTCTCCTTGTCTGCTTCTTTCTCTAGATGTTTTAGCGTTCTTCCTTGAAAAGGGTCTCTTTTTCATGATGTAATCTTGATCATCCTGTCATTTTTGCTTCCTTTCTGTGTTTGATTAATGCCCATTACCTCGAAGTTGTTTTAAACTTGTTCTGCTATGGTTCCAGTTATGGATTCTCGTTAATCTTGTTCCACTGCCAGATTTTTCTGTTTTATTTTTATCTTAGAGGTTCTTTCTTGGATTTTATTAATGCCCATTTGCTTCAAATTGTTTTAAACGATCTACAATGGAGTTTAGGATGATGGGTTTTCGTTAATTTTCTAGTACCTGCTTTCAAACTCTTGCAACTTTTAGCTTCTGTGTTTCTAGCCTGTAAGATTGTAACATGTAATTTGTCAAATCTAACAGCCTTTGTTATTATTGGTTTACTTTTGGCGGGATTGAGTTGGTGTCAACAAAGCTTCTGTTTTTCTTTTTTGAACAATGAGGTAAAAAAAGAAGTGATTATGGATCTAAGGTTTGCTGAATTTGATCGTTAGTTAAGATCTGAAGACATCGAGAGCATCTTTTCTTTACGTTAATTCTCACCTTGCTTAAATTCAGTTATGGAATTTGCTCGTCAGCATCCTTGACTTTTTAAATACAAATTGAATTTCAGGTGCTTTGATTCGTATCTGATTTGATTCTTTTCATCTTTCATAGCAATTTACCTCTATAATTCTTTATAAATTCTTTGAAATGTAAATTTCTGTTATTCTACATATTCGGTTACAGGCCTTATCAAGGGTCAACTATGTATAATAAAAATGAAAATTCAAAAAATTTTTACCCCTTGAATCCAACAATGACAAACCAGTTCTTATACTTCTGCCCATAACGTCCCCAAATTAGCTTAGCTTATGCAAGTTTAGTCACTATACTGGCCTCTCGAGTTCTTTAATCTTTTTGGTTTGTTGCGTCTTGTATTCTGTCTTCATTAGTTGTCTGCCATAATAAAAGAAAAAAATTAGCAAAGTTAAACGTTCTTGTTTGCACAATATTGATCCACCATGGAAGAAACTTTTGTTCCATTCCGTGGGTTAAAGAATGATCTGAAGAATAGGCTTTTATGCTACAAGCAAGATTGGACTGGTGGCTTCCGTGCAGGTATCAGGTTTGTAACATTCATTACTCATCTCTTTCTATGGATGGAATACAGTATACCCTATTTATTTTTACAAAGCAAAATTTATCTGAAGTTCATGAACGTCAATATTGCAGAGACTACAATCTTTTTGAAGTTGCATTGGAAAGTTGTAATCAATATATTTAATTTTTGTATCATTTAGGATCCTTGCTCCAACAACATATATATTCTTTGCTTCAGCAATTCCAGTTATATCTTTTGGGGAGCAGTTGGAAAGAAATACCGGTAGGTACTAGTGTATATGTTCTGCTATGTCTGTGGTGATTTCTAAGAGATACTTTGTTGTTGTTTCAGATGGTAGTTTGACCGCAGTACAAACTCTTGCATCAACAGCTATTTGTGGAATCATTCACTCAGTTGTTGGAGGACAGCCCCTGCTCATACTTGGAGTTGCAGAGCCAACTGTATTGATGTATACATTTATGTACAACTTTGCGAAGGACCGAAAAGATTTGGGCCATAAACTCTTCTTAGCCTGGACAGGATGGTATTTCTTCAATTCTAAGCATACTTGAGTACTGAACCAGATAGCTCAAAAAAAAAATACTGAATAGAGATTTTGGTGGCACTGAGCTGTTTTCTTTACTTTGATATCTCAGGGTTTGTGTGTGGACAGCACTTTTGCTTTTCTTATTGGCAATTCTAGGGGCATGTTCAATAATAAATCGATTTACACGTGTTGCTGGTGAATTATTTGGTCTATTAATTGCAATGCTTTTCATGCAGCAAGCTATTCGGGTGAGCATCCTCAAGTAACTAACATTATTAAATGAAATGATCTATTCCCATGATTGCAAAATTGAAATGCTTATGAACATGCTTTTATGTGCCACTTGAAGTTAATTTTGAGTTTTTTAATTATTTTTGTTGTTATTTCAAGTTAAAAAGAACCAAAACTTTTCTCCAATGTTCCATTGCAAGACTGTGATATAACTCTTTTATTTTAGTACATAATGAAATTTATCCTACAGGGAGTCGTGGAGGAGTTTGGCATTCCCCAGAGAGAAAATCCTGAGCAAACGGCATTTCAGCCTTCTTGGCGATTTGGCAATGGAATGTTCGCACTAGTTCTGTCCTTTGGCCTCGTCCTCACTGCACTAAGGAGCCGTAAAGCAAGATCCTGGCGCTATGGAACAGGTATTAGATTAGTGCATTCCAATTTTTCTCATAGGGGATTAGAGGATGATGTTACTTCTGTTTTTGCAATTGAAAGAATAGTTAGTAACCATGCTATTGTGGCCTAGCTCTTTCTTTCATTAATTATCTCTTTATTCAGTTCACTGGTTGCAGAAAGGCCATATATTGGTATTCCTTATTCTATTTTACTGACAAAATATGCATCATAATTTGATAGGCTGGCTTCGAGGTTTTATAGCAGATTATGGGGTGCCACTTATGGTGCTTGTGTGGACAGCTGTTTCGTACATACCTGTTAATGATGTTCCAAGAGGGATTCCAAGGCGTCTTTTCAGTCCAAACCCATGGTCTCCTGGTGCATATTCTAATTGGACTGTTATTAAGGTGAATCCTCCATAGTTTGCAAATGTTTAGTATCTGTATATTCCCTTTCCTTCATGGAAGCTAAGTTTTTGTTAAATTTCTTCAAAACCTGCCAAGAGACTCATTATTCAATTTGTAGGAAATGGTGAATGTGCCCCCTCTTTACATAGTTGGAGCATTTATTCCAGCAACCATGATTGCCGTGCTTTACTATTTTGACCACAGTGTAGCATCTCAACTTGCTCAGCAGAAAGATTTCAATCTGAAAAAGCCACCTTCTTACCACTATGACCTTCTTCTTTTGGGTTTTCTGGTGAGCCATTGTCATGGGATACTCTTTTCGAATGATGAACTTGTTAAGAAAGTTTCAAATAATAGTAACAAATGCAGATTTTTTCTGTTGAAAGTTTTTTTTTTTCCTTGTCTTAACACTTGGTATGGTTTTTACTAGGTTATATTGTGTGGTCTTATTGGCATTCCACCATCCAATGGTGTTATTCCACAATCCCCAATGCATACAAAAAGCTTAGCCACCCTGAAACATCAGGTAACAGTTAGTTTACTAGTTGATATATGAATGTACACTGTTTCAGGCTCAACCTTCAATTAACTGAAAATTACTTCAATCCTTCTATATGCCGTTATAAATTAAACCCAAATTTTCTTTGTCTTTCCCTTTATCTTTCCATCCTTATTTTATTGTTATTATTTTTTTCACAAACTAATTTCTAAATCTAGATTTAAGTCCTCCTGTGGACCTCCTAAGGGTAAGGCACTGTAGCTTGACACTTTTCTTACACATTGGGAGAACAATTTCCAGTTTTCTACCATATTTTGTTGTCTTCTAATAATATTTCCTGTTAATGAAAACATGGTTCTTTCATTCATTTGTTAGTTCTGCTTTCTTATGTAAATCATTGTGATTGGTTCTTTCATTTTATTGTTAACAGCTTTTGCGTAATAAGCTCGTATCAACAGCACGAAAAAGCATAAGTAAAAATTCTAACCTAAGTCAATTGTATCGAAGCATGCAAGTGGCATACAATGAAATGCAAACTCCACTCGTCTATCAACTTCCATCCACTCTGGTAGATAAATTTGTATTCATCTTTTTTATTTACTCTGTCAGTTATCATCTCTTGTTTGCTCTTACCTTTACTTAAAATAGGGACTGAAAGAACTGAAAGAATCCACTATCCAACTGGCCTCAAGTACTGGCTACATTGATGCACCTGTTGACGAGACCATTTTTGACGTTAATAAGGAAATTGATGAGCTTTTACCCGTTGAAGTCAAAGAACAACGTCTCAGTAACCTGCTTCAGGCATTGATGGTTGGTGGGTGTGTTGCTGCTATGCCTCTTCTTAAGAAGATCCCCACTTCTGTTCTTTGGGGTTATTTTGCTTTCATGGCCATTGAAAGCTTGCCTGGGAATCAATTTTGGGAGAGAATATTATTGCTTTTCACTGCTCCAAGTCGAAGATACAAGTATGTCTCTGTTTTTCCCCCCTTCTTTTACTTTTCAGTTCAGTTATTTGTGCATTAGATGTTGCATTTATTAAGCCAGCCAAAGCTAGCTGTTGTGCCTCTTAGTTCAGGACTTTTGCCCTGGGTTCTAGGATATAAACTCCGTGTTTTACTATTTTAACGTATATTCAGTTCTACTGTAAAATTTTCTTCTCTGTTTATTTGGCATCACAGCTTTATCATGAAAACTATCATGTATACAGGGCTATTTTTCACATGCTCATGAACTATTATATGAAAGTTTTCACTATCTTTTTTTATTAGCAATTGTGCCCATACTTCAAATTATTATTATTCTTTGAATGATAGAAATCTCAATTCCAGTATATGATGCTCAGGGTGTTGGAGGAGTATCATGCAACCTTTGTGGAGACCGTTCCTTTCAAAACAATTGCCACTTTTACCTTGTTCCAGACAGTTTACTTGCTAGTATGCTTTGGCATAACATGGATCCCGATAGCTGGAGTTCTTTTCCCACTTTTGATCATGCTTCTTGTGCCAGTGCGGCAATATTTGCTCCCCAAGTTTTTCAAAGGTGCCCATCTTCAAGACCTTGATGCTGCAGAATATGAGGAAGCTCCAGCCATTGCCTACAACATGACATTTGAGGTATGCTCTCTGGACCACACTTTAGTTCATCATGAATTTGTTTGTGGCTCAGGTTCCAACAAGCATTGGTTTCGCTTAGTTCTGTATAGCTAGACTGGAATTAGAGCTGCTGACTGCCATTTTTTTCATGAATCTTTTAAATAGATCGGGTAGTAAGTCTACTTGTATCAATGCTATGGTTAATATTATTTAGGTTGAAGAATGGTTGTGCCTTTGGATGTGCTGCTCTATGCATAGTTCAAATGTTTGGATTGCATTGAGAAAGATCATGATTTCAATATGGATTGATCTCTGTTTTACAGTTCTAGTTATGGATTAAACTATGATCTTAGATCTTCCCTGAGAATTCTACTGCATGATGTTTTGTATACCGGACAGGACCAGGAGCATCAGGCAAGGACTACAAACATTGATGATGCAGAAATTCTAGATGAAATTATCACAAGAAGCAGAGGAGAAATCCGCCTTACACAGAGTCCTAAAATGTCAAGTACAACTCCATCTTCAGTGGGAGATATAAAACCTTCTTACGGCCCACGACTCTCCCAAGAGGCATATAGTCCCCGGATTAGTCAACTGAGGGGGAAAGGAAGCCCGAACTTGACTGAAAAGGGACTTGAATTAAGGCAAACTCCCAGTCCTGGACCATCTACACTCAGACAAAGCAGTCGTGGTTCATCATCAAGCTAAAAAAGCTTTATTTGTAATTCTGTTTAGCGTCATGTTTAAACGTCAATGACACTCGAGAGGTCTTGTGCTTAGTTCACGTAACTAGAGTTATCTTTTCAGTGTGTTTTCCTGTTCTGTCTAACAATAGGGTGATTGTCACTTCTTTTCCTGTAACTCCCAATAGGCTGGGCAGAGGACTATTTACTATAATGAAATATGTCTATTTGACTATCACGAGTTTCGGCTTGAATTTCTTATTTTGTCTTACTTTTTATTTTCTTCCACCAAAGCCTTAGAAGCATTAAAAGAAAGACTAGCAAAGAGGTCAAGTAACTGACTGCAAATAAAATAATAAAAATTCCAAGCACTTTCATTAAATTCTGTCGCTGCAGTTCTGATAATCTGAAGTATTCCCATAAAGATGACTAATATATCAATCTTCTTTGTGATGGTCAATTTGTTACTTGTCAGGGAAGTTACGCAAATATTTGGTCAAAACTGTCGAGTATCCATTTATATTTGTAAATCATCATGTGCCATTTACTTTACCAGAAAGTGGTCTTCACAAAGCAGTTCCGTACCCATAATGCGGATAGACTTTATATCTATCAGGCTTCAAATAGTAGTCTTCTGATAATGAGTGGGAATCTATTTAATGTAGCAAAGGAAGCATCTGCTTTAGCTTTATGCAAATTTACCAAATGGTTCATATGCAAATAGTGCAGGCATTGTATGCCACGTTTATTGTATAATAAAAATAGTTTGTTGTCATAAGGTATGCTATCAGTTTTTTCTCTTATTCAGGAAGTGAATGCTAATTACTTGTCTCAGCTTGTTCTAAGTTTTTTTTTTTAGTGTAACCACAGGTATCTTCATCCATTTTACGGTCTGAGACTGATCCTATTTGGGCCAAAAGTGGAAAACGGTAAAGCTTCGCCAATCATGATGACTCTAGGATTCAAACCATGTTCAAATGCCTGGAAAAAAATCCACTTCAACTTCTTCCAACCATTCGTTGGTTCTCAGCATGTTCTAAGATGTTCCCTTCTTTCAACTTAAATGCAAGGGATGCGACTGACTCCCATCTCATAGAATGTTCTATTTCTGTCAGGTGCTGAAATGAACTAGTAAAAACAAGTACAGAACTTGGAAATCCGTATTAGTTTACTTTTCCCCTTTTTTCTTCACTTAGAAGGTCTCCACAATACTTAAGATATTATAAATGCCAGTATGAAGGATGATCACAAACCACGTTCTGAAGATAGTGGAGAGGTTGATTCGCAGGGAAATGAGGATTGGACTATGGCGATATGCTAAGTAGCTTGGGAACACATGCTAGTGGCTAGTATCCTATGTGTTCCACTATCTCAAGCTACTTGCAAAAGAGGGCTCGAAGCGTGTTCTTAGCTTGTCTCGTCACTCCATTATTTGTTCTCCTTTCATTTATGCATTTTGTACTGGTAAAGATTAATAATCTGACCTCATTCAATAGATGCCATTTTTGAAAAGGAGTTTATTGTAGAATGTCAACATTTTAGGACCTTTGCATCAGGCATCCAAGGTGTCTGAATAGCACACGCTGCCATAAACATGCCCTCATGATTCCTCACCTCAACATCAACTCCACATTTAACTCTTGGATCTGTTGATGCATTGAAGTTCACTTTATAGTATCCTGGGATTGGTGCAGTCCATCTTACCTCATGATGTATGTTGCTCGGAGATGCATCCCTTGCTATTATTACTAAGTTGAACTCAGCAACAAATTATGGATCAATAGACGAGCGCTAAGAACTTCTACAGGGAGCAGCAAAGATCGAATCATTTCGATCTTTCCAAATTGTCCAAGCAATAATTGCAAAAAGTTGCAAAGCGTTAACATCAAGAGATTGCAGAAATCATGATAATCCTTCTGCATTCACGGAACTGGCAATATTAAGAAAAGCTAGGAAGCCATTTCAGACGGCAACTGCATCCGTACATTGGAATAAAGCATGGAGCCTGGTTTCACATTCCTCACTGCATATGGGACGTGTACCTTCCACAATTTGGACCATGATATGCCATGATCAGCCATAAATCCATCATTATCTATATCACAAAGTAAATGGTACCCATTTTTCACAGAGTACTTCCCATTCGATCAAAACTTCCGAGCTATAACATCAGGGATTTTATTACTTGGAAGTGGCATTGAAAGAATCTATATAGCATCCTCAGCAGTAAACATTCGCCACAACAACTCAGAGTTCCAGTCCCTATTGACAGAATTAATCAATTCAGAAACCCTTATGTGAGGGTTCCATTCTCCCCTGCATATAGTGTTTTTCCACCAGGCACGTGTGACTCATTCCATACCCGCACATTCAGACCATTCCCATACCCTCCAATAGCTGCCATAAGAAATCAATAGTTTTGTGCACCATATGCTTCTCCGAGTCAGAGATGGTCTATGTCCTAGATCAGCATCAAAGAAAGAAGTGTGTGGAAAGAATATGGTTTTCAAAACAGAATACAACAAAGCATTTTGATTCTCAACCAACCGTCAACCTTGCTTCGCGACCCTAGGCTGGTTGAAGAGCCACACGTCTCTAAACCCGAGACTGTTAGAAAAATACCAGTAGAATATGGCTTTGATGTCATGTTTGGTGCATAAGATGAGGATAGAATAAGATAATATAAGATTATGGATAGGATAAGATTCGATTATATCATCATATCTTATGTTTGGTGTGTACAAAGATTAAGAATAGAATATGATGATATTTTATGTCTTTCACAATATTTGTTATGTGTAAAATTAAAAATAGTATAAAATGAATTTTTTAAGTACTATTTTTTAAAGTAACATAATTTAAATTTATAATTTTTTGTTATAAGTATAAATTAAAAATTAAAAATTAAAATATTATTTATAATATTATAATTAATAGTCCAATTTATTAGCTTATTTTTTAATATAAAATTACTTCTAAAAAATTTATATTACTTTTCAAAAAAATTATTTTGTTAAGAAATGAATTTTTATAAAAAGCATTTTCTGTATTTTTTTCATTTTTTCCTTTTTGTTTTTATTTCTTTTATATGATTTAAATTTAAAATAATTTTATATTGTAAATTAAATATATTTATTTTTAGAAAATTGAGTTTTTCTTGGAAATAAGCTTATTTTTTAATTACATTAAATTTTCCAAAAGACTATTCTTAAATATTTTTCTTTATTTTTATGATTTCTTTATCTTCTTTTTTTCTGTTAATTATAAGGAAATATAGAAAACAAAAAGAAAAGAAAACTATAAGTTAAATTTAATAATTCAATTTCGATGAATTAAAAAATATATAATTTCTAATAATTTATGGTTAATAGTTACTTTTCTTTTCTTTTTTTTCAGGCAAAAAGAAAAAAATTAAGAAAGAAAAAATAAAAATTTAAATGTTAGAAAAAACTAGTTAAAAATATATTTTATAATAATTTTTATGTTTGAAAATTTATTTTCTAAAAAATAATTTTAAAAAATGTATACAAGAAAATATTATTTTACCAAAATTATAGTTTTTGTTTAATCATATACAAGAAAAAAAGAAAGAAAAAGAAGGAAAAATGAAAAAGAAGGAAAAATTATATATAATTAATTAATTAATTAATTAATTAAAGATCCTTACTATTTTATTAAATGTTTAAGTTAATTTTTAAATATAAATGTTAAGGATAAAATAATAGAATATGAGTATTTATTTCTAATTCTATGGGATTAAGAATAATCCTCACCTTTTGGAGAGGATTGAGTTATCTTATACTAGGATGATGACTAATCCTCTTTGCAATCCAATCCTCCCTTTAAAGTGTGTACCAAATATAAGATAAGATAATTACCATCCTATCCTATTCATCATCCTATGCACCAAACATGACCTGAGCATGTAAGATTACACTTTTTTTAGTGTAATATTACTTCATACAGAAGTAAATTACCCTAAGATACAACAAACCCTCAAAATTCTTTGTGAAAAGTAAGAACAATAAAGTGATTGTGGAAATCATATCTCCTTATATAGAGTATATATGAACAATCACAAATGAATAGCTGTAATTAGATGTGAAATCGAGTCGAGTCAAAATGATCTAATACCAAGTTCGAGTTCGACTCAACTCGAAAGCTTAAGGCTCGAAGCTTAGCTCGAGCACGATCAAGCTTGGTTTTTGAAGCTCGAGCTCAACTCAATAAGCTCAAACTCAACTCGATATGTTGGATCTATCAATTTTTAACTATATATTTTGAGGGTAAAATCATAAATTAATAATAAATATTAAAAATATATATTAAAAAAATTCAATAAAACTCGTGAGTCGCTCAAGCCAAGTATTAAGAAGGTCGTTACTCAAATAACTCGAGCTCAGCTCGAAAACAAACGAATCAAATTCGAATAGTTTGACTTGTTTACACCCCTAATTGTAATTGTCACAACCATTCATTTTTCAAACATATTAACATTTCTATAAAAAAGAAATCACACTAGGTCAAAGATCTTTGACCTTTTAAAATTATTTTAAAAGCTCAAGCTAAGATTCTGGTCAAAGCTCATAAGCCGTTTGACTTCAATATATACTTAGGAATTAATTTTCCCTTATAAACTTGTCACTTTACTCATATACAAGCAATGTGGGACCATATTTCTTTACATTAGTTGTGTCTTTTGAAAATAATAATAACAATAATAATAATAATAATAATATAATAATAATAATAATAATAATAATAATAATAATGGAAGAAAAAAACAAAATAAAAAATCTTTTGAAAAACTTGAACAAAATCCCAAATTACCCAAGCCCTAATTGAAACCCTTGGCCCCAAATTATCCTAACCCGAAATCACTCAAAACCCATAACAAACCAAACCCTTAACCTTAAATCTAAACCCCAACTCAACCAAGTTACCTTATACCCCACGTTCTCCGAAAATAAACCTAACAATTCGTGTTTCTAATTTGTTTTCGTATCATGTAAAAACATGTTCATGTCGTGTAAAACATGAAAATTTCGTGTTAAAATTTCTGTTGACACGAAAAAAACAAAATTTTATTTTTAGCTTTTACCATATTACAATATCAGTTTTACTCAATTTTAACCCATGTCACCTTCGTGTCTTATATTCGTAACGTTTTCGTGTCGTGTTATCGTGTCGTGTCTAAGATTGTCAAGTCTATTTGAAAATAAGGAAAGTTAATTTGAAAAGTCAATGGAGAATTAATCAAAAATCAAATCCGAAAAATATCAAATCTGAAAATAAAGGGATATATCACATATTAAAAACAATAATTAAAACAAAATTTAGGAAAATCTCAAAAGAAAATCAAGAAAATAAAAAAAAAAGAGGAAAAACCAAACCTGATTATAACAGAAATCAAAGGGATTATGTTGTTAAAAAATCCTACTGGAAATCCCTATAAATATACACGAGATAGAGCTAAAAAAAATACACAATTCCAACAGCAACAAAAAAAAAACATGCACACACAAACAAAGTTCAAGCAACAAATACACAAAACACAACAATCAGAAAAAAAAACACAAACAAAAACAATAAACAATATGAGAATTATTTTGACTTTTTCGCTTGAAGGCAATTGCTGCTCAAGAACAACCTCAATCGTATGACTTCTTTACCATTGTTTTCACCATTTGATTGCTACAACTCATTCCTAGTTGTTTCAGTAACTAAAGCAAAAGGCTCACAAAAATTCCCCCAAAAGTTAAAAATCATAAAATCAGACTATGACAAACATCATTATCAAGATAAATTAAAATACCTAACATCACAAAATCAAAGATAGAACTAATTAAGACTCCCATCTTTTGTTATTTTTACTACTCATATCAATGATATTAGACAAAAAGAGGGATCGAAGTGCTGATGTATTCTTCCAGCGATTTTGGATGTTGACATCGGTGCCATAATCGAGGAGGCGCTTGGTAACGTCGATCTAGTGGTGGAGTGTCATTTGATTGTCATTGTAACGACTTTGTTAGCTTTAAATTGCCATATATATATTTTGAAATGACAAAAACTTAAGTAAGATTTAATGTTATAATTCATATTGTAAATTTGCCTTATCACACATGATTTTCTCAATCCATTTTCAAGTGAACATATCAAACATTAAGACCATAATTTAATGATACATCCTTATTGGTCTTAATACTTCATAAAATGTTTTGAATATTTTAGAAAATCACTTGATGAATTTTTGGACCATGTTTTCATCATAGAAAGTCAAAAAAAACTCCCACAAAAATACCAAAATATTTTGGGTTGTATTAGGATCAAAGACCACATCATTTCTAACCCAAAAAGTGCGGGAAAGAGCTTTCTGGAGGCATGGGATCGATCCCCTAAGGGAAGGGATTGATCCCTTCAAGGCAGAATGATCCTCATGCCCAGAATAAGCAATCTGGAAGCTTGGGATCGATCCCCTATGGAAAGGGATCGATCCCCTATGGAAAGGGATCGATCCCTTTGCCCGAAAATAGCCTATAACGGCTAGTTTTTGTGAGACAACGGTCATATTCAAGTTTTGGCTCCACCCAACGGCTAGAATACATCCAAGGGACTATAAATAGAGGCTTAGAAGCTAAAGAAAGCAAGGGGAACTACTCAATCAACTCCAATACTCATTTTCCTCAAATCCTCAAGCCTCAACAACAAATCAAGAGCTATAAAGTCTTCATCTTCCATCATTCACATATCTCTTGTATTGCTTAGCACAAATCTTGTATAGGCTTTCACTTGTGCCTAATTTCTGTAATCATTTGCCTACTTAGAGGCCTTCTTTGATTGCACCACTTGTAAACCAACTCATTCCCTGTAAAAGGGAAGGTTTCTCTTTAGCCTAAGAAAAAGAGGGAGGTTTCTCTTTAGCCTTAGAAAAAGAGAGAGGTTTCTCTTTAGCCTAGAAAAAGAGAGAGGTTTCTCTTGAGCCTGCAAAAAGAGGGAGTGTAACACAAATTCAAGTATAGTGAATTTGGGAAAAATTCTTGGGAGCGTCTCAAGGTAGAGGACGTAGGCAAGTTGTCGAACCTCTATAAATCGCTTGTGTAAATCTCTCTTTCCCTACTCTCTTTACTTGCAATTATATTGTGCTTATTGAATTGAATTTATATTGCATGCTTGAGTAGTCTAGAGAACTTAGAAAATATCAATCTAAGATAGAGAATTTAGAGGAACCGAAAAACGAACCTAAGGTTAGTAAAAACCGATTCACCCCCCTCTCGGTATAGCCTATAGAGCCAACAATTGGTATTAGAGCTTGGGCTCGAGATTGATTTTGACTAACCTCTATCGAGCAAAACGATCATAAATGGCTCTAGGTGATGATTTTGAGACTAGCTCACAAACTTTAGAAGAATATTCATTTGATGAGCTTCAAGATGCATTTAATGAGCTAAGTGATGAATATAAATTAATACATGCAAAATATAACAAAAAGTTAAATAAATTTAGAAAAGAGAATGAAATTTTGATGAATACTAGTGTTGAGTTGGAGGAGAAAATAAAAGATCTAGGCTCAAAGAATGATGAACTCACCAAGGTGAAATTAGAGCTAGAAAAGAAATTAGAAGACATTAAAGATAAATTAGCAAATCCTAGCTCCTTGACTATTGAGGATGAAAAGGAAAAACCTAGCTCTAGTGAATGTAATGACCATTCTTATGATGAGTTACAAAATGCCTTTAATGATTTAGCAAATGAATTTCAATGCATGAATTCAAAATACAAGAAAATGATTACAAAACTAGAAATGGAAAATGATGAGTTATTGAATGCCAAGCTTGATTTTGAAAAGAAATTAGAAGAAGCAAATCTAGAAATTGATGAAGTAAATAAAAAGAACTTAAATTTGCATAATTCATTTTCTAGATTCTACATGGGTCAACAAAAGCTAGATTATATGTTAGAGACCCAAAGAGCTTTCTTTGACAAAGATGGGTTAGGCTATAATGAAAAACAAAAAGAAACTCCTCTTAGGAATTTCTTAGTAAGCAAAAATTCTATGCATGATACATCTTTCATATGCTCACTTTGCAATAGAATAGGACACTCTTCACAAGCATGCACATATAGAAAAACCACATTTAGAGGAAGAGTAGTTAGAAAAATGTGGGTGCCAAAGCATACTATAAATAATGATGAATTGTGCTTGAAATGGATCCCAAAAGGATCAAAAATTATTTGCACTAACTCTCATGGACCCAAGAAAATGTGGGTACCAAAGCATGTTTGAATATGGTTTGTTGTAGGAGTGTTAGAGCATGAGAATACAATGGAACAATGAAGTTTAAATGCTCAACACATCCTCATGGAGTTTGCTTGTGCTAATGAGAAAAAGGAAGAGCTTGGAAATCCATCCTTAGCAAGGTCACAACAATTCTTCAAAGAATGGCTCAAGGTGGATTCAACTATTCAAGGCAAAGCTTTCTCTAGCAAAGGAGTATTGTAAGCTTAATTCTTTACTCCTTAAAAACTTTTATTTGATTATTTGTACTTTGATGAGAAATTTGGTTAATGATTCATGATGAATTGTGATTGAGCAAAAAGGCATGATAATTGATTGTTGAGTGGTTGATGGATGGTTCTTGAGGCATTGGATTATTGGATGAAAAGCATGTTTAGTAATTTTGAAATGATTATTGGATTTCTGCATTTTGAGCAAGTTTCCTATGTGTTGATAATGTATTTACTTGTCTCAAAATACCAAATATGTCACATATGCAAAATGTTATGTCATGAGCATCAATGAGAAATTTGTATGTTGGAAATCATGGCATGTTGTTCACAAGGTGTATGTTTTAATGATATATGTGCTTAAACCTATGTGAACAAGTTTGTTTTGACATATTGGTGGTTTCCAATGCATTGGTTTTGCCAAAACATGCATAACTCTCAAAATGACCTCCTTTGAGGCCAAAAATGCATTTTATTGTGAAAATTCTTCCAAAATTGCAAAATCTTTTGTAAAATGGTTTTTCATTCATATTTTTCATTCATACAAATCCAAAATCATGTTTTACAAATGTTTAAACCCTTACTTGGACTTAAAATACTCAAAAACGAAGTTTTTGTACCTCAAAGGTTGGATTTTCTGTCAAAAACTGCAGAAACAGGATGAGGGATCGATCCCTCAACAAGCAGGATCGATCCCCCTTGAGCAGAATGCAGGAAATCTGCATTCTGGAGTTAAGGGATCGATCCCCCTCCTATAGGGATTGATCCCCCCAAGCCAGAAAGGGCTTTTTTGCACTTTTTCAATCAAAATTGAGAAGAACTTTTCATTGTTTTGATACTTTCTCTCTTCTCAACTTAAAATTCATTGTTTTAACTTCTTTTTGATGATCTTTAAACTATGAAAATTCATTTTTCATTGATATCATGCCTCAACTCCATCAATTTGTATCATTTCCAACAAATGGTATCACTTTCAACAATCAATATCATTTTTCTTGAGCTCACAAGTACAAAATCATTTTTCTTGTTGAAAACATTCGTGAATCTTGAAATATATTTTCAATGAATGCTTAAACATAATTTTGAAGAATTATTTCAAGAATTTATGAATATATTTTAGAATTTGATGAACTTGTGCATAATGAATATTCTTCATTCCTTTTGTTCATCTTAGTCAAGCATGCTTATAGGATTATGTTTCTTAGCTTGACTCAACTACTCCACACTAGGTTTCATGATAATTATACATCTAGTGGAAGAATAATTAAAACTCGACCTTAAGGATTGATTTCAAATGTAAATTCAACAATTGGTATAAGGTCATAATTTTCCTTGGCCTACAATGTGTGATGATAAATGGATCCTAAATGTTCAAATGCATGAAACTTTATCATCCTTGTACTTAAAGAACTAGGGTCTTAATGACAACACCAACATTCAAAGATAAATGCAAACTTGAACAAACTTGATATCCATGCATTTATTGTTTGAATCTTTCCTTGCTCATAATTGGTTAAGATCTTGAATGGAAAATTGAGCATAGGATTCTTTAGTTTCATGAAAGAAAATGTGTTTGCTTGAATACCTTGACTTTTTGTATCTTCCATGTGGTATAATGTTGTGAATATGAAAATGGATTAATACTTTATGATAGTGTGCTAATGTTTAATTAATCCATATGCATATTTGATGATGTGTGATTGTGTTCTTGCATATTTAGAATGATTATTTTCTTGACATGAACACACTACACATAGATATTGGATTCATGCAAAATGCCTAAGTCAACCATTAGTAACAATTGGTATTTAGATTGAAATAACAATTAGTATCATTGGCAACCATATTTTCAACAATTGGTAAGCCAAAACTAAATTGCCAATTGCCATGAGCTTTAAATTGACAATTCTTCTTGTGCTCTTTAGTTTGAAATGACAAATAGAGAAGAATTTTCTTAGGATATTTTTGCATGAAACTCTTGTGTACTAGAATTTGTAGCTAATTGCTATATATCTTAATTCTAGGCACAATATTTCTTGAAAATGATTTATGAGCTCATGTATTCATATGTCATCTAATGTTAGCTCATAATCATGATGTATTGACATGCACCTTAGTTGGATTTTAGAGAACAATTGTTATACTTAGGTGCTTGCTTAATTTCTTACCAATTGAGAACTTATTGCAAAATTATTTATACACAATTGGTTTAGGATCATAAGTCATATTCTTTGCTGAATATTTAATACTCTTTGTGAATATTGACTTATTTATTTGTGCTATAAGTCCCATGTACTAACATGTTTGCTGTTGGATGGAGCATATTTTTTTTTATCTCTTCTCACATAGCCATAATTTTATGGGGAGCATATTTTTTATTTTTCCTTCTTTTTGCTATGACAAAAAGGGGGAGAGATAGATATTAAAAGGGAGAGATATTAAGAGGGAGAGATAATGGGAGAGAAATAGTTTGAAAATTCATTTTCAAAACCCATGCTTATATTAAGGGGGAGCTTTATAAAATCCTGCTTTATTTGAATGAGAGTATTTTATTAAAGAATTTTCAAAGCAAATTTACATTAAGTTTTGTCATATCAAAAAGGGGGAGATTGTGAGCTTTAAATTGCCATATATATTTTGAAATGACAAAAACTTAAGTAAGATTTAATGTTATAATTCATATTGTAAATTTGCCTTATCACACATGATTTTCTCAATCCATTTTCAAGTGAACATATCAAACATTAAGACTATAATTTAATGATACATCCTTATTGGTCTTAATACTTCATAAAATGTTTTGAATATTTTAGAAAATCACTTGATGAATTTTTGGACCCTGTTTTCATTAGAGAAAGGCAAGAAAAACTCCCACAAAAATACCAAAATGTTTTGGGTTGTATTAGGATCAAAGACCACATCATTTCTAACCCAAAAAGTGCAGGAAATAGCTTTCTGGAGGCATGGGATCGATCCCCTAAGGGAAGGGATTGATCCCTTCAAGGCAGAATGATCCTCAAGCCCAGAATAAGCAATCTGGAAGCTTGGGATCGATCCCCTATGGAAAGGGATCGATCCCTTTGCCCGAAAATAGCCTATAACGGCAAGTTTTTGTGAGACAACGGTCATATTCAAGTTTTGGCTCCACCTAACGGCTAGAATACATCCAAGGGACTGTAAATAGAGGCTTAGAAGCTAAAGAAAGCAAGGGGAACTACTCAATCAACTCCAATACTCATTTTCCTCAAATCCTCAAGCCTCAACAACAAATCAAGAGCTATAAAGTCTTCATCTTCCATCATTCACATATCTCTTGTATTGCTTAGCACATATCTCTTGTATTGCTTAGCACAAATCTTGTATAGGCTTTCACTTGTGCCTAATTTCTGTAATCATTTGCCTACTTAGAGGTCTTTTTTGATTGCACCACTTGTAAACCAACTCATTCCTTGTAAAAGGAGAGGTTTCTCTTTAGCCTAAGAAAAAGAGGGAGGATTCTCTTTAGCCTTAGAAAAAGAGGGAGGTTTCTCTTTAGCCTAGAAAAAGAGGGAGAAGAGGTTTCTCTTGAGCCTAGAAAAAGAGAGAGGTTTCTCTTGAGCCTGCAAAAAGAGGAAGTGTAACACAAATTCAAGTACAGTGAATTTGGGGAAAATCCTTGGGAGCGTCTCAAGGTAGAGGACGTAGGCAAGTTGCCGAACCTCTATAAATCGCTTATGTAAATCTCTCTTTCCCTACTCTCTTTACTTGCAATTATATTGTGCTTATTGAATTGAATATATTGCATGCTTGAGTAGTCTAGAGAACTTAGAAAATATCAATCTAAGATAGAGAATTTAGAGGAACCGAAAGATGAACCTAAGGTTAGTAAAAACCGATTCACCCCCCCTCTCGGTATAACCTATAGAGCCAACAGACTTGAAAACCATAATATGCACTTAACACTTAAACTTATTCCACTTAACAAATTTATGAACTAAATTTTTCCTTTTCGTTTTACAGTTTTATTCGGTGCCAATATAGTCACTAAACAATTTTCATGCATTCCTTACTTCAAAAGTGAATTAGGCAGGTAGTGATCATTTTTAGCTCATAACTTATTTATGGTTAGAAACAAATTGAAAATATCCCCCCTATATTTTGAGATTTTCCCCAATTAATCACCTGCAAGTCATCATAGCGCAACACAACAATCTTTACCACAATACACATTATATTTATCAAATAGGAATCATCTCAATGTCTTAATATCTACAACTACTCGCCACATACATATCATGTAACATTAAAATATTATATCAACCATTCATTATCGTAGTTTACATCCCATCCTATAGTACTGTACAAAATTATTTGAAAGTAAAAGCATATGCAAAAAATAACATTACCATTCCAGAATATCTGAGGCAATGCCCTTAGGAGTTGAGACACAACTCAACCACCGGGACTGTCCAATCATGCCTTCCTAACTTGAGTTCAATCTATGGAGGAAATTAATTTCATTTAATGAGCTAGGGCATAGTAAGTCATTTATATAAATGCAAAATTAGACTTATACTATTCTAATGCATATGCATGAAACCTTTAGGTAAACATCTCAGATCATGTCTTAAAGGACTCTAAACGGGTAAGAGATTTAAGGTATTGATAAAAGGATACCTTGAAGTATCTCATTATCCCCGTTCCAGCACCTGTCTATCACATAGACCTCTAATCATGTCAATTCAATCATTTTTCAATCATCTTGGCCTTATACCACAGTATATCATGCAATGGTGCATCATATGTAGTTTTGACATTACTAAGACCACTACCACCAATTGTAGGTCCTCTTAGCGTAAAAAAAATCATTTCGATAATCATTCATCATCAAGATCACAATTCCAAAACATACAATATAACACTACCACTACTTTATAAAAGTATCTTACCTTTCCAACTTCCGAGCCTAGCCAAAATCCACCACTTGCCTCGTTACCATGTTGCTACAATTTTAACACACACATATATTCGCTTAGAAAATAATCCAATAAATTCTATAAATTTCTATGAAATATAGCAAAATCTTTAAATTCCTTACTCATATTTAACATAAAAATTTTGGTGAAGTACTTCCCAAGCTCCTCTTATTTCTTTCTTTCTTTCTTTTCTTTCTTTTCTTTCTTTCCCTTTCTTCTTTTTCTTTTTCCTTTCCCTCTTTTTCTTTTCTTTTTCTTTTTCTTCTTCTTTTTTTTCTTTTTTTTCCTTTCCTTCTTTTCCTTTTCCTTTTTCTTTTCTTTTCTTTTCTTCTTTTTTCTTTTCTTCTTTTTTTTCCTTTTTTTCTGGCCTAAACCGATTCGGACCAGTTCAGTCCAGTTCGGTTAGGTCAAACCGGTTCAGCCATTCCACAACTAGCCGAGGTTGCCACAAAGCCAGATCTGGCCTCCTTTCTCCGAGCGGCAGCGGCGAGGGTGGTGGATTTGGAGGTGGGTTTTCGGTCTCTTTCTCTTCTCTTTTCTCCCTATTTCCTCCTCCTCCTTCACCACTAATGGTCTCTTTTCCTTCCCCTTACCTCCGTCGGGGTCGGGGTTGAGGTCGCGATGCCCAGATCGGCCAACACTGCTGTTTTCCTTTTTTCCTTTTTTCTCTTTTTCCTCTCGGTTTCCCCCAATTTTCTTCTCTTTTTTCCTTTTTCTTTCCCATCGCCGGCAGCTTCCCTCTCTTCTTTTCCTCGCCAGCGACAGCTTTCCCTCTCTCTCTCGACCGACGACGTCGGCATTGTCCTTGGAGCCTCTCCTCTATTTGTAATAGAGGGAAAATAGGGGGAATTGGGTATCCTGATTCCTACTCCTTTTCTCTTTTCTTTTTTTTTAATATAATTATATTTATAAATGAATGTTTATAAATATAATTATTAATTAAAATAATAATATATATATATATACACATTTTTATTTCTTAAATTTTGGATTTCTTATTATCCAAAATAAATATACTCATTTTCATCTCTTTAATATTTGGATCTCTTAATATTCGAAAATTATTCAAAATAATTTCTTCAACTTCATCACTTCATCATATTTGGGAATTCCAACAATTTTCTCATCTCGTAAATAAATTTATTTATTTACTTTCGCTTATTTATTTGCATAAAAATTAAATTTTCAGATATTTAATACCAAAAATAAAAAAATTCTCGATTATCACACTTTTTAAGTGGTGACATTTGAACCTTTAATGTCTTAGTTTTTCAATAATGACTAGGAGTGTCCATATTTCGATTTTAATTGAATTAACCGATCAAATTGAATTTAATTTGGTTAGTCAATTGATCATTGAATTATTTTAGTCGGTTAACGAATATGATTTTGAAAGAATTGTGACTTTTGGTTAATTTGGTTCAAAAATAGAATTAACCGAAATATAAAATAAATATAAAAACAAAACTAAAAATATATGAAACCTAAATATATATTTAATATTTGAAATTTAGATCATGTTTTATGTTTAATGTTGTTAGAGTTTTTAACTTAATAGTTTGGTATTTAAATATTTTGTTAAATGATGTTATTTAGTTTGTTTCAAATATATGAAAAATTAAAATTTTAAATTATATGTTAACTTAAATGTATTTTATTATTTTGGTAATTAACAAAATTAATCAAATTTAATTCAGTTTGATTAATTTTGAAATAAAAAATTTTGGTTCAGTTAACAGAAAAATAAAACTAATTTTGTTAAATTTGGTTTTAATTAATTCGTTTGAAATTAACCAAACCGATTGAATGAACGCTCCTATTAATGACCAAATCATTTTGTTAAGTGTGAATTTTTTTTCATAAGACATACAAAGAGAGGGTAAGGAATTGAATTTTGGATTTAATCTCTCGTAAAAAAGAATAATAATCACTAAACAAAATTTTGGTTGATTTAAATGCACGTTTTTGTTACATATATACTGCATTTAATACTTTTATAATACTTATTTAATATAAAAATCAAGTTTTTAATAACAGAAACTCCTTTAGTTGGAGTTGCCAGTTGAACTGGCAGTCCCACCAATTCAACCTCCTCCGGTTTTTTAAATATTAATTAAAAGTTTATTGGAAAGTAAAGAACAGGAAAGTAATGATCGTCGTGCCCATAACTTTCTTGATTCTTTTGCATCCACTTCAGTTGTCTCTTCAAAGATATTTCAAAATTAGTTTTTTTTTTCTTTTCTTTTTTTTTTTTGAAAAATTAGCTTTACTGCTCAGTTGCTGGTACAGAATTGAAATCGCCGTAACACAAAAACAGAAAAAAAAAAGCCATGCCTAGAATTAAACTAATTCTTATATATTTTTAGATAAGTATTGATGTTGTTATAATGTTCTCGTCTTCAATAGCCATTGCTTGAGTTGGTAACTTTATAGATCAGATATTTTCTAAAAATGTAAACATTTCCTGATGTTGAAATCAATGCTGTTAATATCGTTTCGGCTTCGATCATATTAGTTGGTACATCTCAGTTTTGATAAAATTTGGTATACTTGAGTTGATTTTTTGTAACAGTTTTAGTACCGGATAATATTGATTGGTTTCGTGAGTTTTTGGTGTTTTTGATCAATTTCAGCGAAATTTACTATTTTGGTTGATACGCAAAAATTAAAAAAATTGAATTTTTTGTTTTAGAATATATTTTAATATTGAATTAAAACTAATAAATACACAAATAATGAATTAGGTAAAAGCATTAACAAATATAACAATTTTGTGGCTTTTGCTTTAACGATTTCTATTTGTCGGAATGCTCACCCACCATGTTTATTGTGATTATAACTCCATCACCTTTTAATGAGGAAAGGCGCATGGAATATGCTCGGTACAGGGGGTCATTTTCCTTCTCCTTTTCTCTCTTAGCGTTTTATCAGATTATGAGGATCATTTTATACATCTTTACACATAACTGCAATGTTGTTATCATCACTATCATCATCCTTTCTTGTTCCTTTTGTTTTGGTTGTTATGAAGTTTATCTTGCTTCTATTCTACCGTAATATGGCAAGCTGCAGATTTTGGAGTGCTCCATTTTTTATATTAGATTCTGAAATTTACTCTAAGACATAAACCTGTACTTCTGAATGGGATATTGAGTGTCCTTCAGTCTTCACTGAAGCCTTCTGCCACTTTAATACCATATTTGCTTACTCATCTGCCTTCTTGTTAACATTGTTACCCCTTAAGTGCCATTTTCATGTATTGGGCGACTCTTTAAACATCTCCTGCATATAGTTTTGCCACAATCGTTGCCTGGTCTGCCCCTCCATTGCCCAAGTTGCATAAGAACTCATTTCTGCTTCATCCATGCATACTGACTACCAAACCCCCATGTTTACTTCCAATCTTCCATATTACATCCATCTCATCTCTGGCACTCTAAAACCATCAACAACAAAGTACACCACATCTCCACCAAAAGGACTGCTCTGGCTTTCCTGTCTTTACGTTACTGTTGTGACATTGGCAATGTCACTGGCAACATGAAACTTAATTACATTACTGTTTCGAATTTGCAACCACCAAGCATGTTGGCTTCACCCATAACACTTCTGTCGTTCTGTCATCTCCAATATTGCTACTACAGTACACTGCTATGCAAAAATCTTAGGAGGAGAAACCCCAATAATGCTAAGTTCCTTTCGTTATAAATTTCCAATTCTGCAAATTTAAAAATCCTTGGAAACCAAAAAAAAAATCAGCAACTCAGACTAAGGAGAATTGAGATAAGGACTTCAATTGTTGTAAAAACGTTACTTCTTAGTGCGTCACAAAAACAATTTTTAATTCGGTTGTATTTTTAATTCGGTTTGACAGAGCAACATATGGTGGGAAAGCGATGACATCGCCAGAACGAACAAATGAAGTGGCAGGAGTCTATGCGAGCGGGAGTGTCGAGTTAGTTGGGGAATTGGGTCTTCGATCCATCAACTTATGGCCCAGGATGCCAGAAACAAATGTTTGGTAGAAAAAGTATTTGAGGTTTGTGGTATTCTAAGCTACTATGTTTTGGAAGCTTGCCACTCTGTATCTAAAGACCAGATCCTTAGTGATAGAATTCTGCATAATTATTGTAACAGTTCTATCTACTGCACAATTTCCAATAGTTCAATTTAATTTCCCATTCTCTAATGATTGCTCATAAAATCGAAGTACTATTTATTTTAAGTTTTAATGTTAGACATAACCGACTGAATTCTCGGGGTATTAGGCACACCAAAGGCTTGAGGAAGAAATAGTCAATCCAAGTGGAAGATTCCCTCATATATTAAAATTGTTGCTATTACATTTACCCCCAGTAACGAGTCACGAGGTGATGGAAGAACTAATATGCTTTTTGAATATATGTTTTACTACTTATTTCAGTGATGGATTACATCTGACACAGTGTTAATCTTTGGAATGATAATTGGATAACAATAGATAAACTATCTAATTTTCTAATACAAACCTCTGCCCCCTGATCTACAACTCATGATAGTCAATCAAATTATAGAAACTCAAACATATACCTGGAACCTCACTCCTTTATATCCATTTCTTCCCCAAATAGTTTTGGATCATATTAGAAGTATCCCGATCTCTATTATCAAAATCGTACAATACGCGATACGTATCGTATGATTCGATTCGATTCTGTATAAATTCAATACGTATTTATACAAAGAATCGATTTTATCATGAATCGATAGCGTATCTATCGATACACAAACGAATCGATACGTATCGTACGATACACTGATTCACTTCGATACGCTTTAGAGTAATAATGGGCCAGGCCCAAAAAAATCTGATTTAGCCCAATTAACTAAAAATGCAATTTTAATATTTTTTTAACCTAAAAAATACTTAAAAACATATTTTCTATATAATTTAATCTTGAAATATTGAAAAAGAATGAACTTTTAGTTAGAAAATTAAAAATAAAAAATATATAAAAATATTATTTAAAAATATATACTATTGATGAAGATGTTAAGTGTTTGAAAAAAATCATCCTTTTTTATTTTTATCATATATTTACTTAATCCTATTAATATGTATAATATTTGTAATATTTTATTTATCTTACATGTGTATATATTATTTATAATTAATTTTAAAATTATTTACTATATCTTACGATACGATACGATACGATACTCGATATTCGATCCTTAAAAATAAAATTTCGATTCACGATACGTATCTCGATTTAATAACTATGATCCCGATACCATTTTTCCCTACCGTTGATAAACCTTACTGGTCATTATCAACATCAGATAGCTTTACAACGAAATCATTATATAATTGTAGAAGGGTTCTTTTGTGATGGAGAGGAAACGTTGCAAACCAGTATAACGGGGTGTGCCGGGAGGTGGCGGAGAGGAAGACTGGAGCAGACCCTGAAGAATGAGTGCAGCGGCAGGTGGCGGTAGAAGGCTGAGCAAGGCTGAGAACAAGGCTGTGTAGAGAAAACAGTGCAGAGAGGTTTTGGAAGAGTTTATGGATTAGCTGATTTGCCCAAAAGTCCTTTCACTGATAACAAGAACCTCTATATATAGGAGTAGAGGATGGGAGTTACATATCTTTGGTATTAATGATGTAATAATGAGAATTGACGGTTACAAAGCATTAATGCTTTGTCTAGTGGGAGTTACGTTTTTAGGAGAAGGTATACTGAAAGAAATAGGGAAGAGCACTCATATTTCAGAGAAAGGTTAAGAGAAGAACTCTTAACTACCTCCATATCTGATCCACCAAGCCAAACTCTCCAGGACATCCCAATAGTGAAGTTAACTCAAGAACCCTGCCCTATTCCGGAGTTATCTTCACTTCTTCAGAAAAGCTTCTTTTCCATAAATGAGTTGTTCTGTGAATATGATGTTCTGTAAAGAGTTGTTCCGAGCAAAGTTGTTCTGAGAAGAGCTATTCTGCGAATGAGTTCTTTTAAGAGTAATGAGTTCTTCTGATAAGAGGTTGTTCTTGTATAGAAGCTTTTCTGAAGAAGTTATTCTTGTGAAGTATTATTCTGAGAAGAGGTTGTCTTTCACTTATAGTATTGAAGCAAATATTAGTTTTTCCAAAATCAAGTATCTACATTTTGCCCCCTGCATGGGAAATCTTAGTATAAGAAGTTCTCATGCACTAGTATTATAAAGGATCTTTGGAAAAAATGATATTCTTATTAAAACTTATTGTCTTGTATTGAAATTGTTTAAGTTAGACTCATTATTGCCCATGTATGAATTTTAATGATGAATGAAATTTTCTTAACAGAATAAAAATGAATTTTTTTTTTAGCATAACAAAATAATTTTGTCTGGCAATATAGTTACTTGATGGAGCAATTGGTTATGTTGAGTTGCCCCCTGCATAGAAATTTCAAAAGAAAAGAAATATTCTATGCATAGATTGAGAACAAATGAGAACAATTTAGAAGTAGTGTTTCTTTAGAGTTTTGAAAAAAAAATTAGAACAAGTGAGAATAACCTTTCTATAAAATTTTGAGAATAAGAAGAATGTTTCTTGAAAATTTTGGGAATAAGTGAGAAGCTTTTCCCTAAAATTTTGGGAATAAGTGAGAGTGTTTTCCTAAAATTTTGGGAACAGGTATAAGTTTTTCTCTAAGATTTTAGGAACAGGTGAGAAGTGTCTCTCTAAAATTTTGGAATAGGTAGGAAGTTTTTTTTTTCTTAAAATTTTGAGAACAGATGAAAGCTTTTCTCTAAAATTTTGGAATAGTTAGAGGTTTTTCTCGAAAATTTTGAGGATAGATAGGAACGTTTTCCTAAAATTTTGGGAACAGATAGGGAGCTTTTCCTTAAGAAGTGTTTCCTTAAAATTTTGGGAACAGCTAAAAGCTTTTCTCTAAAATTTTGGGAACAGTTAGAAGCTTTTCCCTAAAATTTTGAGAACAGGTAAAAAGCTTTTCCCTAAAATTTTGGGAACAGGTAAAAAGCTTTTCCTTAAAATTTTGAGAATAGGTAAAAGTTTTTCTCTAAAATTTTGGGAACAGCTAGAAGCTTTTCCCTAAAATTTTGAGAACAGGTTGTAGAGTGTTTCCCTAAAATTTTGGGAATAGGTAAGAGTGTTTCTCTAAAATTTTGGAACAGCTTAAGCTTTTCCCTAAAATATTTTGGGAACAGGTAAGAGCATTTCTCTAAAATTTTGGGAATAGCTAAAAGCTTTTTTCCTAAAATTTTGGGAACAGGTAATAAAATTTTGGGAATAGGTAAGAGCTTTTCTTTAAAATTTTGGAACAGCTTAAGCTTTTCCCTAAATTTTTTTTTTGGGAACAGGTAAGAGCGTTTCTCTAAAATTTTGGGAATAGGTAAGAGTGTTTCTCTAAAATTTTGGAACAGCTTAAGCTTTTCCCTAAAATTTTTTGGGAACAGGTAAGAGCGTTTCTCTAAAATTTTGGGAACAGCTAAAAGCTTTTTTCCTAAAATTTTGGGAACAGGTAATAAAATTTTGGGAACAGATAAGAAGTATATTCCTAAGATTTGTTTTAAAAAAAAAAATTCATTACCATGTGTTTTTGTCGATTGTAACAGATTTTTTTTTTCTTTAGTAAAAATTAATGTTACTTTTCAAATCTTTGAAAAGGAGAGATCATATGTAAATATAAATTTATTTAACTTTCCTTTTAAAAGATTGTGCAAGGAAAAGAAATATTTGTGCAAGTAAAAAGAAATATTTATAATTAAAGAAGATTTGATTCTAAATATCTGTCATTAAAATCTTGATACTCTAAGTCTTATAAATATGAAAGTTTCTCTTCAGAGTTTTCTAACATCAAAAATTAGAGAGCAATAGTTTCTTTTCATTCTTTTGGTTTTCAGTTGAAGGAGTAAGTGTTCTTCATTTTCATTTTTTTTCATTTTTTTTGATTTATTATTATTATTTTTTGTTTTTTTATCATTTAATATTTATTATTTTTATTATTTTTTATCATTAAATATAAAAAAATTGCAGGAACATCGTACTGTTCTTTTTATGCAGTACTGTTACTGTACGCAGGTACTGTTCATACGCTGTTACTGTTCCTGCATGCAGTATTGTTACTGTACACAGGTACTGTTCCTGCGCGGTACTGTTCCTGCGCGGTACTGTTCCTGCGCTGGTACTGTTCCTGCGCGGGTACTGTTCATATATCATTTTTACTGTGCATAAAACACTGTACCTACGCCAATAAAGTGCAAAAAAAAAATAAATAATAATAATAATAATTTTATTTACTTATTTATTTTAAGATGAGAAAACAATAATTTAATTTTAAAATTTTTTTTTATGGTTTATCTCATTATATATATATTTTATGTGTGTGTGTATATATATCCTGATGAATATTTATACTTATCTGAGTTGTGTTGTTGATTTCTTGTAGCTATTCTCCAATGACGAAGATTCAATATGGTCAACCTTCTCTTGCTGCTCGAGCTCCTGTAAAGAAAAGAAAAAATAGTACTTCTGAAGATTCTAATGTTGAAGCTCCTGTTGACAAGAAAATGCGTCTTCGTATTGGAAAAGGTCGTGCGCTTCCTTCTGTTCCTGAAGATTGGTCAGATCAGATTATTAAGGAAGGAGGAGAAGATCATTTCTGGAGAGATGTTCGTGGTAGACGGATTGCTTCTTATCCTGATCCTCCAGTTGGCCATTCTTGGCTCAGTATTATTCCTGAAGCATCAACTTTCAGAACTCATATTCCAGGCGAGTCTATTCTGAAATTTAGGTTTGAACGAGGAGAATTCCCATTGTCTTTAACTAAGCTTGGTTCTAATTCTCAACCTGTTCAAGGTTGGGAAGATTGGGTGAATAAGGTAATGAAGAATCCTGTTCATGTAAAGGTTCTATCTTCAGCGGGAGTACTTGATGCTATACTGGTTTCCTCAAAACTTCGTATTCGTAGAGAAGGAAGAATGGATGTGTGGCGTGCTATTTTGGCACGATGGAGTACTTTTTCTCATACCTTGATTACTGCTTAGGGAGAATTCACTTTTACTCTTGAGGATGTGCGTGTTCTTCTTGAACTTCCTTGCCTTGGGAGACATAATATTTGTTCCATCAAATTGTCTGAAGATGAAGAGAGGACTCGTAGTTTCTTCTATGACTTGCTCAAGCATCAAAAAGAGAAATCTAAGGCTGCCCGTTTTTCTAATTGGATTGGATTATTTTTTCATAAATTCAAACCTAGAAAAGGTGAAAGTAGTTCTCCTGATCTTCCAGATTCTGAGCATGAGTTAGAAGCACTACTAATAATGTGGTTAGCCAGCATGTCTTCCCAGGATGTCCAGATGATGGTATTAGTCCAGCTCTTATTCCAATAGCTATTAAAATTGCTAAAGGTATGCGCTTTTCTCTGGCCCCTTTCTATTTGGGTTCTCTTTATAGAAGGTTGGATTTGTATTCTTCCAAGACTGAAGAATCAGCTGGTCGGTATAGAATTCTTACGTACATTGATGTTTCTTTCATTCAAATGTGTTTATGGGAGAGATTTAGTACTTGTGCTCCTATACCTAATCAAAGTCCTCAACCTGTGACTTCTTCTGGACCTCTTTCTAAGAATAATTATAGAGCTTGGGCTTGGCATAATCAGAGTGCGAGGAGATGTGTTCTTGAGGTGTTGGATGCGATGAAGGAATTCACTTGGCGTCCTTACTTGCGTAAGAAGAATGGGTATGGTAATCCAGATTCCTATTATGGTGTTCAGAATCAACCTCGTTCTTCTTCATTAAGTAAGAAAGAGATTGAGTTTTACTTGTGGACTAATCCTGTCATCTTACCCTCTATGATAGAAAGTACCTATGCAGGCTTGGATAGAGATTCTCGTTCTGTTGAAGTATACTCAATGTGCAGAGTTGCTCGTCAATTTGGATATGATCAAATGATTCCACGTGCCCCTTTTAGTCCTTTGGATGAAGACTTCTCTTCTTGTGTTTCTGATTTTCTTTTTATGAGATTCAGAAGAAACGTAAGGAGATCAAACTTTGGGTTGTACCAGCTTCTGATAGGCGCAGCTATTATAGTTCAGGGTGGCTAGCTTATTGGGGTCAATGTATTTCTGATTGGAAAGCTTTTTGTATACCTCTTCCTGATCTTAGAAAACGCCTTACTCTTATTGATGTTACTCAAAGTGACATATCATTGCGTTTGATCCCTTCATGTTCAAGAAGAAAAGGAAAAGAATGTGCTGATCAGATAGATGAGGAGTCTTCTGATATTGTTGCTTCACGTATTAGACATGGAAAAGTAAGTTGTTCTTGTTCTCTTTTCCTTTCTTGTTCTTCTTTACTATCTCTTTTGATGTCATTTTCTCATCTTCCCCCATTTTTTTTTAGGGTAAATCAATTCGAAAGGAGCAAGTTGTTAATGATGATGAGACCTCTTGTGATGATGACGATGAATCTGGTGACGAGCATTCTATGAATTCTGAAGAGTCTGATGATGATGCCTTTTCTGGAGCTGATGATGTTCAACTAGAGAATTCTACTTCTCTATTTGACATAAGTGCTGATGATTTCTTTAATGGAATTGAGGAAGATATTCAGAGTGATGAAGTTGCTATCTTGGAAGATGTTCCAAATGCTCAACATATTTCTAATACTGATCCTGTTCCAAGTGTTGAACCTGTTCAGGCTGACATAGCTATTCCTGTTCCAAATGTTGATCCTGTTCCAAGTACTCAACCTGTTCCAAGTGCTCAACCTGTTCCAAGTGTTCAACCTGTTCAGACTGACACTGTTATTGCTACAGCTGCTCTTAATGTTGTTTCTTCCCCTCCAGTGTCAGAAAACAGGGAAGCTATTATTACTCTTGATACTTTTGGAACATATTCTGGAAATGTAACGGCTAAGGTTGATTTTCATGGTTTCTCTGTTCAGTCCCAGTATGTGAAGTATTTGGAGATCATCTATCAGAAAGGGGGTGAATTTTGGGATTCTTGTATCTTCCAGAGTGAAGATTTTATTTCCTACATACTGGATGGGTTAGGGAAAGCCTTGTTGATTGCTGATGTTCCAGCGTCTTCTATTTCTTCAGAGAAATTACAGTTGATGTTGCGACTTATGGATGATGCAGTAAAGGCTGGTTTTAGGCTTGATTGTATTGACATTTGCATTTCCAAAGCCAAAGCCTTCCTTTCCATTGGTGTGGAAAAGAATAAAGCAGAACAAGAGTTAAAAGAAATAGAAGAGAAGATTACCTTACTGAAGAATCATCAAGCTGAGTTGCAGCAGAAGTTATATTCTTTTTCAGAGTTCAGTAGCAGTGATTCTTCTCTTTGGAGCTATGTAGCTAATTAGATATTTGTTTTCTTTTGTTGCATTTCTGTTTCAATATTTCTTCATTTTGGAACTTTTCTGATCTTTTGCAATAATATTGGTACTTTTATTCCTCCATTTATCAGTAGCAAATCTTGCTTTGCTTTTCTTTCGTAAAGAAAATTGTATGTTCATGTATGCGACCAAGGAGAACCGTTCTCAACTTTACATCAAGGAGAGATTATCTCTCAACTCGATATATAGGAGATTGATTCAATCCTTCTAGAAAAGCATATAGCTGCGGTCATTGTATGATAATTCTTAGCCAAGTATGAGCGATACAGCTGCGGCTAGATTGTAAGTAATAAAATATAGCCAAAATATGAGCGATTAAGCTGCGGCTATTACTGAAATAAACTTCTCATTTGTTAAACTCCATTACGGAGAGAAGTAGAAGCAATGAACTTGACTTATTATTGAATAACATAAACTTGACAAGAGTGTTGAAGTATGAGTCTCATACATGGAATTTTTTGATGTACTGAAAGTTGATGGGTGCTGTGATAGCATTGTTCCTTGGATTCATCAACTTGCAATAGCCACTGTCATTCACTTCATGTACAATATATGGACCTTCCCATTTTGGACTGAACTTAGAGGTTGGGGTTCCTCTTCTGATGTGTTCTGCAGCACGAAGTACCAAATCACCTTCTTCAAAATTTCTTCTTTTCACTAATTTGTCATAAGCTCTACTCAATCTCCTTTGGTAAACTGATAAATTCTTCCTCGCCTTATCTCTCCTTTCTTCTAATGCTTCTAGTTCTAACATCCGCAAAGCATCGTTATCCAGTTCAGGATCCAAAGCTAACCTTACAGAAGGAATTAGTATTTCAGCTGGAAGAACAGCTTCTGTTCCATACACCAATGAAAATGGAGTTGCTTTCGTTGGCCCACGCTTTGAAGTTCTATATGCCCATAATGCCACTGGAAGAGCTTCACACCATAATTTTGGTTCTTCATGAACCATTCTACTAAGTATCTTTAGTAAAGTCTTGTTGGTGGCTTCAGCTTGACCATTTCCCTTTGGGTAATAAGGAGAAGACTTCACATGATCAACATCATAAAGTGCAAGCAATTCTCTCACATTGGAATTGATAAATGGGGTTCCATTATCCGAGAGAATCCTTTTGGGTATCCCAAAACGGCAAATGATATTTTCTTTGATGAAATTTGCTACCGCTGGTCCTGTTGCATTCTTCAAGGGAATAGCTTCTACCCATTTTGTGAAACACTCCGTTGCTGCCAATATCCATATGTAGCCTTTGGAAGGTGGACTTATGGGACCAATTAAATCAAATGCCCAAGTATGAAAAGGCCATGGAGTTGTTATGCTATGTAGTTCCACTGCTGGCGCATGTATAGCATTGCCATGAACTTGGCAAGGGTAGCACTTCTTCGCGTGATTCATAGCATCTGCTTCTATAGTAGGCCAGTAGTATCCAATATCTAAGAGCTTCTGATAGAGCTTCCTGCCTCCTTCATGTTCTCCACTACTCCCACCATGTACTTCTTCCAACAGAGGATGCATATCAGCTGGAGAAACACATTTCAATGGTTTTCCTGAAAATGAGATTCGGAATAGATCATCTCCATTCATAAAAAACCTTTGAATTCTTCTTTTCAACTGTCTTGCATCATGATAATTGGTTGGAAGAACTCCATTCTTTAGATAATCAATATAAGGCCTACGCCAATCTCCAGCACTTCCAATAAAATTACATTCTTTAACATCTGGAGGTTCAGAACACTTACTGCATGATTTCTGAATTTGCAAAGCATCCTTAGACATGGTTGGCCAAAAGTATCCAGCTCTTTGAAGTAGGTGATGTAAGGGAGGTCCTTCTTCACCACACCATTGCTCATGTGCTGCGCTTAATCTTTCTTGAGCTTCATGCTTAGAAACACACCTTGCTAATACTCCATTAGCACTTCTATGGTATAGAACACCTTGGATTAAGAGGAAGTGTTTCAGATTCGGAATACTAGCAGAAGTAGGCTTGAGCAACTGCTCAATGATATGTGAACGCCAATCTTCATCTTCTTCATACTCAAGAGATTGAAATAATTCACTAGTTGTACATGGTACAGTTCTTCTAACAACAGACATAGTGATACTTTCATTCTCTTCTGGAATCTGAATTTTGGAAGCTAAAGTAGCAAGTGCATCTGCATACCGATTTGTAGATCTTGGGCTATGCTCACATCTTACATTCTGAAACTTCTTCCACAAAGATTGAACAAGTGTTCTGTAAGAAGCTAACATCTGTTCTTTCAAAGCAAATTCACCATTAGCTTGTTTAATTATAAGATTAGAATCTCCATGAATACAAAGATTTTTAATTCCAATGGAGTCAGCTATGAACAAACCCAGAATAAGTGCTTCATACTCAGCCTGATTATTGGTGCATGGAAAATCCAATTTGAAGGCAAAGGAGATAGGTTCTCTACTCGATTCTAGGGAGTTTAACTCTAAACCAGGAATCAAGGAGTATCCTTCTCTTCTTGACTCTTCATCCAAGGAGATGTTGTTTCTACTCAAATGAGAGGAGGTTAACTCTAAACTCTCTATCGAGGAATTAACTTCTCTACTTGGTGGAATCAAAACTATGCCAACACCTCCCCCAGAAGTTGTGGAAGAACCATCAAAATATAAATTCCATTCCCCTTCTTCTATGTTCACTGAACAAACTTCTTCATGAAATTCATTCGGAATAGAATAATGTATTTCTTCTTCATGTTGGGATGGAAAATGTGCTAGCAAATCTGAGAGTGCTTGAGACTTGATAGCTTTTGGCTGGACAATTGATATATCAAACTCTCCAAGCAAAAGAAGCCATTTTGCTATTCTCCCAGATAAAGCTGGTCTAGAGAGCAAATATTTGATTGGATCTGACTTAGTCACCACCACAAGTTTATGAGCCAAAAAGTAGTGACGCAACTTCTGAGTAGCAAACACTAATGCGAGACAATGTTTCTCCATTGGTGAATAATTTAACTCACTCCCATGTAAACATCTACTCAAGTAATACACAGGTCGTTCTTGCTCTTCCACTTCTTGTACTAGCAAAGCACCAATAGAATGTGGAGTAGAAGTGAGATATAATATCATTGGCTGGTCTTTCAATGGCATAGTCATGGTTGCTGGAGAAGTCAAAATTCTTTTTATCTTGTCAAATGCTTCTTGTTGCCGTTCGCCCCATTCAAACAACACTCCTTTCTTCAACAAAGCTTGAAAAGGAACTATTATTTCTCCCAAGGCTGGAATGAATCTTCTGATATATGAAACTTTTCCCAACAAGCTCTTAAGTTGTTTCTGATTCACTGGAGGTGGCATAGACTGAATAGCACTTATCTTTGTAGGATCAACGTCAATGCCTTTTCTGTGAACCACAAAACCCAAGAACTTTCCAGCTGAAACACCAAATGCACATTTCAGAGGATTCATTCGCAACTTACACTTTCTGCACCGTTCAAACACTCTTCTCAGATCTTGAAAATGATCTGAGGCTTTTTTGGATTTCACAACTATATCATCGACATAATCTTCTATACAATCATGCATCATGTCATGGAAAATAGCTGTCATGGCACGCTGATAAGTTGCACCCGAATTTTTCAATCCAAAAGGCATAACAGTATAATAGAAGTTTCCAAATGGAGTTCGAAAAGCTGTCTTTTCTGCATCACCTGGAGCCATCTTAATCTGATTATAGCCACTAAATCCATCCATAAAAGAAAACATTTCATGACCAGCTGTAGCATCAACCAGAGTATCAATATTTGGAAGAGGAAAATCATCTTTGGGACATGCTTTATTCAAATCTCTAAAATCTACACACACCCTAATTGTACCATTCTTCTTCTTCACTGGAACAATATTGGCTAACCAAGTAGGATGGTGTATTGGTTTGATAAACCCAACTTTGAGAAGCTTATTGATTTCCTCCTTGATCTGGTTTTCAATATCATGACGAAACACACGAGCATGTTGCTTCACTGGTTTACTTCCAGGAGCAATATGCAATTCATGTGTAACCAGATTCTCATCTAGCCCAGGCATCTGTTCATAAGTCCAAGCAAAAACATCTTGAAATTCTTTCAAGAGTTGAATTAATATGATTCTTTGTTCACTTGAAAGGTTTTTGCTGATGAAAAGTGGCTTTACTGTTTCTCCTTCTTCTTTGGCTATATTAATCTCCTCTAACTCATCACCTTGTGGCTTAGGTTGATCTTGAAGTTGTTCTGGTGCAGGCTCAATCTCTTCTTTCTCCTTTTCTCGCACCTCTACTTGAGAACAAGTTAATTGCTCATCAAGAGGTTTCCATTGTATGGGGTCAAGAGAAGGTTTTTCTCCAGACCCCTCGTCCCATCATAAGCAATAGATAGTTTTTCCATCTTCACGAGTATAAGAACTCACTCCAGTATTCTGTCTTTTTCCTTTTCATCTCTGTTCTCAAAAGTATTTCCACGTCTTCTTTTTCCACCTCGATGTTTCTTCTTCTTCTCTCCAATATTATTTTCCTTTGTAGAGAGGTCTTCCCATCTTGGAAGTGGAACACCTATAGGTCTTATAATAGATGTTTCCCCATCCTCTGCTGAATCTTCAAAGAAAGATGCCTCAGCATAGTTCACTTCATTCCGCTCAAATGGAGTCTTTGTAGCTGGAATGAAAATTTCCTTCCCTTTCCAATGACCTTTAATACACTGGTGGCGAGAAGATGGGATGATGTTGTGAGTATGCAAGAATTTTCTTCCTATGAGAACATGGTAAGCTACATCAGCATCAATCACATGAAAGCAAGTTTGATCTTGAATTGGTCCCATCTTAAAATTCACTGTCACTTGTCCCAAAGTTGAAATCTCTTTACTGTCAAAGGAAGAGATTGTTATGGGACGTCGTAAACTCTTCAAATCAATGTTGACTGCCTTCAGAGTAGACAAAGGCATGAGATTCACAGAAGATCCGTCATCTATGAATGTTCTTCTGATAGGATATTCATTGATAACACTCTCCACATAAAGTGGCTTATTGTGATAAGGATGAGAAGTACACATATCTGCCTCTGTAAAAACTATGGCATTCTCATATCCACTTGCCATTCTTCTCAAAGGCCGACCCACCATGTTACACTCTCCATATTGTTGCCCTCCTATTCTGACTAAAGCAATAGCAGCTTCTTTTTTTGATGCTTCAGAAAACCCAAGTAGATCAAAGAAATGCCTGAAATTTGGAGTTTTCATTAGTGAATTTGCAATGGAAGAAGTCACCATACTGTCTGCCTGTGCTTCTTCAAATTGGAAAGTTGAAGGAGAAGGATCATCATGATGAATAATAGCATTCACATGTCCTCTAGGATTTTGATGAGCTGGAAGTGGATTATTCTGAACTCCATTATTGCCAATCAACACTTCTCTTGCTTGTACTCTCCTATGAAATAACCTCCTCATATTCCTACATTCTGAGAGTGGATGGCCAACTGTTCGGTGATAGTCACAATACCTTGGGTTGGACCTCTCTTCTGCTGTTGGTGGACGTGGAATATAAGGCAAGTTGATATTTCCA
Source organism: Heritiera littoralis (assembly GCA_031772115.1). Lineage (NCBI taxonomy): Eukaryota > Viridiplantae > Streptophyta > Magnoliopsida > Malvales > Malvaceae > Heritiera > Heritiera littoralis. Next base: position 5,660,661 of record JAPDPK010000038.1, on the reverse strand, counting down.
TCTCTGACCCATTCCTGAAGAAGTGCTTTCACTCTATCCAAAGGAACTGAGAATGGCGGAGATTCAACATCATCATCTTGCCTTCCTCTTGGATCTTCTCTTCTAGGGCGCATATTAGGACGAGGAGGGCCTCTTCTTTCTCTTCCTCTTCCTTGAATAGCATTCACTGTAGGAGTATTTCTTCTAGTGAAACGATTAACCCCCTTTTGCCTAAGAACAGTGTTATTGGTTCTTCTTGCGGCTTCAACTAGAGTAGCAAAAGTTGGGAGTGGCAAGTTCTCCAAATGCACCCTATATTCATCAAACATTCCCTGAATACAGACTTTAACTAACTCCTTCTCATCATGAGAATCTTGAATATCTAACACTCTTTCTCTGAAGCGCTGAATATACTCCATGAGATCTTCACGTGACTTTTGATGCTCTCTTCCCAAATCAATAAGAGTAACCTTCTCCTGAGTAGAGAAGAACTTCTCTCCAAACATTCTGCACATTTGACTCCAGGACTCTACAGAACCAGGAATAAGATTGACATACCAAGTGTATGCCTTTTCAGTGAGAGACTTGGAAAACTCTTTCAACTTTAAATCATCATCCAGTCCCGCCACACCAAGAGTTTCCACAAACTTCATAACATGCTCACGAGCATCACCAGTCTTACCATTGAATTGTTTAAACTTAGGACTAGTGTAGTCCTTGGGGTATGGCTTAGCAGCCACACTAGCAGGGTAAGGCAACTTGAGATCAAATTCAGAAAAACTCAAACTCTTGTTCTTTTCTTCCAGTAACCTTTGAAGCTCTTCTTTTGTCACAAAGCCTTGAGCTGTGGATGAAGGAAGAGTCACAATAGAGGTTCCAACAGTAGTGGTGTTATTTGCACCAATGTTTTCAACACCTCCGGGACCAGGTGCATCGGTTGGATTTCCCCTATTGCCAGTAGAGGTATTCTCATTCCCGACAGTAGCAGGAGTGACAGATTGAACTTGAGAAGTTGTGGCATTGGAAGATGTGAGTTGGGAGATAGTGTCTTCCAACTTTTGCATTCTTTCTTGAGAAGCTTGGATCATCTTCATCAACTCTTGAATGTAGGCAGGGGTCTGAGCATCCTGATTTCCAGTAGAGCTCTCCATGTTTTCCGGCAAAGTGAAGGTTGAATGTGTTCTACTCAATGCAATCGCTCCTCCCCAGTGGAGTCGCCAAAATGTAGAAGGGTTCTTTTGTGATGGAGAGGAAACGTTGCAAACCAGTATAACGGGGTGTGCCGGGAGGCGGCGGAGAGGAAGACTGGAGCAGACCCTGAAGAATGAGTGCAGCGGCAGGTGGCGGTAGAAGGCTGAGCAAGGCTGAGAACAAGGCTGTGTAGAGAAAACAGTGCAGAGAGGTTTTGGAAGAGTTTATGGATTAGCTGATTTGCCCAAAAGTCATTTCACTGATAACAAGAACCTCTATATATAGGAGTAGAGGATGGGAGTTACATATCTTTGGTATTAATGATGTAATAATGAGAATTGACGGTTACAAAGCATTAATGCTTTGTTTAGTGGGAGTTACGTTTTTAGGAGAAGGTGTACTAAAAGAAATAAGGAAGAGCACTCATATTTCAGAGAAAGGTTAAGAGAAGAACTCTTAACTACCTCCATATCTGATCCACCAAGCCAAACTCTCCAGGACATCCCAATAGTGAAGTTAACTCAAGAACCCTGCCCTATTCCGGAGTTATCTTCACTTCTTCAGAAAAGCTTCTTTTCCATAAATGAGTTGTTCTGTGAATATGATGTTCTGTAAAGAGTTGTTCCGAGCAAAGTTGTTCTGAGAAGAGCTATTCTGCGAATGAGTTCTTTTAAGAGTAATGAGCTCTTCTGATAAGAGGTTGTTCTTGTATAGAAGCTTTTCTGAAGAAGTTATTCTTGTGAAGTATTATTCTGAGAAGAGGTTGTCTTTCACTTATAGTATTGAAGCAAATATTAGTTTTTCCAAAATCAAGTATCTACAATAATCATCTTATTTCGTTCACAAATACTTATGAAAACACCCCTCTTCCCTGGAAATATATATGGAACTAAAAAACATTACCGAGAATCAAAGTTTTCCTTCGGTTAACTGCTCACAATAAATTACCTACAGCTCATTTTCTGCACTCACAACATACACTACCCTCTCCCCTATGTTCACTCTGTTTCCAATCATCTGAAACAATGCATCATCTCTTCCACTCATGCCCCAAATTTTCATCCATATGGTCAATATTAAACTGGAAATGGAATGTTGAACAAATTCATTTAACCTTCCTACTAAAAAATTTACATGATTCCAACCTCTCATTTCCTTCGGATAATACCAACATACCTTATACCACCTTTATACCAATCCTTTTCTGGCATATTTGGATATCAAGGAATGAGATCCTTTTCCATAACAAAACTACCCCAGCCCAAGTTCTTATTCAAAAAACCATTCACAAATCTTTAGCAATTACCTCGAACTTAACCCCAATGCCAACAAAACAAGTCAGACTTCTAAATAATATGATATCTTGGCAAAAGCCACATATTTCTTATACAAAACGCAATACAGATGGCTCCAACTTGGGTAATCCAGGTCATTCTAGAAGTGGGGGAATTCTTAGAGACGAAGCAGTGAATTTTCTTATTGCATTCTCAGAATATATCGAAATCACAACAAATACCATTGCAGAATTATATGCTATTTGCAAAGGAATACAGCTGGCTGCAGCAATGGGAGTTCAACAATTACTGATCGAAACTAATTCACTATGCTCTATTCATATGTTTCACTGGAACAAGGGGCTCCATCCTATGCTGGATATCCTTATTACTGTACTGTACTAAGTTTGCGGCAGGATTCGAGCATGTGAACCTAACTTTTGTCTACAAGGAAACTAACCAAAGTGCAGATACACTTGCATATAAAGCTGCTGCGACAAAGGATACAAATATCTATAATCAAGCTCCAGATTTTCTTTTGCCTGTTCTTAACTTTGAATGTAACAAAGGTATATTACCAGACTTATGCACTCTGTAACTGAATGCTCTTATAGTTTATCTTAAATAAAATATATCCTGCCTTGCTTGTTTAAAAAAAAATTATTGGAAATGGAAATCTCTTGATATTGGAGACAAATTGTTAAATAAAATTTTGAGTTACAAATGTTTTGTTTGATAAGAAAGATGGAAAGAATTGAAGATAAGTTTTAAGAAGGATGGAAAGAATTCGAGATTTAAAATTTGTCAATTCAATTGTTAGATTTCATAATTACTTTTTTATTTTGTTGTTTAATCATTCAATTAACAAATTTTTCATTTTCACTTCATTCTTTCCTTTTTACCAAACAAAACTTTAGCATGTCTTCTTCTCAACCTTTTATTATTCGATACATCATTAGTGGAATTTTTAAATTCCACAAGCAGGATTAAGATAGTGAAACATATACTCTCTTTTGGAGTGTGCAAAGTAATGTCCTTTCCCACCTAGTCTCATGACAAAGGCTAACACTTTCTTAGGACTCACCATGCCTACCTTCTAGAGTTCTTAGCATGGAATTGGTCTACCTTGCTAACCTCGTTGGGGTACTTGACGTGGATTCATATGCTCAAGACTTGGCTCTAATACCAACTATCAGAAGGGCTAATCCTTTTCTAGGCCCACCTTGCCTACTTTCTAGGGTGTTTGGCATGGAACTAGTCCACTTTGCTTACCTCGTTGGAGCGCTTAACGTGGATTCATATGGTCAAGAGTTGAATCCAAAGGGTTAGCTCAGTAGTATAAAGTCTTGCTGAGTTACTTAGTGAGGATAATCCATAGCTTGAAAATCTTATATTTGAATCTTCACCAAGTCAAATTCTCTTAAGCTAGCACCAACCACAAAAGCGTGAGCCGGGATTAGTTCATACCCAATGTGGAATAGGGACATTTCGTGGTTTACATAAGAAAAAACATCGTCAAGAGTTAGCTCTAATATCAACCGTCAGGAGCTACAATCTTTAGTCGAGCATGTGCGATCTTAGGCTTGAGTTTTTCATCTTTTGAAAGTTAAGTCAGTCTTGTTCAATTCTAGAATCACACTCACGTGTTTAAAACTCTCGAAAGTACTCAGACAGTCAATAGAACATAGTAGAAAATAAAGAAGCATGAGAAATTGCAAAAAAAAAAAATACATAAGCATATAAAAACTCCATTGACATAGATAGATAGATAGATAAAGATGTCTTTTTTTTGCCAACAACTTCTTGACTGAGTAATTAATGAAAAGTTGTAATATATTATAAGTCTTGGGTTCGAATCTAAGCAATTTTATCCTTACCCCTAGTCATTGAAAATTTCTCTTGTAATAATAATAATAATAATAATAAAATAATAATAATAATGTCTGTTCTTTTCTATAAAGTAACTGGTGGAATCTATGTTTTTCAAAAAATTATTCATTAGTTTTAAACCTAGAGATTTCAAAACTTAGGATAAATTAACATGTCACGGGTTCACTAGGAAACAAACTATCACTCATATCTTTTAAGAGGGAAAAAGAAACGAAAAACCGAAATAACTGTTCTTCTATTTTCTTTTTCTTTTTGTTCAAAGGACATTTAAAGTTTTTCTTAGGTACTGTAAAAACAAAAAAGCAATTAATAACAACCACTAAAAGGATTTAAGATGAATGAAATATCGTGCGTTACCCTGACTGTCATGTAATAATTAATAGAGTTATTAATAGTATTTATTATCAAATGAAAATATTGCCTAAAGAAAAATTTTAATTAATTAATTAAATCTAATGAGAGCTAAGATGGGTTTAATTGTGCTTTCATTACGTACGACCAAATTACCTTCAGCATTTTTAACATTAATGATGCTGAATATTTCACCAGTATGTGATTCAAACTGAATTAAAAGTGTCTTAATGTTTTGAGTTTTCAGTTACAAATTAATGCTCATTTATTATGTAAAAATTAGATTAAATTAAATACTTTTTATCTTTAGCATTTTTTGGCCGATAAGAGAAGTTTTAGTTATAAAATTGACATCATATTTTTGGAATATCAATATTTATCAATTATGAATATTATTTTTATTGAATAAAAAAATTTAAAACAGTTATGAGAATGCGTAGTCCATTTTTTTATTATTATGTTCTAAATGTCTTTTTTCATTGATTTACAAATGCTAACCAAGGTATCTATTTTTCCTTTTTGATATTTAAAATTGAGATTATTCATCTAAATAGAGGTGTCATTGAACTAGTAATAGAAAAACATTTGTACTTGTTAAAGAGTTGTAATAGCAGCAAAATTGGAGAAATTAAGTTAATATTCCTAGCTTCAATCGTAGTTAAGAAACACGGTTTACTGCCCATTCCGTTTATGAGCTACATTTCAAAACCTTCTAACAAATTGGATCCTTCAAATTAATGTATACCTGCATAAAGTAGAAAAACAAATTCTTTATTAAAAAGAAGGTTGTTATAAAATGGTAATGTCTAAATTAAATCTAGTTTTTCAACATTATAATGCGTTACGATCTCAGTCAGCTAGCCTTACCATTTACCCAATTGGAGTATCTTCATTCAAAAAATGCATTTAATCTTTTTTCTAAAATAAAATAAAATAAAAAAGTTTGCCAATATTCAACAAAGGTATAATATGATTAAGCTTCATGTTAAGCAAATGTCAACCATGGGATTCAGCCATAAAACACGGCGAAGATCAAACAACATAGTAAATGCCTTCCTATTTCTCACCTTATTAAGGAACCCAAAGCTGAAATGACATGGCCCATACACTTGGTCATCAATTCCTCGTGGAGTTCGATCCCAAGCTTTGGGAAAACATGACTCCTCACGGCCAGCAGCCGATGTTATTGTCCGAGAACTGTCTAAAACCCTATATGAAAGATGAACAGTTTCCCTTCGAAGCTACTTCATCATCAAAGGGTTATTTGCAAGACTTTCATCATTTTGATCATCAAATTCATGTCAATGACTCGTCTTCAATTCCAATTTTTGGAGTCCAGACAGCTTGTTATGACCCTTTTGATGCATTCCCTTACGGTTTTTCCGCAAACAATGTTGATTTTTATGAGTGTAAGCCGTTTGCAGACAATATAGGACATGGACAAGTTATGGACAACTTCCAGAGTGGAGGATTCTTAAATCTTTCTCAGAGGAACTCCAATGATGTTATGGGATCAGATATTGGTTACATGCCCTTTGATTTACAAGAAGTGAAGCCTGTAAATTTTGTCGTGCCAGATGAAGTCTCTTGCGTGACTGCAGAAAATGCTTACTGCAAGAAAGTTGGCATGAACAAGAATAGGGCATTGGCTTCAACCCCAAGGAGATGGAAAGCTCGTAAGAAGTCCAATGTAGTCAAGGGACAATGGATAATCGAAGAAGACAGGTATAGGGGTTTGGTTTCTATTTTTTTATTAAAATATATAACATTGACTAAGTTTGTTATGTATTATGGTGTTATTTTCATATATGATTAACTAAAATACTATTGACTATCTTTTATCAGTATAATATTTTCTATGTATTTTTGTGCACTCGATAAAAGGTTTCCCTCATCTGTTTGGGTCACATGTATGCTTCCGCAGGCTCTTGATTCAATTAGTTGAACAGTTTGGAGTGAGAAAATGGTCTCATATTGCTCAGATGTTGCCTGGAAGAATAGGGAAGCAATGCAGAGAGAGGTGGCACAACCATCTAAGGCCAGACATCAAGGTTCACACAACTAGTTCTTAATTTTTCTTCCCATTATTATAATTTTATGTTAAGTAAATTATACATGATGGACATATTGACATATAATATGAGATGAGATGAGATTGTGGCTTTATCAGTTCTTATTTCAAATTTTTAACATAATCAAGTTCTTCACAGAAGGACACATGGAGTGAAGAGGAGGACAAGGTCCTCATACAGGCCCATATAGAGATAGGAAACAAATGGGCAGAAATTGCAAAGAGGTTGCCTGGAAGAACAGAAAACTCCATCAAGAACCATTGGAATGCAACCAAAAGAAGGCAATTTTCAAAGAGAAAATGCCGTTCAAAGTACCCTAGAGGCTCCATTTTGCAGGAATATATCAAGAGCTTAAACTTAGAGTCAAGCAGCACAAGGTTGCAAGCAAAATCTTCTAATGATACTGATGCTTCAGCAGACAAAAGTTCATCCAAACCATCAAATTATCAACCGCAAGCATTAGATTTTTGCCCTAGCAGTGATCGTTTGATGCCTGAATATGATTTTAATGAGGTCCCTGATTTTTCTTTCGATGAGAAACTGCTTCAAGAGAGCTGCAACATTGACTCTTTTCTTGATGAAATACCTAGTGCTCCTGTGGCTGATGCAGCTGTTGATCATCCTGGGAAAAGCTTTGAGATGGATGTGCCTGTGGATATGGCTCCAGTGAAGAAGGAGCTGGATTTGGTGGAGATGATCTCTCAACAGGCTAATATCTAATTAGGCCTCAAAAACCCGTTCAAGAGAAACTATTACTGGAGGCTTAGGTTTTCGATTAAGGGTTTCTTATTAAAAGCAAATTTAAGGGGTATAGCTAAGGAGAAGAAAAATGGCTCACTTAGTGACTGGGGGTGATATCATGTGGTATGTCATTGAGATTTGCAGAAAGATACTAATAATAATAATAATGATAAGGATAATAGTAATTATAAATAAAGGGACTTAACTTTGTTGGAAATGTTGGTGACATGCAACATATTTGTATGTATGTATGTATGTAACTATGTATATGTCACTATAGACATGTATGGAAGATTGCATATCAGACTGTTGGACACTTATGTAACCATACATTTCCAATTAAGTTTTAGAGAGAGGTTTTTTTTTTAATTTCTACTATTAAAATTCACTAAACTTTTAATGCATGAAATAGTGTACTAAATGCAAATTTGAGTTAAATGGATTGACAAAACTAATATATTTATTTCGTGTTTGTGTTACCAATTTTCATGCATTTTGATAGGCCTTTGAGTATATAGACAAAGACTTGGATTTAAATTTATATAGACAAAGATTTGGATTTAAATTTATATATTATGCTCGTGTCATATTAAATCATATTCATGTTGTTTTAAACTTATAATTTAATACATCAAAATTTGAGTTAACGTGCCAAAAAAAAAAACGTTTTATGTATTCGTTTTATGTTAAATCGAAATCATACTGTGTAAAACACTTAATTATTTAAAATTCATATTAACACACCAAATAAAAAACATGTTTTTAGGTTCTATAAAATTCATATATAATTGTTATTTGTGTTTTTTTTTTCTCCTCTTTTCGTACCGTGAGTAGAACTACCAAGGCACGTCCATTGTAGTCCAAATTCAAGAAGACACGATGGCTAGCAAAAGCCCAAAGTATCCAAATTCCATTACCAACCTTTTTCCTATTTTTGGCCGGCAGTTGGCAAAAGGAATGATATTGAGTAGAAATTTAACAGATGCACATTAGGGCTAACAAACAATTATCTAATAGACTTGAGAGAGCATGCTGCTGTTAAAGCTTGAAACCATTTCAATACCAAAGCCAGCAAGTATTAGATTTTGCCTACCTATGGCTGTAGGTATTCCCCAAAGAGCAGGAAGGTTTCGCCCTTGGGTCCTTTCCTTCCCCGCCCATAATTATTGTACTACATTTTACCAAATATTATATTTCACACAGCCAATTAATTAAACAATGCACCATGGGAAAAAGTCATGAAACCTAAACCAAAGACGAGAATTGTTCTCAGCGGCATTGGGTTCTTGCTAAAATCAAGTGGCAGTCCACAAAAAAGAATTTAGACTATCCAAAAAAGTCCTTGAATCTATTGGCAATCAACATATCATATAACAACTCTATTTATCAGCAAAATTTTTAAGCTTCCTTTGCCTTTGGTTTAATGCGCTTCACCCTAGAATACCAGAAAACTCCGGCTAGAGCAATTCCAGTGCCTGAAAAAAAAAAAAACACCCACAATAAGATCACCAACACAAACAACTGAGCAAAAAAAATCTTGACATTTTTCAACTAAGATATCATTGGAAAGCAATTTTAATTACCAAGAGAATTGATTGGTGAAACAGGTGTCTTGAAGAAAATAACAGAGCTGACAATAACAACCACCCGTTTCACACAGTTGCCCACAGAATGAGTAACAGGGGATACCCTTTGCAATATCATATAAGAAACCTGCATGATTTGGATCGAAACATAATCAGAATTGCTATGAATATCAAGTATTTGAAAAACAAAAATTAAGGCTACATTTAGAAGGATTTAACATAATTTAAAATGTTTACTTTCAAAGAAACAACAGACATATTCAGACATCCAACATGCTAAATGAATTCCCCTTGCATCTAACATTTTCTCAATCTTTTTTGACTCATTCTTCACTTTAATTTCAGTAAGCAATAGATTCATATTCATGCATGCAATTCTTGAGGAAAACAGAAAAAAAAACCATTAACATGCAAAAACCCTCACCTGCTGATAGGCATGGAAGCTAAGCGCAGCAAGTAGAGATCTTACAACAACTTCTTTAACATTCAAACCCTGTCAGACAACATAAAAGTGTTGCTAATTATGATGAAATTTAGACAACATCTATTTTTATAAAATGTGAAATCAGAAACATTGCAGCTACTTTAGCTCATCATAAGTACTCACAGCAGATTGAAGATAGGCAGGGGTAAACTTGACACCCTCCATGAAGATAGCCACAGGGGCTAGCAAGAAAAAGGACATAATTGTTATTATTGAGAAGAGGGTGATGTTGTCCATTGAGTCCTGTCACATAATAACTGTTAGTTACTTGCCAAAACAAAAGGTAACTTGTCAAATTAGATTAGCAATGTAAAAAGACCATTTGCAGTGTATCAATCCAGAAGTAGACAGAATCTCCACTCCAACAAATGTTTAACACCATAGCAACCAAAAGAACACAGATCTCAAAATGTAAAATTACCTCTTTCTTAACCATGACCTTCTTGCTGAGAACGTTACGAGACTGGTTCATCAGATTGGAAGCCATTGCACTCCAAAATCCAGCCCTTTATAGGTTTAAAAAAAAAAGTTATATAACTTATATTACAAATCAAGATATCTGTACCAGAGTCAGAAATGGATTGCATATGAAAAATTCCACAGTTAAAAATATACATTTTACCGTTAAATATTGAATATTAGCATATTCGATTTCTTACCAATTGAAAGAGGCCTCAGTAACAGATGCAAGTGCAACTCCTCCAACAATGGGTACAAGGGAAGCAACCACCCAAAGTGCAGGAAGCTGTAACAATAAAACATGATAATCTAAGTTAGAACAACAAACGTGAAATGAAAAGTGAAGAATTGCACCAGTTTTCTTGTGAAAAGCAATTAAAAACAGGCACTATAATACTCATGCAATCAATAGAATCAACAATTTGAACAACTTCGAGAGATGTTACAGAAAAAAGGAAACTCAAATGGGTAAAACTCATTATTGATATAAATTATAATCTCCGGTTTTATATTTATGCAAATGAAGAATATGACGAAAATAACTAAAAGAGAAACCACACCTCTCCTAGAAACATTGCAGAAAGCACAACTGAGAAGAATGGCTCCATAGCTTTAATTGTGTGAGTGAATGAAACAGCCACTTTTCCTAGACTCATGTTTGTAAAGAGGTTGCCCAAGGTATGCACCACGGCAAGTGGCAGAATCACAGCAAGCTGTCCAGAAACAACTCAAAAATTTGTATCATTTCAGAAAACCAACAACCCCTAGAATCACTATTTGCACAAAGACATTCCGGATACCTGAGCTCCAGTAATTTTGGGCCTCTTGTACAGATTAAAAGTCCACATTAAAGTAACAAGAACAGCCCCAACAGCAAACTGAATTACAGTAACAGTTACAGGGTAATGGAAGACCTTAAGAACCTGAGAACAAAGAAACAGAATTCGATCACACTTCATTCTCTTCATTATATCTTGATGTCCATTTTGCAATTTCCTAAAAACTGCTAAAAATTAAAAGCAAATACTAAAAAGAAAATGCATACTATAAAACCACTAAAAAGCAAATATTCTGAGGTTCGAATTGCACTTTTTGTTTTTGCTTCCAAAAGCAAAACAAACAACGAAACGGCCTCTAAATAAATTCAGTTATAACTATGCATTCAACGGAAATGAATCAGTTGGATGAAAACTACTAAAAAAAAAGAATAAAACGTAACATCTAAAAACAAGAACAAAGAAACTGAAGATTTATTTTATACGAAAACGAAAAAAGAAAGTTGAACCTGTTTGTTGTAGATATTGAAGTAGATGTTGAAGATATACCACAATCCAAACAGCAATCCAAGCTCCAACGTCTTCAACAAGCTACCTGACTTTTTTCCTTCATTGGCACTCTCCGCCGCCGTGGCTCTAACTTCAAAGCGGTCCGCTTTGGAATCACAAGGAACCGAGTTCCAGGCCCTGAGTGGCAAGGCCGAGGAGGAAGAGAGAGACCACAATCGCTTTGGCAAAGAAGGAACCGAAACGGCATTGCTTGAAGCAGAAAGATCATGCCGTTTGGCAGCGGAGAAAGAAGAGACAACGCGAATAGGATCAAATCTAGGTTTGGAACCCAATTTTTGCGGTTTCAGAGAAGGAATTGAACAAGGAGAAGATAAAGAAATGGCAGCGCTTTGCATTGTTTTTGTAGTTTTAATTTGATGAGAGATCCAAATCGGAGATTTAAAGGAGCCCAAGAGAGAAAGGGGTTTAGAAAGGAAAGGAAATGAAAAGGAGCTTTGGAGAATCCGTCGAGAGAGGGTTGGTGGGAACAGCGAGTTTGCGGCGTTGCGCCTGCTGTGCTTCCCTCGCAGTCCCTAGAGTTAAGAGTCTGAGAAAATATTAATGACAAACAAATATATTAAGGAAAAATACAAAAACCAACGGATCTCGAGTATCGGATATTCTAACGTTTGGGCAGGAATTTACACGGGTCTAAATTTAATGGGCAAATATATCATTAATATTTTATACAAAATAAATACGAGTGTTCAACTTTTAATTTTATTGTAAAAACTTATAAATTTTTATTTTTATTATACATAAACTTTCAATATTTCAAAATACTATAATAAAATAAAATAAATAAAAGGTTAAGATCTTTTACACCCTCAACCTTTCAACATAATACAATTAAGTAAAATAAATAAAAGGTTAAAGTTTATAAGCCCTCAGTTTTTTTATTTTACTGTGAAAATTCATAATTGCTTTGGATTTAATTGCATTATTTTGAAATGTTAGGGGTTTATACAATAAAATTAAAGGTTAAAGACTTGTTTTCATTTTGTACAAAAAATTGAGAGCATATTTGACTATTAAACCTTTCCTAAACAGTATTTTGATTCTGTTTGTAAAATTTTTTTTAGGAAAAAGAAAATTTGAGAGATTTGTTTTAGTAGAATGAATTTTAATTTCATTTCATTTTTTATTTTTAATGTTTTCAATTTTTTAAATTTTTACACCTTTTCATTTCAAAATTTTTAATATTTTTATTTTTCAATATTAATGATTAGAAAAAAATTTATCAAAAAAATTAAACTCATGAAAATAAAAAAACCAAAATATATTAAATAACAATTTTATTTATTAAATTATAAATTATATTCAATAACATTATGTAATTAAATTGTAATAATATTAAATTATTAAATAATATATATTCAACAAATTAATTTATAATGAACAATTATATTTCATGTAGAATTAAATTATTTAATAGTAGCAATGATATATTTTAAATTTAATTGAAAAACAATATAATATTAAGTAATATTGTTTACTAAAATAATAATTAATTATATTAAATAATAGTGCATATTAATATTAATTATTAACATATTAAAATATAATAATTTTTACTATTCCAAATATATCTAATATATTCAATAATATTATACAATTTTAAATACAATAATATTATAATTTCATGTTTTTATATTTAATTATTTTTATATTTTTCATATTTTCTATATTCAAATAAATGTATTAATTTTAATTACTTACTTTCAATTAAATATTAATTTATATTAAAATTTAATATTATTTTTATTCACAAAATTAATTAATTTCATTTTATAGTTTTATTATGACTATATATAATATTATATTAATTACATAGACATTACTAATGAACAGTGTCAAAAATAAAAACATATTTTTGAAAACAACTGAAACTAGAAATTCTCACTTCCAATAATTTTAGAAATTTTCATTTCATTTTCATTTTGATTTTTTGAAAAAGTAAAACATTACCAAACATATTTTTTTTTGCTGTTTTCAAAAAAATGAAAACAAAAATAGGAAACAAAAAATGAAAATAATGCCAAATGAGCCTTTAATTTTTGTTGGTCTATGTTTGTTGTTAAACTGAACATACTATCGCAAACAACATTTTAGAGTTGGTTTATTAAGGGGTTATTTCAGATCAATTTTTATTTTTTATTTCTTGTTTTATATTCAATTGATTCCAAATAATGGTATTTTATGTTCATTTTTTACGAATAAGCTCATTTAAAAATTGTTTAAACTCCATCAATTTATAAATCATTTAAAGTTTGTTAACTATTTGATAATAAAAACATAATAATATTATCCATTTATTCTAATATCATCCTAGATTTATAATTTTTTATTTATTTAAATTTATTTGGTTATATTTTGTTTATTATTTATGAATACATTTTCAATTATCTGCAAACATATTCATTTATATATTTGTAAACATATTCGTTTAATATTAATGATGTCAATGTCCAAAATATCATATATTTTACTAATTTCACATACACAAATCCCATAGGTTGGACTGTCTACAGTGTCATTTATGTTCAAAATAAAATTCATTTATTTTTTTACAAACACAAGATTCGAAATTCAATTACATAAACAAAATACAATTATTTACATCTCACGTATAAGGTACATAAAAGTAGCACTGTACAAGTCTAAATACATAAAAGTAAATCTAGTATACCTCGACGAATAGGCAATGTCACCTGAGAAATACCGAGAATCAGGTCCTCCAGAAAAGCAGACTCGAACTCACTGCAAATAATTTGGGAGTGAAAAATAAAGAGGTAAGCTAACGTGCTCAGTAAGGAATACATATAAAAAAGTCGATACAACGTATCCTATATGTAATTTAATTGTAAGAACCCTGAATTCTAATATTGTTATGCATGTAGGGACACTCACCACTGTTCATTTCCAATGTATTTCACAGGTACAAGCCAATACAATAAGGTAGGCCCCACAGGCTCCACAGTGCTCGGATGGACGTGAGACCGTGTCAACATTATTTGGAGAGTCCAATAAGCCTACGGTAAGAATTTAGACCTTAAAATCCCTTATTTAGATTATTTTTGGGAAGTAAGAAAACAAATTAGAAAATGACGATGAAGTATATAGCCCGGTGGCATTTTCATAAATTGTGGTCAAACTAAATGGAATTTTGATCTAGTGATTAAAGCATGATATTCTACATGGGAATAAGTCCTAGGCTATATCAACAGATGAATTGAATCAGTGGTAAAATCAGAAAATTTCGCGATTTACCCGATAGGGGTAATTTCATAATTTCATCTTTACGGTAGATCAAACCTTAATGAAACCACCATCATTCATCAAAATATGGTTAATAATAATTTTTGGTGATGGAATATGAATTTTTGGAGTTGAATTACATAGTTATAAAAATTATGGAAGCTTAAGGGCATTTTTGTCCAAAAATCTCATAACCAAGGGCATTTTGATCATTTTGCCCATTTCTGGAAGACTCTAAATTCTTCTCCCAAGCTTGGCCAGCCGCTATTCCCATTTCTTCTTCCTCACTCACGTTGCTTCCATAGCCAAAAGAAAAAGAAAGAAAGAAAAGCTTTTAAAACCTAACCTTAACTACCTTATCTCATTAAATTGTCTTCTACAAACCTCTTCTCCTCTTCAAGCTCTGTCTAACCATACCTAAAGCTTAGTTTTGAAGTGAATATATCAAGAGAAAGGAGACCTTGAAGGTTTCGGCCAAGGTAAGTGTACATTATACATAAGGCTTCATTAAATATTAATGATAGATTTTGGTATTTCTAAGTGTTATAAGCTTGAATCTAAGGTTTATTTTGATTGAATCTCATTAAATCCCTTCCTATAGCATTCGGCCATGATGATGATCTTGAGCAGCTTTATGTTTTGGTTCATATAAATGGTGTAGAAAGAAAGGAAATTAAGAATTAAACATAGTGTAAGTGAAAAATTGAAGAAAAACCATGAAAATGGCAAGATGGTGAATTCGGCCTTGGCAAGGGGAGAGGGATTCATGGATGCATTTGATGAATTTAGGATGCCATTAGACTGCAGAAATTATAAGGAGTCCACCGGTGAAGTTGGATTTAGAATCGAAATTGTGTAGGTGAAGTTATGTTTTACTATCGGTATAATTTAGACTGGGATAATATTTTCTACTAACAATGTAGTAGAGTTTAATTAAGGAAAATTTATTAAAAATTGAATTATGGTGAATAATGGTGTTTGGTATAATATTTTACAACCTAAGAGTTGTGAATCATGAGTAATGTTATCGGGTGTATTGATTTAATCGGACAAGTAAGGGATGAGTGTGTAGACTGAAGGGATACTGTGAATACATGATTTAATTCACTTTAATTTTATGAAGTGATTTGGAAGTCAAATACTTTGAAATTGGAGAAATTGTGGATATTGGTTGGCGTATAAACAATATTTTCTGTGCAGGAAGGCTAGATTAGAACACAGCCGTTACTCTGCCGAAAATCATAGAAATTCTATGAAATTATTTCTAATATTTTTAAAGGATTGAAACAAGTGGAATATCAAGTGATTTCCATGGTATTTATTAAAATTACATTATATTATTATTTACTGAAAACAATATTTAAATATTCATGTTAATGAATTTCAATTATGTGAAGGTACCAACATATGCTTTTTACTATTATACATATAAATAGAACATTTTTAGAAAAGAATACTGAAATGTGAATATTTTATGAATTTTTATTCATAAGCCAAATATATTTTCAATATATTTATTTATAGACTAACTGAAGATATTATCAGTGGAATTGATTTCATAAACGGTGTTTTCTACTGGATATACATTGTTTTAAGACTATTAGGCCTTGTATCATGCTCACGTGTCACATGTTACTGTTACTGTACTGTTGTTGATAGATATTGATCATATTATCAATGTCCTAGTGTCACTTGTTCAGTGCACACTGTGGACCTCATAGATTATGGTCATATGTCTCATGTGTTATTATTTCTCCTTTTTCGAGATTTTATTATAGCATGATATACCTTGGGTATTGCCTGGTCTCCATTATACTACTACTGTTTACCATAATGTTTTGCTGAACTGTTTGCTAGTACTGAGTTGCTTACTAATATTGAGCTTTGTACCTACTGATTACAGAACTATTTACCATACTGTGTTTATCAATATCGCAATGAATATTACCATGGAAAAAGAAATATTTATTGATTTATTAAAATATTTTGCTATGGGATTTCACTATGTATTTCATGTGGTTATGATATCAATTCAACCAATTACTCCTTATAGTCATTTCTAAGAGTCGAGACACGATAGGTATTCCAAAATACCTTCCATACTCCATCCAGTTTCCTAGCCGACTATAATATCCTCCCTTATTTGTACCTTAGTACATTGTAGGATTCAAATGTTTTAAGCATATAGATTTCATAGTATCAGTTTTACATACGATTCTCTTGCGGAGCGCGTTAGCTCACCCCTTATTTTTCCACTCCACAGATTACCTACAGTGATACCGTTCCACAGATTTTGGCTGCGCTATCGATTCCCGAGGCAGCTTGAGCGGATCCTGGAGGTATTTTGATTTACTTTTATATGTTCAGACGTTTATGTACAGTACTACTGTTATGTAAATTATATTCAGGGGATGTAAATTCTAAATAATTACTATTCATGTGTACATTTTCTATTTCATAAATAAATAAATTACTTTAGTAATTTGGTAACTGTTTAGAGTAAATGAGTGATAAAGACATCGCAGACAGCCCAATCATCATTCTGTGTATAATATATGAAAATTGTTGTATATTATAGGATGTGACAGTTAAATCGATATCAGAGCAAGGTTGGTTTGATGTCTGTCGGTGTCTTTATGTTTGAATAAGAATGTATCCACTGTAGTACTGTATAGTCTAAATATATAAATGATTTAAGTGATTGAAAACTGTTTTGAATGTTTGTGCTATGCAGAAATAGTGGACGTAAGGGTCAACGAGGTAGAGGTCGCCGTAGGACGGCACCAATTCTGGAGCCTGCCCCAAAACCCACACTCCCTCCGCTACTCGAAAGTCCGAATACCAGAATTGATAAAGTGGAACAGATGTTGGCAGATTTCATTGCCATGTATAATGCTGATCGAGCTGCTGATAGAGCTATGAGAGCAAGGTTGGTATGATGTCTGTTGGTGTCTTTATGTTTGAATAGGAATATATCCCTGTAGTACTGTATAGTATAAATATATAAATGATTCAAGTGACTAAAAAACTGTTTTGAATGTCTGTGCTGTGCAGAAATAGTAGACATAAGGGTCGACGAGGTAGAGGTCATGGTAGGACGGCACCGATTCTGGAGCCTGGCCCAGAATCCATACTCCCTCCGCAGCCCAAAAGTCCTAATACCAGAATTGATAAAGTGGAACAAATGTTGGCAGATTTTATTGCCATGTATAATGCTGATCAAGCTGCTGATAGAGCTATGAGAGAAAGAGCAACAATAGCTCCAGCAGCAGCACCACCCCCACCTCAGCCAACACAGGTACCACCAACACCTCTCGAACCATAGCTTGCACCATAGCTAGTGCCTTAGCCGCAGGCAACATCGCAGCCACTAATACAGCCACGAGATGTTGAGTTTTACGACGATATTACTTTAGTGCGACAGTTTAAGAAGTTGGATCCTTCAAAATTTACGGGGGATAAGGATCCATTAGTGGGAAAGCAGTAGGTTAATGCTACAGAAAAGTTGTTTAAGTATATGAGGTGCTTAGAGACGGAGAAGGTTGGGTTAGCAGTGTTCCAATTAACATATGACGTGGAGCACTGATGGAAATCGACCCAAACAGTGTTGTTAGCCCAACATCAAGTGGTGACTAGGGATGTATTTATTGATGCTTTCCACCAACAATATATCCTTGTTACAGTACAGAAGAAGCTATAGCAGGAGTTTTTGGAGTTAGTGCAGAAGAGCATGACAGTGGATCAATATGAGTCGAGATTTACCACCCTTAGTAGATTTGATTCGCAGACGAGAGTTGATGAGTGATATAAGATTGACAGATTTATGGCTGGGTTGAGGCCTTCTATCCAGACTAAGCTAGTCCTACTCAAAATCTGTACTTATGATGAGGTAGTGAGGCGTGCACAGTTATGCAAGCGAGACCATGAGCAGTTTCATTCTTCTGATATGGGATCTAAGTGTAACAGTCCATAGTGCAGTAAATAACATATTTTACACACAATTTACGGTTGGGTTGTCTGTGATACCTTTAACACTTGCACATTAATATTAATAAATGATAAACATTTATTTATTTAATAAGTTCGGAATATAAAATTTTTACAATATTCCTTACGCTTTACATCCCCTGTTTTTATTTTACAATAAAGTAGTACTGTATACATGTGCCTGAATATATAAGAGAAGTGACTGTACCTTTATTAATTCAACACATTTTGCCCCAGCGTGCTACTTGCAGCTATATTTATCCTAGGAAGATCTCAAATAATCCTTGCATTTTATCTGGGGAGTTGAAAAATAAAAGGGTGAGCGAACCACGTGTTCAGTAAAGGAGTCGTATGCTGCTTGATATAATGAAATCTATATGCTGTAAAACTTTTATTTTCCTAACAGTGTACTAAGCACAGTAAGGAAAGATACTATAGTCAATCAGGAAATCTAGATGCAGCATGGAAGGTATTTTGAAATACTTGTCTTGTCTTGGAAACCCAAAGTGACTATAGGGAGTATTTTATAAATTGTTTCTGATAAAACAATTTAATACTCATTTTTCATTTTTTTCATAATTATAAATGGAATAAACCATTTATTTCTCTTTACTTCAGTAGAGTTCAAAACACGTGACAGTACAGTGGTAAAATAGTAGATATAGTAAACAGTCTTTTTAGTTCCGTAGCTTATACATATCCAAATCACTGGATAACAGTTCAGTAATTATTTCTATTTTAGAAATAATTTTCATAAGATTCTTTTTCAATAAACAATGAATTCCTTTTAGTTCAGTAAATAGTAATCAGCCACTTTCAGTACAGTACAGTTCAATAAAATAGTATTTCGATACGATTCAATTCAGTAAACAATATTCGGTATGGTCTAGTTCAGTAAACAGTATTCAGTACGGTTCAGTTTAGTAAACAGTAATTCACAGTGCAGTACAGTAAACTGAATTCAATAAATCCCTTCAATAAACAGTAATCAGTAATCAGTAAATTGAGACTAGGCATCACCCAACATTATATCATGCTATCATCGTCCACTAAGGGACACAGTAATCATCCTCGAAGGGACACAGTAACAGTATACAGTGAGATCTATGACCATGATCTATAAGGGGTCTTTGGTGTACACTAGCTAGGTGACATGGACAATTGATGATTGGCGGGTCAATCAGCCACGTGACAGTAACAGTAACAGTAGTAAGCATGAATCTGGTGCCTAAGTATCAAAACAGTATAAAAACCATACCACAGCCTTTATGGATCTTATTCAAAATAATTTGAAATATTTCATGTTTATCTATAAGGCTCTCACATCACCTTTATGGAATTTATAAAATAAATAAGATCAGTATTTAGTTCCATAAATGTATAAAATCATTTCTTTTCCCATAAAAATACCTTTAGGGAAATCTAATGAATATAGTTATTTAATCAAATAAATATTCCACAAACGTATTTATTTCATATCTCCAAATATAGTGAAAACAGTCGATAAATATTCATGTATCTAGTGAGAATTCTCATAAATATTCTTTTTGAATATTTAATAGTATAAAGAATCTATTTTATTCTCACTTTAAATAAAACTCTTTAACATGAATATTTAATTTAGCATTTTTCTCATAATTTCCCATTTGTGGAAATTTATGGAAATAATTTCCAAAATTCATAAATTATCCATTTCATGCATCTAAAATATATCATGATATTTTAGAAGAATTTTCGATAATTTTTCGGCAGTATAACTACTGTGAATTTCTAACCTCCTGCACAGAAATTCACAGTAGATAAACCAGCTTTTAACCACAATTTGCATGTTTTCAAACCAAATCATGCTTCCAATATTTCCATAAATTTAAGCTTGGTAAAACATGCAATTCATTATATCTCTACAACTTACACACTTCCCCCTTACTTGTCTCGTGGTGTCGAACTTTCTGATGTCACCACACGAACTCCGATTATTCATGCTGCAAAATAATTTTATCAAAAATTGTCATTAATTTTTCTCTTAATTTCTACAGTCAGTTCCCACGTTCAAACCATAAAATGCAGCATAATAATAGTCCAAAAGTGCTCATGGCCGAATGTCTTCTTAAACCCCTTTTTATGGTGATTCATCTATTCTTTCCTTAGTCCCATTTATGCATGTCTATTATTTCCCTTATTTCCCTTCTCAATTAATTTAGAAAATATTTTCAACTCATCCTTAACTATTTTTCTTTAATCAAAATTTGACATGAGATTCTCTCATGAACAATGCCTTGTCCAATTATTCATATCTTATACTATGAAGATTACATAAATATATATATTTTTCCAACATATATATTATTATGTATTCATTGCCTCTTCCTTGTCTTTATAACTAGATGCCTTAAATTAAATGATTTATCATATTTATTATTTTTCTTTCCTTTCTTTTCTGTTTCACGCCTGTTGCAGCTTCATGTTTTTCTTCCTCACGTTTTCTTCTCTATTCCCGTGAGCTTCTCGTTACTCTTCCTTATGGTTATTCATATTCCATTTAAATCAAACTCTATGATCTTTTCATATTCTCATGAAATTATCATCAAACGCCTTCAAATCATTAAAACATCATCACCATCGTTCAGCTCTGTTTTTGCCAAGAATTGCTCAAATTCACACCATCCTTGATGTTTTGGCAACCATCACAAAAATCAATTCAATTTCCTCCTCTAATATTGATCTTCTATTACTTTCCTACCTAGTTATACATTCAAATCACAAAATCCCTTTTTTTTTCTTTTCAATCGAAACTCTCTGTTTCTTCTTCCTTTTTGTTTTAATTCCACTTAAATCCTAAACACCTCATCCCAGCCATGAGCAAATTAAGGCCATCACAAAATCAAGTAACACACACAAAATCATCTTACCTTCACCATTGCCGAACCGAACAAGCTTCCCAAACTGATTCTGTTCTTCACGTTCAGCCTTTCACGTTAATTTCTGTCCACTATACTTCCAGCTTTTATGATGAGAAGCAAGGTTAAGGAAGGAGGCTTAGTAGATTAAAGCTTGAAGAGAAGGTTGTGGCGTGGTGGAGGCGACAATAACGTGAGAAAAACAGGAGAGGAAGTGAGCTGTAGCAGAGCAAATTCAGTTTTGCTCGTGTAAACAAACCAGAAGTTTCTGGTTTAAACAAGTATTTTCAGCTCATTTGATCATTTCTTTTCTTTATTGAGCATTAAAACGAGAAGAAAAAATTGCAACAAAAGAGTGCCGGTGATGAAGTGGGCTGCACGTTTCTTTGACTTATTTCTAATCCATCGTCCTTTGAAGTCTCCAGCCCATAAAAATTTACCCCATGTAAAATATTAAAATTCCTTTCCTTCAAGCATTATTTATATTGCATTTTTACACCACAAAAATTGCAGTTTAATTTCCTTTAAATGAATCACGTCATATAACATATAGCAGAAGAAATCGACGTGCAGTCAAATTTTGTTGCACGATTTGAACTTGTTTTCCACCTCTCTTTAATATATTCCATCCAATGACAATTTAACATATGTCCAAAATAAAAATTTTCGTTCCTTATAAATCATATATTTGCATATTATAATATGAAATTTTCACTTCCATGTATAAATTTCAGATTTACTTTCTTTATTTATTCTACACCTTCAATTCATCCTTTAATATTTATTTCACCTCTTATACACCATATTTAGAAATCATAAATCCAAAAATCCAAAGTGAAAATTCACATTCAATATTTATTTAATTTCACTAATTAATTTATTTCCACTATCAAAGATTTACGAAAATATAGTGTACATTATTATAAAATCAGGTCTCACACTAAGGGCAAGGTTAAGGGTAAGGAGAAGGTGAAGAGGAGTACAGATGACAGATCAGGTCAATGGTAGCCTAAGAGGACCAGGATATCAGGTATTCAAATTTTCGATGGGAGATCAGCTTGACCTACTTCTACAGCCCTTACCACGAGCCCTAGCACTACCTAGAGAGGTACCGCAACCAGATGTGCATTATGTGGAAGGTTGTATGGTACTCGGCCCTGTTACATGCTTTCTAGGGCCTACTTTAGATGTGGTCAAATAGGGCATTTAGTTAGAGACTACCCGATGTTGAGAGAGGTAGCTACATCTATAGCTCTAGCCACCTCCAACAGCCCTGGTACAAACTGAGATAGAGAAGGCGACACCCTCATAGCCCAGACGAGCGACAACAGCAGAGAAAGGTAAGAAGGTTGTGACGTAGGGATGGGTGTTCGCATTAGATCAGGAGCTGCTGATGTGTATACAGATGTAATTAAGGGTAAGATTTATATTTTTGACATTGTTTAATCCTAGTTCTACACACTCCTTTTTGTCACCTACTTGTGCTAGTAAAATACCAATAGAACCTGAACGCTTAGGGTATACCTAGCAGATTAGTACACCTTTTAAGGAGTCCCAGATGACGAACGTGGTGTATAGAGACGGCAAAGTGACTGTAGGAGAGAAGGAAACGACAACTAACCTGATTTTGTTGAATATGTATGATTTTGACGTAATCCTAGGAATAGATTGGTTAGCTGTGAACTATGTTAGCTTAGGTTGTTACATAAAGTTTATTACCTTTTCTCATCCTGAAAGATATATTGTAAAATTACTTGATAAGTAATAAAAGTGAAGTATTAATTACTAAAATTGTTTAAGTGTATTTGTGATGTGATTGAAGGTTTTCTTGCATATGTGGAGGACGTGGAAAAGAGACGTCCAAAGCTGTCTGAGATTCTTGTGGTTAGGAATTTACTAGATGTATTTTCGGATGATTTACCAAGGTTACCATTGGATCGGGAGACGGAGTTTACTATTGATTTGGTACATGGTACGGAGCCTATATTTAAGCCCCCATATCGGATGGCATTGGTAGAGTTGGAGGAGCTTAAGAAGCAGCTCCAGGAATTACTAGATAAGGGCTTTATTTGCCCTAGTGTGTCTTCGTGGGGTGCTCCAGTATTATTCGTCCGAAAGAAGGATGACAGCTTGACGTTGTGTATAGACTACAGATTGCTTAATAGGGCTACCATTAAGAATAAGTATCCCTTGCCCAGGATTGACGATTTATTTGATCAGCTCAGGGATGCACAAGTGTTTTTTAAGATTGATCTTTGATCAGGGTATCATCAGTTGAAGATACAGAGGATGATGTCCCTAAGATGGCATTTAGGACTCGGTATGGTCATTATAAGTTCTTAGTGATGCCATTCGAATTGACTAATGCCCCTACAGCTTTTATGAGTTTGATGAATGAGATTGTTAAGCCGTACCTAGATCAGTTTGTGATAGTATTCACTGATGGTATTTCGATATATTCCAAGTCACTAGAGGAGCACGAGCAGCATCTTTACATAGTTTTGCTAACCCTCAAAGACCGAAAGTTGTATGTTAAGTTCAGTAAGTGTAAGTTCTAGCTAGATCATATCATCTTTTTGGGACATGTGGTATCTAGAGACGGGGTATCTGTGGATCCATCTAAGATCGAGGCGATTATTCAGTGGGAGAGACCTTGGACAATTATGGAGATACTGAGTTTCTTAGGTCTAGCCGAATACTCCGCAGGTTTGTGGAGGGGTTTTCCAGATTAGCTGCTCCATTGACGCGCCTAATGCTCAAGGATGTTAAGTTCGAGTGGTCAGATGCATGTGAGCGCAGCTTCCAGGAGTTGAAGATGAGGTTGATTAGTGCTCCTATTCTTGCCTTCCCAGCGGATCCGGGGGTTTCTCAATTTACAGTGATGCGTCCATATTAGGATTGGGATGTGTTATGATGCAGAATGGTCAGGTAATTGCTTATAGTTCCAGATAGTTAAAAGAGCATGAGAAGAATTATCCGACTCATGACTTGCAGTTAGCCGATGTGGTGTTTGCACTAAAGATATGGCAACATTATTTATACAAACAGAGATTCCAGGTATATACAGACCATAAGAGTCTAAAGTATTTATTCTCACAGTGGGAGTTGAATATGAGACAATGCAGATGGATGGAGCTGTTAAAGGATTATGATTACGAGATTCTTTACCACCCGGGGAAAGCAAATGTGGTGGCAGATGCTTTGAGTTGTAAGCAGATGGGTATGATAGCCTACATGATGGTCCAAGAGTATGATTTGATTGAGTAGTTCTTGAGCCTCAGTTTGTGTGAGATTTCCTCTGAGAGATATAGATTCACAGCTAGCTTCCGGATTGAGCTGAATTTGATGGACAGGATCAGGGATGCTTAGAGGAGTGATGACTATTGTGTAAGGTTGCCAGTCACGTATAGATGGGAGTACAGACGGATTATGGGATTGGCAGTGATAGGATACTGAGGTTTAGAGGCAGGATATGTATTCTCAAGGACCTGTAGCTGAAGCATCTGATCTTGATAGAGGCCCACACCTCCAGGTACACTCTGCATCCAGGCAGTACTAAAATGTACCATAATTTACAGAGAGTATATTAGTTGCCTAAGATGAAGTGAGACATCGTAGAATTTGTGGCAAGGTGTCTCACATGTCAACATGTGAAGATTGAGCACCAGAACCTGCTGTGTTATTACAGCCTCTACTGATTTCGATATAAAAGTAGGAGCATGTTACTATGGACTTCATGATGGGTTTGCCAAAAACCCGGAGGAATCATGATGGTATATGGGTGATAGTTGATTGGTTGACGAAGTCTACTCATATTTTGGCCATAAAGTCCACTGATTCCCTCAGTGCCTTAGTCGATTTGTATGTTCGGGAGATAATAAGGTTACATGATGTTCCAATAAGCATCACTTCAGATAGGGAATCCCGGTTCACTTCGCTTTTTTGAGAGTGATTTCAGGAGGCTATGGGATCCCGATTGAATTTTAGCATCGCTTTCCATCCACAGGCTGATGGGCAATCTGAGCGCACCATCCAAAAGCTCGAGGATATGTTGAGAGTGTATGCATTGGATTTTAAGGGCTCTTGGGATGATCATTTACCACTAGAGAAGTTTGCATATAATAATAGTTATCAATCTAGTATCGGCATGGCATTGTATGAGGCGTTGTATGGTAGATGATGTAAATCACCAGTCGCATGGGAAGAAGTGGGTGATCGGAGATTATTATCTCCCGATTTGGTAGAGCAGGCTTCCCGGAATGTACATCTGATTTGTGATAGATTGAGGACAGCACAGAGTCGTAGAAAAGTTATGTAGATACGAGGCACCGACAATTGGAGTTCTCAGTTGGCGATTTTTTTTTTCTTAAGGTCTCACCGTCGAAGGGTATCATGATATTTGGCAAGAAGGGAAAATTGAGTCCTCGATATATCGGGCCGTTCGAGATCTTAGACCGTGTGGGAGATATTGCCTATCGATTAGCATTACCTTTAGAATTATCAAGGGTCCATAATGTCTTCCACGTGTTGATGTTGAGGAGGTACCATCTAGATCCCTCTCACGTAATTTAGCACGAGCCGTTGGAGATTAGGGAGGATATGAGTTACGTGGAGATATCTATTCGGATCTTGGATAGGAAGGATAAGGTATTACGATTGTTGGCTCTATAACAATACTGAGAGTGGGGTGAATCGGTTTTTAACTAACCTTAAGTTCATTTTTCGGTTCTTCTAAATTCACTAGCCTATATTAATATTTTCTAAGTTCTCTAGGCTATTCAAGCATGCAATCCAAATTCAATACAACAATCACAAAATAATTGCAAGTAAATAAAGAGAGAAGGGAAAGAGAAATGTACACAAGTGATTTATAGAGGTTCGGCAACCTTGCTTACGTCCTCTACCTTGAGACGCTCCCAATGATTTTCCCCAAATTCACTAACTTAAATTTGTCTTTTACAATCCCTTCTTTTTGTAGGCTTAAGAGTAACCTCCCTCTTGTTCAAGGCTTAAGAGAAACCTATCCCCTCCTTTTTCTGGGCTCAAGGAGTAAACCTTATCTACCCAATATAACACTCAAGGGTTCACTCCCCTTTACAATATGTGATTGGGTTTACAAAGAGTGTAATCAAAGAAGGCCTTTAGGTAGGCAAATGATTACAAAGATTAACCTCTAGAAAAGAGACTCTAAAGTATTTGTGCTATAAAATACAAAGATGTTGAGAGTAATGAAAGATATTGAATTCTACTCTTGTAATCTTTGAGATGCTTGGAGAAGATGAAGAAATTGAAGAATGAAATGTCTTAGCTACTCTCTCTTCTTTCTTGAGCTTCCAAGCCTCTATTTATAGTCCCTTGGATGAATTCTTGACGTTGGGTGAAGCCAAAAACAAAAGTTACTGTTGTATTGCACAAAAACTAGCCATTGGAGGCTTTTCACTTGTTGGGGGATCGATCCCTTGCTTCATTTTTAGCCTCTCATGCTTTCTGCTAATAGGGGATCGATCCCTTACCTTAGGGGATCGATCCCATGCCTCATATTTTGCCTCTTGAGCTTTCTAGAGCATTCTGTCATTCGGGGATGGATCCCTCAACATGAGGGATCGATCCCTCAACTTGTTCCTGCACTTTTCTGGGCTATTTTGGGCTAGAAATGGTATAGACTTTGATTTTAATTTATCCCAAAACATTTATGAATTTTATGGGAGTTTTTCTTGACTTTCTCAAATGAAGACTTAGTCCAAAAACTTATTAAGTAATTTTCTAAACTTGTGTTCAATATATTTTTGAGAAAATTACTTAATGAAAACATTCAAACTTATTTTGTAAAGTATTAAGACCAATAAGAATATACAATTAAATCATGATCTTAATGTTTGATATGATTAATTAAAATGGTTTGAGAGAATCATGTGTGATAAAGCAAATTTACAATATGAAAGAAACATTAAGGCTTAAGTTTTTGTCATTTCAAAATACATATGTCAATTTAAAGCTAACAATCTCCCCCTTTTTGATATGACAAAACTTAAGGTAAATTTTCTTTGAAAATTCTTTGAAGAAATACTCCCCCTCAAATAAAGCATGGTTTTAAATATAAAGCTCCCCATAAATATTAGTATGGTTATAAAGCTCCCCCTAAATATTAGCATGGTTTTCAAAAGAATTTTCCAAATCAAAACCCATTATTCCCCCTTTTTGATATGACAAAACTTAAGGTAAATTTTCTTTGAAAATTCTTTGAAGAAATACTCCCCCTCAAGTAAAGCATGGTTTTAAATATAAAGCTCCCCATAAATATTAGTATGGTTATAAAGCTCCCCCTAAATATTAGCATGGTTTTCAAAAGAATTTTCCAAATCAAAACCCATTATTTCTCCCCCTTTTTGTCATAGCAAAAAGAAGTAAAAATTATGCTCCCTCTTAAGTTATGGCTTAATAAATGTGAGAACCAAGAAATATGCTCCATCCAACAAGAAACATGTTAGTACATGGGACTAATAGCACAAATAAATAAGTCAATATCCATAAAAAATTATGAGATGTTTGAGCATGCAAATGACATTGCCTATGATTCTATACCAATTGTTCATAATTAGTTTTGCAAGAAGTTCTCAATTGGTAGGTAATGAAGCAAGTTGTTTATAAATTATCTACTAATTTCTCTAACTTGCTCATTTTAATTCTATTGAGCACCTAGATAGATCAATTGTTCTTTAAGGTCTAACTAAGGTGCATGTCAATAAATAATGATTATAAGCTAAACTTAGATGACATATTGTATGCATTGAGCTCATAAACTATTTTCAAGAAAGAGTATGCATAGAATTAAAACATATATCAATTAACCACAAATTCTAGCACAAAAGTATTTCAAGCAAAAATGTCCTAACTAAATTCTTCTCTATTTGTCATATTACTCTAAAGAAAAGAAGAAAAATTGTCAATTTAAAGCTCATACTAATTGTTACCAATGATTATTGATTCCACTAAGGTAATCATGCAAGATTAATCATCAAAACAATCAAGAATTAATGCATTGAAATCCATGAAAGTGTATTTGTTCAAGTTTGCATTTATCCTTGAATGTTGATGTTGTCATTAAAGCCTAAGTTCTTTAGAAAATTTGGCCATAAAAAAAATCTAAGTTTATGGATGACAAATTTTCATACATTTGAACATTTAAGATCCATTTATCATCATAAATTTATAGGCCAAGGACAATTATGACTCTAGGTACTGTGTTAGGCATCTCAAACATTATACTTACCTAAGTCATATTTGAATTTAATCCTTAAGGTCAAGTTTTGATCATTTTATCTTTCAAGCATATATATTGACCTTTAATTATTCATATTCCACTAAGAAATATATCATGATGTCTAATGGTAATATGTGAGTAAAGTTATAAAATATAATCCTCTAAGCATGCTTGACTAAGATGAACAAAAGGTATGAACAATATTCATTATGCAGAAGTTCATCTAAATTTTTAAATCAATATACACATCATTGAAATAGTTTTCAAAACAATATTTTAAGCATTAATTGAAAATATATTTCAAGATTTATGCAATTCACGAATGTCTTCAATAATAAAAATGATTTTGCACTTGTAAGTTCAATGAGAAATGATATTAATTATTGAAGATAACACCAATTGTTAAAGTTGAGGCATGATACCAATGAAAAATGATTTTCATATCAAAAGGATCATTAAAAAGAAGTTAAAATACTGAATTTTAAGTTGAGAAGAAAGAAAATATGAAGGTAACAAAAAATCCTTCTCAAATTTGATTTAAATAGTTCAGGGAAGGCATTTTGCCTTGGGGGATCGATCGCTAGAGGAGGGGGATCAATCCCTTGTATACAGAATGTTGATTTTTTGCATTTTGGCCAAAGGGGATCGATCCTTTCCTATGAGGGATCGATCCTCAGTCTATAAACTGCAGCATTTTGACAAAAATTCAACTTTTGAGGTGCCAAAACTTCCGTTTTTAAGTATTTTAAGTCTAAGTAAAAGTTTAAACATTTTTATAACATGATTTTGGACTTGTATGAACGAAAAATGTGGATAAAAAATCATTTAACAATAGATTTCGCAATTTTGGAAGGATTTGCACCATAAAATGCATTTTTGGTCTCAAAGAATGTCATTTTAAAAGTTATGCATATTTTGGCAAAACCAAAGCATTGGAAAACACAAATATGCCAAAACAAACATGTTAACATAGATTTTAAGCACATATCATCAAATCACCACACTTGTGAACATTACGCTATGATTTCTAATATACAAATTCCTCATTAATGCTTATGACATGACATTTTGCATACATGACATATTTGACATTTTTAGAGCAAGAAAATATATTATCAACACATAGCAAACTTGCTTAAATTACAAAAATCTAATAATCATTTCAAAATCATGTTACATGCTTTTTATCCAATCATCAAGCATTGTCCATAAAATAATCAATATCATTTATCATGCCTTTTGTTCAATCTTTCAACTCACAATGCATCAAAAATGCTTCACTGAATCATACAAATAATTTTAGCAAATATGAGTTTTGAGAAAATAGAATTTAAGCTTACAAAACTCTTTTGCTTGAGAATGCTTTGCCTTGATTTGTTGAGTCTACCTTGAGCTATCCTTTGAAGAATTTTGTGACCTTGCCAAGGATGGATCTCCAAGCTCTTTCTCTTTCTTATTGGCACAAGCAAACTCCATGGATGTGTAGAACATTTGAACTTCATTGTTTCATTGTAGCTCCATGCTCTAACACTCCTACAACAAACATATTCAAGCATGTTTTGGTATCCAAATTTTCTTGGTTCCATGAGAGTTAGTGTTCAAAATTTTAGATCCTTTAGGGATCCATTTCAAACTCAATTCATCATTATTTGCAACATACTTTGGCACCCACATTTTTCTAACTATTCTTCCTCTAAATGTGGTTTTTCTATAAGTGCATGCTTGTGATGAGTGTCCTATTTGATTGCATAGCGAACATGTGAGAGATGTATCATGCATAGAATTTTTGTTCACAAGAAAATTTTTAAGATGAGTTTCCTTTTTATTTGCATTATAACCTGACCCATATTTGTCAAAGAAAGCTCTTTGAGTCTCAAGCATGTGATCCAATTTTTGTTAACCCATGTAGAACCTAGAAAATGAGGTTTGCAAATTTGTATTCTTTTTATTCAACTCATTTATTTCTAAGTTTGCTTCTTCTAATTTCTTCTCTAGTTCTAGCTTAGCATTTGTCAAGGCTTCCTTTTCTATTTTCAAATTAGCAATGATTTTCTTATATTTAGAGTTCATGCATTGAAATTCATTAAAGGCATTTTGTAATTCATCAAATGTATAAATGTTGTATAAATGTTATCTTCACTAGAACTAGAACTAGCCTCATCATCACTAATAGCCATAAAAGCATGAGTAGGCTACCTTATCATCTACATTTTCCTCATCGGAGCTATCACTATCGCTCCATGCAGCCACAAATGCTTTCTTCTTTGGTTTCCTATCCTTTTCCTTCCTAAGTAAGGGGCAATCTAATCTAGTGTGCCTCGATTCATCACACTCATAGCACACTTTGAATTCTTTTTCTTTCCTCCTTGACTCTCCTTTCATCACTTCTCTTCTTTGATGTCTCCTATCATTCTCTCTCTCCTTCATCCTCATAAATCTATTAAATCTTTTGGCAAACATTGCCATTTCTTTTTCTTCCTCATCTCTACTCTTATCACTATCATCTCTAATGTTCTCATGAGTGGAAGACTTAAGTGCTACACCTACTTTCTTTGAAAGAACTTCATTTCTTTTCAATTTCATTTGATATGTAAGTAGGGAGCCTATAAGCTCATCTAGAGACAAGGTATTAGGATCCTTAGACTCTTCTATTGCGGTTACCTTTGCCTCCCAAGATTTTGGCAAGCTATTCAAAATTTTCTTAATCATTTCTACATTGGAATAGGTCTTGCCTAAAGCCTTAAGTCCATTGATAATGTCATTAAACCTAGTAAACATATCACTCATGGACTCATCTTCTTTCATCCTAAAAAGTTCATAATCATGTGTGAGCATACTTACTTTGGTTTCTCTAACTTGATTTGTCCCTTCATGTGTAATGGCTAATTTGTCCCATATTTGCTTGGCATTCTCACATAGGGAGACTTTATTATATTCATTGGGACCTAATGCACAAAAGAGAGTGTGCATAGCCTTGGCATTCAATTGTGCCAATCTCATGTCATTTGTGTCCCACTCATCCTTAATTTTAGGGACATCCTGTGAAATCCCCAATTTTCTGTAATTTTTCCATACTTGTACAGTTTTCCAACATGGATTAATGGAATAAATGGGAATTTCTGAAATTATATATGATGCATGGGACATAAAGGGAATTAAGGCAATTGATGGTCAAACAATCAAAGGTCAAAGAGTCAATGGATGGTCAATGGCTGAGATAGGATGATGAGGGGATTGGGATGCATTAATGGGCATTAAATGAGATAACATGACTCATCATCATCACCTCTTGCACCCCACGACACAGCCCCATTTCCTCTCCCTCTCGTTGCTTCCATTTTCCTCTAAGTGTCCAAGCTTCTCACCTTGACAAACCACCATCTCATGCCATCGATTAGCTAAGCTTCTTTAACGAAAAACGATCCTTATCGATAGCTTAGCCTATGCCTTTAATATGAAAGGCTAAATCCAAGTGGTTAAGGAGATCTCAAAATCTTGAAAGTTGGTGAATTATAAAGGTAAGGGAGTTAAATGGTTTTGGTTAATTTTATGGATGGTTTGGAGTTGTATGTAGTTGATAGAGTGTATTTATTGAAGTTGATTTCATGAATTATGCAGCTTGGAAGAAGTAAGGGCTAAGGGTTGATTTCCACCAAGCTTGTGGATTAATCTCGATTGAGGTAAGGAATTTATGTAACGGACGTAAGGCGGCTATGTCCGCATGTTTTATGATGATTTTACATGCTTTGGAGAGATGTACTACTTGTTTTGAACAGGAAAAGATGCAATTTCGGACTTGTCTCCTAGTACCAATTAGGCTAGGGGCAGCCGACTGCCATATAGGGAAGTCGACTGCCTAGAGACATCAAAAACGCCGTTTTTCGAAAACCGATGCAAACCAGTCGACTGCCATGGAAGCCAGTCGACTGCCATTTTCCAGAAACCATTCTGTCTCAAACCAGTCGACTGCCAGGGGGAGCCAGTCGACTGCTATTTGTCCAGAAGCATTCTGTTTCAAAACCAGCCGACTGCCCAGGGGGCCAGTCGACTGCCTTTTCTCGGGAAACATTCTGTTTCAAAACCAGTCGACTGCTATTTGGGGCCAGTCGACTGCCCTATTTGTATTTCGAAAAATATAATAATTGAATTTCAAAAAGGGAAAGAAATTCAATAAGGCATAACATGGGGTAGCAGTCGACTGCCATATATGACCAGTCGACTGCCTATTTGAAAGAAAGGTTGGAGAACCTGTTTTTAAGAAAAGACATTTATACTTGTTTTAAACCTATCTGAATAAGGTTTTGGAGACTATTAATCTCTTGAAAAGAGCATGCACATTATTTGTTACTTGTATTTGCCTGAGGAGCTCTAGTCCAGCCCTCAGACCTGCAGTACGGCACCTGACTAGTGAAACTGTGGGCTATAGACAATGGCCATGAGTCTCTTATTTGCTTAGGCTTTGGGGAGGATCCCTGGCCCATACGTGGGTACGCCATTTATTTGATATATTGGATTATCCCTTACGGGATATATTTGCTGTATCCAGTATGGATTATCCCTCATGGGATATATTTGCTGTATCCATCATCTCTATTGGATTATCCCTTGCGGGATATATTTGTGGTATCCATTATGAGAACTATTTGGTGCATGACCTTAATTGATATCGATTGTCTCCCATTTATTTGAAAGTATATAAAAGATATTTGATTTCACGAGATTGGAGATCCGTGGAAATACTTGAAAGCCTGGTTTACTTGTATTTGATATCTGCAAAAGAGATATGCAGTATATGCTTTATAATGGTTTTACATGACATTATAGAGCCAAGTAGGAAAACAGCATATAGTGACATAGTACGCTCTTTTACATAAGTTTCTTACTGAGCGAAAACTCACTCCTTTACAATTATTTTCCTACAGATTACTTGAAGTAATTCCGCTCCGGATAGAGGAGCATCTTTTGGGATTTTTGAGATACCTTCGAGGCACGCTTCCTATTTATCCTTGGAAGGTATATTTAGTCGGCCGTTACTTCGGCTAATGTACAGTACGATACTACAGTTTTGTATATGTTGGGATTAGGATGTATAAATAATTGAGATCCTGTTGTATATGGCACATGTTTATAAATGAAAAATTTTATGCATGTGAAATTAGATATTATACTCTGATAAAGATGCCTAAAGCATAAGAATAAAGTAGGTGGACATCGGACAAACTAGTCGATTTATTTGTTATTTGAAGTAGAATTAGTTGTTATTTGGGTAGTGGCGAGGACGTCACACATCCTTTACATCAACTTTCTTCATTGGAATTTTAGGATCATTAACTATCACTCTCCATACTTCATAGTCATTTGATTGCACAAACAACATCATCTTAATTTTTCAGTATGAGTAATTCTTTCTATTGAAAAGTGGAGGTCTAACTAATGAGTGTCCTTCTTCTCCTAAGGGTGTACCTATGTTCAAATGAGCCATTTATATTGTTTTACTCGTTGGCTATTAATCCAAATCAATCTCGAGCCCAAACTCTGATACCAATTGTTGGCTCTATAACAATACCGAGACAGGGGTGAATCGATTTTTAGCTAAATTTAAGTTCGTTTTTCAGTTCTTCTAAATTCACTAGCCTATATTAATGTTTTCTAAGTTCTCTAGGCTATTCAAGCATGCAATCAAAATTCAATAAAACAATCACAATATAATTGCAAGTAAATAAAGAGAGAAGGGAAAGAGAAATGTACACAAGTGATTTATAGAGGTTCGGCAACCTTGCCTACGTCCTCTACCTTGAGACGCTCCCAAGGATTTTCTCCAAATTCTCTAACTTGAATTTGTCTTCTACAATCCCTCCTTTTTGCAGGCTCAAGAGTAACCTCCTTCTTTTTCAAGGCTCAAGAGAAACCTATCTCCTCCTTTTTTCGGGCTCAAGGAGTAAACTTTATCTACCCAATATAAGACTCAAGGGTTGACTCCCCTTTACAATATGTGATTGGGTTTACAAAGAGTGTAATCAAAGAAGGCCTCTAGGTAGGCAAATGATTACAAAGATTAAGCTTTAGAAAAGAAACTCTAAAGTATTTGTGCTATAAAATACAAAGATGTTGAGAGTAATGAAAGATATTGAATTCTAGCTCTTGTAATCTTTGAGATGCTTGGAGAAGATGAAGAAATTGAAGAATGAAATGTCTTAAAGCTCTCTCTTCTTTCTTGAGCTTCCAAGCCTCTATTTATAGTCCCTTAGATGTATTCTTGACGTTGGGTAGAACCAAAAACAAAAGTTATCGTTGTATCTTACAAAAACTAGCCATTTGAGGCTTTTCACGTGTTGGGGGATCAATCCTATGCCCTGGGGGATCGATCCCTTGTTTCATATTTAGCCTCCCATGCATTCTGCTAATAGGGGAATGATCCCTTACCTTAGGGGATCGATCCCATGCCTCATATTTTGCCTCTTGAGCTTTCTGGGTCATTCTGTCACTCGGGGATGGATCCCTCAACTTGGTGGATCGATCCTTCAACTTGTTCCTATACTTTTCTGGGCTATTTTGGGTTAGAAATGATGTATACTTTGATTTTAATTTATCTTAAAACATTTATGAATTTTATGGGAGTTTTTCTTGACTTTCTCAAATGAAGACTTAGTCCAAAAACTTATTAAGTAATTTTCTAAACTTGTGTTCGATACATTCTTGAGAAAATTACTTAATGAAAACTTTCAAACTTATTTTGTAAAGTATTAAGACTAATAAGAATATACAATTAAATCATGGTCTTAATGTTTGATATGATTACTTAAAATGGTTTGAGAGAATCATGTGTGATCAAGCAAATTTACAATATGAAAGAAACATTAAGGCTTACTTAAGTTTTTGTCATTTCAAAATACATATGTCAATTTAAAGCTAACAATGATCTAAGACGATTCCATTGGTGAAAGTCTCTAGCAGTACCATTTAGAGGAGGAGGCTACATGGGAATTAGAAAGCCTGATGCGAGAAAAATACCCAGAGCTCTTCCAATGACAGGTTCGATCAAATTTCAAAGGATCGAATTTCTTAAGGTGGAAAGGATGTGAGAACCCTGAATTCTAAAACTGTTATGCATGTAGGGACACTCACCACTGTTCAGTTCCTGTGTATTTTGCAAGTATGAGCCAACACAGTAAGTTGGGCCCCACAGGCTCTATAGTGCCCGAATGGATGTGAGAACGTATTGACATTATTCAGAAAGTTCAATAAGCCTACCGTAAGAATTCAGACCTCAAAATCCCTTATTTAGATTACTTTTGGGAAGTAAGAAAACAAATTAGAAAATAACGATTAAGTACATAGCCTTGTGGCATTTTCGTAAATTGTGGTCAAACTAAATGGAATTTTGATATAGTGATTAAAGCATGATATTCTACATGGGAATAGTCCTAGGCTATATCAACAGATGAATTGAATCAGTGGTAGAATCAGAAAATTCGCGATTTACTTGATAGGGGTAATTTCATAATTTCACCTTTACGATAGATCAAACCTTAATGAAACCACCATCATTCATCAAAATATGCTTAATAATAATTTTTGGTGATGGAATATGAAATTTTGGAGTTGAATTACATAGTTATAAAAATTATGGAAGCTTAAGGGCATTTTTGTCCAAAAATCTCATAACCAAGGGCATTTTGGTTATTTTGCCCCTTTCTAGAAGACTCTAAATTCTTCTCCCAAGCTTGGCCGGCCACTATTCCCATTTCTTCTTCCTCACTCACGTTGCTTCCATTGCCAAAAGAAAAAGAAAGAAAGAAAAGCTTTTAAAACCTAACCTTAACTACCTTATCTCTTTAAATTGTCTTCTACAAACCTCTTCTCCTCTTCAAGCTCTATCTAACCATACCTAAAGCTTAGTGTAGAAGTGAATATATCAAGAGAAAGGAGGCCTTGAAGGTTTCGGCCAAGGTAAGTGTACACTATACATAAAGGCTTCTTTAAATTTTAATGATAGAGTTTGGTATTTCTAAGTGTTCTAAGCTTGAATCTAAGGTTTATTTTGATTGAATCTCAATAAATCCCTTCCTACAACATTTGGAAATGATGATGATCTTGAGCATCTTTGTGTTTTGGTTCATATAAATTGTGTAGAAAGAAAGGAAATTAAGAATTAAACATAGTGTAAATGAAAAATTGAAGAAAAACCATGAAAATGGCAAGATGGTGAATTCAGCCTTGGCAAGGGGAGAGAGATTCATGGCTGCATTTGATGAATTTAGGGTGCCATTAAACTATAGAAATTATAAGGAGTCCATCGGTGAAGTCGAATTTAGAATCGGAATTGTGTAGGCGAAGTTATGTTTTACTACCGATGTAATTTAGACTGGGATAATATTTTCTACTGACAATGTAGTAGAATTTAATTAAGGAAAATTTATTAAAAATTGAATTATGGTGAATAATGGTGTTTGGTATAATATTTTGCAGCTCGGGAGTTGTGAATCGCGAGTGGCGCTATCGGGTGCATTGATTTAATTGGATAGGTAAGGGATGAGTGTGTAAACTGTAGAGATACTGTGAATGCATGATTTAATTCAGTTTAATTTTATGAAGTGATTTGGAAGTCAAATAATTTGAAATTGGTGAAATTGTGGTTGCTGATTAGTGTATAAACTGTATTTTCTATGCAAGAAGGCTAGGTTAGAACACAGTCGTTACTCCGCCGAAAAGCATAGAAATTCTATGAAATTATTTCTAATATTTTTAAAGGATAGAAACATGTGGAATTTCAAGTGATTTCCATGGTATTTATTAAAATTACATTATATTATTATTTATTGAAAAACAATATTTAAATATTCAAGTTAATGAATTTCAATTATGTGAAGGTACCAGCATATGCTTTTTATTGTTCTACAGATAAATAGAACAATTTCAGAAACGAATACTGAAATGTAAATATTTTATGAATTTTTATTCATAAGCTGAATATATTTTCAATATATTTATTTATGGACTGACTGAAGATATTATCAATGGAATTGATTTCATAAATGGTTTTTCTACTTGATATACACTGTTTTGAGACTGTTAGGCCTTGTATCATGCTCACGTGTCACGTGTTCCTGTTACTATACTGTTGCTGATAGATACTGATCCTATTATTAGCATCCCAATGTAACCTAATCAGTACACACTGTGGACCCCATAGATTATGACCATATGTCTCACGTGTTGTTATTTCTCCCTTTTTGGGATTTTATTATAGCATGGTATACCTTGGATGTTACTTGGTCTCCACTATACTGCTACTGTTTACCACAATGTTTTACTGAACTGTTTGTTGGTACTAAGTTACTGATATTAAGCTTTATACCTACTATATACAGAACTGTTTACCATACTGTGTTTATCAATATTGAAATGAATATTATCATGGAAAAAGAAATATTTATTGATTTATTAAATTATTTTGCTAAGGGATTTCACTATGTTTTTCATGTGATTCTGATATCAA
The DNA here is from genome assembly GCA_031772115.1 of Heritiera littoralis. Taxonomy (NCBI): domain Eukaryota; kingdom Viridiplantae; phylum Streptophyta; class Magnoliopsida; order Malvales; family Malvaceae; genus Heritiera; species Heritiera littoralis. The sequence continues at coordinate 5,622,407 of JAPDPK010000038.1, read as the reverse complement.
TTCAATTGATTACTCACTATAGTCGCTTCTAGGGGCCAGGACACAACAAGTATTCTAAAATACCTTCCATACTCCATCCGGTTTCCTAGCCGACTATAGTATCCTTCCTTGTTTGTACCTTAGTACACTGTAGGATCCAAATGTTTTAAGTATATAGATTTCATAGTATCGGTTTTACATACGATTTTCTTAAGGATCACGTTAGCTCACCCCTTATTTTTCCACTCCACAGATTACCTACAGTGATACCGTTCCATGGATTTTGGCTGCACTATCAACTCTCGAGGCAGCTTGAGTGGATCTTAGAGGTATTTTGATTTACTTTTATATGTTTAGGTGTTTATGTACAATACTACTGTTATGTAAATTATATTCAGGGGATGTAAGTTTTAATGAATTACTATTCATGAAAATATTTTCTATTTCCTAAATAAATAAATAAATAAATTACTTTAGTAATTTGGGAACTGTTTAGAGTAAATGGGTGATAAAGGCATCGTAGATAGCCCAACCATCATTTGTGTATAAATGTGAAAATTATTGTATATTATGGGATGTGACATTAATAAACGGATTTTTTTATACGGAAACCATGAATTCGAAATATTAAAATTAAATAAGCATGATCTAACATGAAGGATGCTATAGCGGATTAGATAACCAAATGAGTATGGGAAGTACTTTGAACTAAATTATGTGTTTCGTGTCGAAGTCCACTATAGAGAATTTAAAAATATTTAAATTGATCACAAATTCAGTAAATATTTAATAACTACTCAAATATTTCTTAAAATCAGTCAAAATACATAAATTACTCTGTAAACAATATTAAATTGTATTTGTCTCATTTTCGAAGAAAATAATTCAAATAAATATGATTCATCAAACATATTATCAAATCATGAAACATATTCAACATACAAGTAAAACTGGAAATCAAATCAAACTGGGAGTGCATGGATCTAAGTTAACTAAGGATTTACCACTTCAGTATAATTTTAGTGAAGACTAGGCTACACCTAATAGACATATGCACTATAATAGACGTATGGCCATAGTTCAGGGGCCATAGTTTGAACACTAGCCAGGTGTCACCTGTGGGAGCTAAAGACTAGACTAAAGTCAGTAGCATCGAAACGGAATGGAAATGCATGTACCCGCAGGTAGCTACGAGACCAATAGTCTCAAAATATTTCAAAAATATCTTCAGAACTGTTTATGGAAATTAATCTAATAAATCACGTCTCAAAAAAATTTATAAAATTAAATTCATGAAATCAATTTCATGGAATTAATACATGTAAATAATATTTCACTAAATATATTCCCAAGATATTATTTAACTTTCAAAATATTTTGTTTAAATATCACAAAGGTATAAAAATATTCATGCATCTAGAAAATATATAAGATTTCATAAAAAAATCAAATCATATACTGAAATTGTGATTTATTTGCATAAGATAATATTTAAGAATTTAGATTCAAATATCAAAAATTAATTTCTTTTAATTTCAAATATCATGCTAAAGGGAAAATTGAAGGACTTAGGCTAATTTAGAAAATTTCAGTGGCATAACGGTTTATTCTAGCTTAACCTTCCTGCACGAAAATACAACTTCAAATCACAATTTCTGGTTTCTAAATTCAATCCAAAATATCTATTTCTATTCCATAAAAACCAACATTTATCAAAACATGCAACGAAGTATCCTTACGCTTCATACAAATATCCCTTACCTCTTAGTTTGTCAGTATCCGACTCTCCTACATCGATAGCACCTTTGAATTTCAAGATGGCAAATTCATTATTTCAACTCAATAAATTAACTATATTTTAATTAAAATAATATTTAACTATTTAAATATGAGTACATTATTTGTAAAATTCTCTAAATACAGTCTAATTTCTACCGATGTAAAATTATAACTTTTACTATATAACTCCGTTTTCGATTCTGATCAAGCCTAAAGTCTCAAAAATAATTTATACATTATTTTAAGACATAAATTACATTAAAATGAGCAAGAATCCACCTCCCCTTCACAAGGCCGAATAGCATTCTCTACCTTACACATTGAATTTCTTCAAATTTAACTTATTTAATTTTTCTACATTGTTCTCACATTAAATTCATATTTATTGATATCAAATTCAGGTTCATTTTGCTTTGGCTGAACCTCACTCTTTGCCCAACACATTGACTTTCTTTCATTTAAGCTAAACTAAGCTTAATTTCTCATGATTCCTACATGATTTCTATATCAAATCCTCATCAAAACACATCACATACATGAAGATACATACATGAAGATGGGGTGGTAGCCGAAACCCTCATTAGCCCAATTGCATGATTTGAACATAATTCAAGCTAAAGGGACCACAAGAACAACTTAATTACCTGGTAATTAGTGAGAAAACCATGAGAAATTCCAAGCTTTCATAATTCCTCACCTTGATCAAAACCAATGGAGTCTCTTACACTCTGATTTTTTTTTTGTTTTGGCACTTGATTTTGGCACCAAAATGAAGAAGAGGTTGAGGAGAGCAAGGTTGGTGAAGGAAGTTTTTGATTTTTGTGTGGTTTTGGTAAGTTTTTCTCACTTTCTCTCTTCTCCCAAGTCACGTTAATGGAGGTTTTCTAACTGCTGGTTGCTACCGAAAATAAGCCAAGAAGAAGCTGGAAATTTTCTTTAAATTGTTATTTTAATGGCCATTTTACCATTTTGCTCTTATACTTAAGGATTTCTTTCAATTTTGCCCCTAAAGTTTGACTTGGTTCAAAACAATCTATCTAATCTCCAAAATATTTCATTTAATCATAAATCGACTCTATTTAACTTACTCTAATGTTTGGTGAAGCTTTTGTTGAGGTTCAGTTACCTATTTTGGTGAAATTACCGAAATACCCCTAAACATAAAATCACGTAAATTTCTATCATTACATCTAGTTTATTCATCTGTCTAGATGTTCTAAAACTATATTTCATAAGGAATTATTTAGTATAGGCAGTGGGTCAAAAGTCCTTTTAGTTTGATCGTTATTTCTGAAAATTCCGATGGCCTATGCACTACAACAAATTTGGCAAATTATGACGCATGAAATAATGTCACAAAATATTAATTTTTCGTCACCAATAGATTTTGGTGATGAAAATTTCATCATCACAATGATTGTCACCTTTGTGCCAACGCTAATTGTCAAATGTCACGATCCTATAATTTCGTTACCTATGCGTGACTCTAACGTGACGATAACATAAAACACCACCTAATGGTTACTCTTTTTGTGGGGTCTGATTGCGTCATACATTAGTATAAAAACTTGTCACTAAATATCAATATTGTCACAAAAGATGCGATAAAATTTTATATATTAATGACGAAATATCAAATCATCATACTATAAGTGACATAAATTTTCATCACCTATAGTAGTACGATAACGTTATAAAAATTTGCTAAATATCACTAAAAATAGTGAAAATATTAGGTTTTGTGTGACGAAATACCAATTTGTCACAGTATTGGTGACATAAAATTTTGTCACCTATGGTAGTATGATAACGTCATAAAAATATACATTATAAGTTTCATTGCATAAACTTTAATATATTGTTTTTAATTGTCATTTTACCTTTTTATCACACTCAGCTGATTGTTACTGCTAAGATTTTGTCTAAACGTATATATAATTACTCATTATTATAAAAATACAAGAAAAGAAAAAATATATATAATTATTTTTAAGTCTTCTATTTTTTAAAAAATAATTTTGATTAAAAATTTTTATCATAAAATTTTCAGTATTTTTAATATAATTGCTCCATTGTACTCCTCTTTTCTACTTGGGAAAATGGTAAAAATTTAAGTTAATTATTATTAAAATGTACTATAATTTTTAAGGATTTAACTTTTTAGTTGAGAAATATTTGTACTTATTAGTGTTTGTGGATATTCCTAGCTTGTTAAGGCTATTATCTTAACGGTACTGAAATTTATTAAGTGTGATTTGTACTTTCTTTTTTATGGTATTTTGAGAATAGTAATTTTTAGTTTCTGGAAAAAAAAAGAACTATTCATCAAGTTTGTATGTTTTTTGGATAATATATCAATATAGTTATGTGCATAAAGCTAGATTGATTGGTGTATTTCATTGGTAAAGCAATTTTACCACTTTCATTAGTATAATTAAAAGTATATGTTTACTTTATTAAATTCTCATAGCATGTCAACAAAGATGACAAAATATGTATTAAGCAACGGAGTATTAAACATCTATCCAACGGTTCAAAATGCAGTTATATTCATTTCGGCTCCAACTCATCGCGTCTCCACCTATTAACGGGTCTAGCTATTCTAGTCTAAGTTAAATAAAAGAATTATCATCAAAGTTATAGAATTGACTCACATAGTACATATATAAAAGTAACATTAATCATCTTTCATCATTGAAATCGTAAAATGATTATACATATTACAATAAAAATTATATAAATTTATTAAATAAACCTTGTTAAAATTTGTATCATGACAATTTTAACAAAATAGGAACCCAATAAGTTCTAATTAACCTATTTTTTTAATTTTATTTAAAAATAAAATTTTCTTCTAACAAATTTAAATGTTTTTTAAGATTAGTGACATTATTATACATCACAATTTATGTTATATATACATGACAAATAAATTATCATCACTTATTAATTAAACACTGATTTGATTATATTAGTGATAGATAAATAACGTCATCAATTTAGTAAAAAATATTTGTGACATTACTTATATCATCATATATTATTATACATTTATGTGATGAAATTATATTGTCATTAATAATTGTCTTATTGTGACAAATGTGTGCGTCACTATGTTTGCATAAAATCAATGACAAATAAATATCATCATTAAATCAGTAAAAACTTTGTGATATTACTCATGTCGTCATATATTAATTACTGTACATTTATATGACGAAATTGTATTATCATTAATAATTGTCTTTTCGTGACGTATGTTTACGTCACCATAATTGTTTAAAATGAATGATGAAAACACAAATGTCCCCAAAATAAAAAAAGTCACAAAAATTTTTCCATCATTTATTTTTTGTGGTAAAATTTGGCATCAAATATTTAGTGATGTTATTATAGAATGAGACATGATGTAGTTTGTCACATATAAAGCGTTTATTTTATGATGAATAAACAAATGTCACAAAAAATAGAAATTGTCACAAAAAAAATTTTCCCACCAATGTTTTTGGCGATAAAATTTGACGTCAAATATTTCGCGACGTTATCATGTGACGATTTTATATATCGTCATATAAAATATCAAAACGTTAGAGAAGTCTGATGAATTATAATATTCGTCACATAGGATATATTTTGTGTGACGAAATATTAAAAGTCACTCAGAAAAATCGTCACAAATTGCCAAATTTTTTGTAGTGATGGACTAAATCGTCATTTCTCAAATTGTTGCATATTTCCCAAAATATGCAAAAATAACTGAGTTTGAGGCTAAGATTCTTACCATCATATTTTCCGGCCCTGAATATCGAATCTTTCAAGTTTCACCTTCATCTGGACCTTAGGAAATCAATAGGGCCCACCTTCTATTTATCCTTTATTCCTAAAATATGGTTAACAATTTATTAATTTTAAATTATTCAAGATTCTTAATTATATAAATAAAATTAAATAATACTTTAAAATACGAGGTCTCACAAATGAGCAATATTGTTTAACTTAAATGAGCGGATCTGAAATCGATCTCACTTATGTTGATATCTAAAAAGTCGGACTTGAATATGGTATAAAAATTCTTTGCTAAACATGAACAATCGTAAAAATAAACAAACAAATCAAAAACACAACTAAATTTATTCATATTTGATTCATTTAGAGTAAATTACACCCATAATCCTTAAATTTTAGGTTACATAATGTTTTGGTGCTCAAACTTCAAAAAATATCAATTTGGTCTTTACATTTTTATAGTCATGACAAAAAGTCCTTTCGTCAATTAAACCGTTAGTTCTGCTTTAAATACTAGTTGATCCATGTGACTACATGCTAAAGTAACATGTCTAAAATAGTTGAAGAAGTATGAACATGGCTAACATGCTAAATTGATATGATTAAAATAATGTAAAAATTTTTTTAAAAAATAGAAGAACAGAGAGATTATTAAAAAAATTAGGGAAGATTAAAATAAGATGATCATAATTTTATTGTTTCAATTGAAGATTTCTATTGATTATGTTTGGGTGTGAATTTTTTGATATTTTAAGAGAATATAAATTATTTGACTATTTAGTTCAATAATAATTTTAAGTATTTTTTATCCAAAAAATGAATTTAAATTGCCTTATACCAATAAATAATATAAATTAATTGACAAAAATATCTATAAATAAAGTGAAAGGTAATTTTTAAATTGATACTTGTATGAGTGGTCTAAATTTATCATTAGTTTTTAAATTGATGTAATTTGACAATTATACTTTTAATTTTAAAGTAATTTATCATATTTCAAACTTTGAAGCAATTAAAAAAGATTCAATAAAAATATTTTAGAAATTAATTTATAATTCTAAATAATTTTAATGAGAATATTTTTCTATATGAATAAAAAAATTATTTTTATTGCAAATAAATGTTTAAAGGTCTAATTGATTGTAATAATAGAATACAAGCTTATATAATAACTTAAACAAGTAAAACCTAACCGTTTAAAATAACATAATTACGTATATTTTCGTTAAGTTCCTCTGACTGCAGCTATACTTGCATAGGTGGCAAGTGACCTGACTGCTGACATGATGGAATTTTTTTCTCGTTGACTACTGACATGGATTTATTTATCCACGTGTAAAATACATCTTATCAAAAAAAAACCCTCAAACAAACAAATGCAAGTCTTTTGATTATTCAAAAATCATTTTACTAAAAAAAAAAAGAGAAATTGGTGAAATTTTTTTCGAAAGAATTTGGGTAATTTGAGTCAATTTCTAATAAAAAAAATTAGGTGAAGGGTTTGTTTGATTCTAGAGAGGGTTTGACTTCTTATCAAAAACTGGTTTTCTAATATTTGAGAGATTGGGTGAAACAGTCGATATGGTTTTCGGGTTTAAAGGAGTAGATTCTTTGATTTTCGATTCTTGGTGTTAGGTTCTTTGGTTTGATTTAGGGTTATTGAAAATGAGAATGGTATTTAAGGTTTTTTTTGGGTTTGATTAGGATTGTCGAACAAGAGAAAAGGAAAGGGATTTAGGGTTTCTTTGATTTGATTTAGTTTTATCGAACCAAAGAAAGAGATAAATGGTTCCAAGAGTTAGGGTTTTTTAATTAAGGTGTTTGAAGTTTGGGGTTCGGTCAATTTAGGGTTTTGAAGGGTTAGAAAATTGCGAAGTAGGGTTTTAACATATTCAATCTTTGCTCTCTTGAGAGTGCCAAACTTGATCAACTTTCCTTATCTGACTTCCATATGAAGATACTTCTTATAGAAGCTACCTTTTGACTCATTATCCTTGAAAAAACTTGCTAAAAAGTTTTGTGAGGAAGATAAGGTTCACTTTTTTTTTTGTTTGGCAGGTAACTTGTAAAAAGAATTATTATTACGGTTTCACTTACATTACAATATATTTGAGTAAAGTGATTATTTGGAAATTTTATATTATTATACAACTAAAAAAGATAATTTTCTAAGTAAATTAAGTGAACCAAATAGATACATACTTCATATATTATTGTTAACATGTTTATCCAAAAATAATATAACTATACACACAAATTTAGCATTCAGAAAATATAAGAAAATTTTGGAGTCAAACTCTATTGATTATGTTTTTGGTATATGGTAAATCTCTAAAATATCATATTTTTATATTATTACATGATTTTTCTTAAATTTTGAAAATTTTATTTAATTTCTTTGTACTTATTTGATTTCTCTTATGTGCAAGAATTTCAAGAAAAATAAAGAAATTGAAAAAAATTATGCAATTTAAGAAAATGATCGGTTTTGGTGTTTTAACCCTAAACTCTTCCTAAACCCTATACCTTAAGAAATTCCTAGACCAAGCTCCAAAACTAGTCGTAACCCCTCAAACCTTAAGCTTACCCTAAACCTTATACATTTAAAACCCCAAAACCTTCCTACTCGAGAGCCCACACTAGCCATAACCCCAAAAAAATGGAAAGTCCATGAAACTCTTAAATCAGTTACACTAAACTCATTCAACCTATCCAAACATTTGATACCAAGCGGTCATTTTAACAAATATAAAAAGAGGTCACATGTTAACTCGAATATTGCAAAGAAAGGATGAGTTAGTCATTGGACTCTTGCAAAGGAAATGAAAGAGAGATATGATTAGCTAAAAAAAGTCCTACATAAAAGATACATGCGCTGTATCAATTAATTCATTTAGTTTGATTTGAAATCTTAGACATTGACTTAATCGAATAAACCAACCTAAAAAACTAACTTGAATTCAAAATTGACTTAATTGAATTTAATTTTAATTGGTTAAATCGATTTGAATTGATTTTTACTCATATGTAATCTTTTATTTAAAATAAGGACTTACTTGAATATAAATTAAAGCTTAGAAATTTATCTAAATGCATAAAAGTACATAGCCTTATTTAAATAAAGTGATAAAGTTCAAAGATATTTTTAATATTTTAGACACCACCTTAATTTATCTTATATTTTATGTTTTCATTAATGAATTAAGATATCATTTCATTTTTATAATAAGTTAATGTTTAATCCCTTTATTTTCTAGCTCTTGATCTTGGTTTTCCTGTGCAGTGAGCCACGGTTTTTCACTATCCAATTATTGACACTCAATGCTAACTTTTCCTTATTAATGTGAGCGGTTGGGCTGTTTGTCTACAATGGCCACACTCGATTTCAATGACAATCAATATTACAATCCCAGAATCCAAAGCACTTAGTTTGATACATACTGATACAATCATAATTTAATTTACATCTAACATTTATCAAATAACCCTTTATATCACATTTAGTGCACTACAGTATAGTTTACATTCCCTGTATGAGATATATACATCGTAGTACTGTACATATGTTGTTTGAAAATATAAAATTAGATAAGATACCTCTACGGTCTCTGATAACTGCCTGAGGGATACAGATCAAAAGTGTCCTCTCGGAAATAGAAAGAAGTCTACTACAGATAATCTAGAAGGAAAATAAGGGGGTGAGCTTACGCTCAGTAAGAAATATATAAGAAAGAGCTGATACTATACATAACTATATATGTGTATCTTAAACATGCTCATACACTCAAAATCAACATCAGTCTAGTATTTAAGCACTCTATTAACAAGGATACTATAATGGGTTAGGTAACCAAGCTGAGTATAGAATGATACTTTGAAGTATCTCACTTGTACCAGTCCCTAGCTTTGACGATATAGAGTTTACTATATTATTGCTCAATAAATAGTTCAGTGGTATAGTTTTCAATCAATTATTTCTTAAGCAATTTAGTAAATAGTTAACGATCACTTACTAAATAGTATGAAAATTAGTTCAATAAACTGTTCAATAAAACAATCGGTAAACGATGCAGTGACCAGTTAGTGAATAGTTTCGTAAATCACTCAGAAATAGTACGGTAGATAGATTGTAGAGAACAATACAGTAAATCAATTCAATCGATCAAATTTAGTGAACACTCAGTGAACAGTACATTAAAACAAACCAATAGCAGTCTAATGGAGATCAAGCAACACCTAATAGAATCATGTAGTTTCAGAATCCCAAAAGGGAATAATAGTAAGACATATGGTTGTAGTCAATAGGGTTCACAATGAACACTTGTCAAATGACAATTGTAGGTGCTAAAGACATGACTAAGGTCAATCAGCAACAGAACACACACTCACTCAGATCAATATGATAAACCCGAAGGCTATTATGGGGCCAACAGTCTCAAAACAGTGAAAACACTCTTGAGAGTTCAATTCAATAAAACAACTCTTCAGACAGTCCATAATTCAGTAAAATCAGTAACAATGATAGCTATTCTGAAAATATTGGACAAATATTCTCAGTTTAGAATCCAGAGTTCAAAATATTTTATTTTAGTATAAGAACAACATAAATAATTGTAGGTATCTTGAAAACTAAGAAAATTATTAAAATCAGCCTCGAAAACTAAGGTACAAATTAGGCTCTGTTAGCGACCAATACATAACTCTTAATTCCTTCACTCTTTAGATTTATCTTAATCACATTTACAATCTACCCTTGTGATTCCAAGGTTTAAGGTTAGGTTTACGAAATTTTGGCAGCACAACGATAAGGTCCATCCTAACCCTCTTACAGTAGGAACACAGTTCAATAATCGCAATCACAGTTTCCCAATCTTAACAATTTACAGTAACCAATCACATATGATCTCAATTCAATCAATATTAATGCAACAGAGTACCTCTACGCCTCTTACATGTATCCTTTTCCCCACAGATTGCACTGTACTGCTTGATAGCACCAGTATTTCACTCCTCACTTTCGAGCTGCAAAACATCACACAATCACTGTCAATTCACTACACTTCAATTATAAAAAGTATTTAACTTCTTGAGATCTATTACATTTCCTACTGCAATTGCAAATTCAATCTCTTTCACACCAGTGTTAATATTGCAACTACCATTAAAACACCTCCTTTTCAATTCTGACTTCACTAGCTGTCTTGTATTAATTTATACAGTATTTTAGGACCCATTTGGCATTGAATTGAGCATAAATTCCTTATTTCCTTCACTTTGCCGAAATGATATCCCATGGGTACACACTCCATTTCAACGATTTAAGGTCGTATATGCATTTTACTCTCTACATTGATTCTACATCATTTTAACATTGATTTACATCACCTTCATGCATAGCTATGCTTGGTCGAAACCCTAGGGAGAAGATTCTAATGGTTTCAATTCAATCTAAGCTTAAAATACACACTTAAACACCTTAAAGACATAGTATAAAGTCATTAAAACATTAAAGAACTAAGCTTTTTCTCACCTTTCTTCTTGGAAAAAAATGGAAGGGACCTAAACACCATGCAAATGGCCACTTCAAAATTTGATTTTGGTAGTAGGTTGTAAAGCTCACGAGCTAGACAAGCTTGTTGAAGATAGTTTTCAATTTCAAAGTGTTTTACTATGGTTTTCAAATGTTTTCTCTCTCTTAACTAAACTTTTAGAGTGAGAAAGCTATGATGAATAGCTATGGCCAGAAAAGATGGAGAAAAGGCTAGAAATTTCTTTTGAAATAATATCTTGTGGCAAATTACTAAAATGCCCTTAAGTCTTACGAAAATTCCCATTTTCCTTTCACACTTCAGTTTTCATTTAAACAGTCAGTTAAACTTCCAAAATATTTCATTCAGTCATAAAACTTGTCTATTTAACATATTCTAATAATTGAATAGGCCTTTGATAGAGTTTGATTGGTCAAAAGGATAAAATTACCAAAATAACCCTAATAATTGAATCGCATAATTTTTCGCCTTTACATTTCAGTCTACAACTTAACATGGCATAAGACTCCTTCACACGAGGATTTATTTATGACTATCAGTTGGTCTCAAATCAATTTAGATTGACTATTATTTACGAAAGTTTTTCGAACTTATGGACTTAATTGTCATTTTTTAAATTGTTGCACGCCTTTTAAAACATGCTCAAATAGAGAAATTTCGAGATGTAGGTTCTCACCATCTCATTATTTTGCTCCGAATATCGATACTATCAAGTTTCATCTACATCAAAACAGTGCAAGTCCTATGATGAATAGCTATGGCCAGAAAAGATGGAGAGAAAAGGCTAGAAATTTCTTTTGAAATAATATCTTGTGGCAAATTACTAAAATACCCTTAAGTTTTATGAAAATTCCTATTTTTACTTTCACACTTCAGTTTTCATTTAAACAGTCAGTTAAACTTCCAAAATATTTTATTCAGCCATAAAACTTGTCTATTTAACATATTCTAATAATTAAATAGGCCTTTGATAGAGTTTGATTGGTCAAAAGGGCAAAATTACCAAAATAACCCTAATCATTGAATCATGTAATTTTTCGCCTTTACGTTTCAGTCTACAACTTAACATGGCATAAGACTCCTTCACACGAGGATTTATTTATGACTATCAGTTGGTCTCAAATCAATTTAGATTGACTATTATTTACAAAAGTTTTTCGAACTTATGGACTTAACTGTCATTTTTTAAATTGTTGCACACCTTTTAAAACATGCTCCAATAGAGAAATTTCGAGATATAGGTTCTCACCATCTCAGTATTTTGCTCCGAATATCGATACTATCAAGTTTCATCTACATCAAAACAGTGCAAGTCCTAGTAGGGCCTATGGTCTAAATCTCCATTACACCAATGAAACATAAGGCAAATGAACAGTTAAGAGATAACTTATCTTCCTAACTTCATTAACAGCATATACAGTGGTAGGGAGTGTGAATCTCACATCCTTCCCACTTTAGGAAATTTGGTGCTCCAAAATTGACTAGGCCTTTCAATTGGATAACTCAGGATACTTTTTTTTTATCAGGCTGTCTAATTCCTAAGTAGCTTTTTCTGTTGAATGTAACTACCAGAGAACCTTAACTAAAGGAATCGTCTTAGACTACAATACTTTCTCTTATCAATCTAAGATTCAAACTAGTTTCTCAACATAACTTATATCGTTCCTGATCTCTAAAGGCTCGTGTTGAATCACATGAGACGGATCGGGGTGATACTGTCATAACATAGATACATGTAAGACATTGTGTACCTCAGACAACTCTGGTGGTAACGCTAACCGGTATATCACGTCTCCTACTTAATCCAAGATTTCAAAAGTCCAATGTAGTGAGGACTCAGTTTTCCTTTCTTTCCAAACCTCATAATGCTTTTAAACAATGAAACTTTTAAAAACAATGAATCTCCCATTAAGGACTCTAAATGTTGGTGTCTAGTATCTATATAACTTTCTGTAGACTCTGAGCAGTTTTTAATCGATCACATATAATTCGAATATCCTTTGAAGCTTACTCAACAAGATTGGGAGCTAGAATCTTTCGATCACCCACTTCTTCCCAGTCAATGGGAGAACGACATCTCTAACCGTACAGAGCTTCATAAGGTGCCAGTTGATGCTGGAAGTGATAACTAACCATCAATTTGCGAATAGAAAGCTATGCTAAAGTTCAGTTGAGATCTCATGGCATCCTGAAAATACTCCAAAAAATGACAGGTAAACCAAGAATCTCTATCAGAAGTAATGCTCACTGGAACCCCATGCAATCTGACAATCTCTCTAACATATAGATTAGTTAAGGCACTCAGGGAATCCATAAATTTCATGGCAAGAAAGTGTGCTGACTTTATCAATTTATCAACAATAACCCAGATTGCATCATGATTCCTACTAGTCTTTAGTAAACCCATGATGAAATCTATAGTGATATGCTCCCATTTCCACATCGGTATCGGTAGAGACCAAAGTAATCTTATTAGTTTTTAATGCTTCACGTTAACCTACCGGCAAGTGAGACACCTTACAATAAACTCAACGATGTCTCTGTTTATTTTAGGCCACCAATACACTTTATAAAGATTATAGTACATCTTATTACTACTTGGATGTAAAGTGTACCTCGAGGCATGCGCCTCTATCAGAATTAACTCTCTTAATGGTCTATCCTTAGGAATACAAATTCGGCTCTTGAACCTTAGAATGCCATCAGTGCCAATCCCATAGTATGACGATATATGCAGTTGTACCTGACTGGTAATCCAATATAATCAATATCCTTCTTCTGAGCATTTCTGATTCGATCCATCAGGTCTTGCTCAATTTGAAGACTAGCCGTCATACCATAACTATCAGAAAGAGTAACATTCAAATTGAAACTTGTAAAGTTTTCTAACAGATTGTATTTCTAAACCATCATGTAAGAGATCATACCTATGTGCTTCCTGCTTAAAGCATTGCCACCACATTTGCTTCCCCAAGTGGTACAATATCTCACAGTCATAATCTTTAGCAGCTTAATCCATCAACGCTGCCTCATGTTCAATTTACGCAGCAAGAACATATACTTAAAGCTCTTATGATCAGTGTATACTTGGAACCTTTCCCCATACAAATAATGCCGCTATATTTTCAGAGCAAACACTACAGCAACTAGTTCCAAATCATGGGTAGGATAGTTTTTCTGGTCCTTCAACTGATGAGAACCATAAGCAACCACTTTCCCATTCTACATCAATACACAACCCAAACCTAGAAAAGAGGTGTCACTATACATTAAAAAACCCCCTGAACCACCACTAGGAATGGCGAGGATTTGTGCTGTGGTTCCAAAAAACTACGCTCACATGCATCAATCCATTCAAACTTTACATCTTTGTGTGGGATGCATTCTGAATACAGTTTTGTGACATCTCCTTCTCGAATCTTCAACCGATGATATCTTGATCTGAGATCAATCTTAGAGAACACCTATGCACCTCTGAGCTGATCAAATAAATAATCTATTTTGGGCAGAGAATATTTATTCTTGATAGTAGCCTTATTAAGCAACTGATAATCAATGCAAAGTTATAGGCTACCATTTTCTTCTAGATAAAAAGGACTGGTGCACCCTAAGGAGAGAAACTGGGACGAATGATACCCTTATCTAGTAACTCTTGGAGCTGCTTCATGAGCTCATTAAGCTCTACTAATGCCATCAATAAGGAGGTTTAGAAATGGGTTCTGTACCGGGTACCAAATCAATAATGAATTCTATATCTCATTCAGGAGAAAATCTTGATAATTCATCGAAAAACATGTTTAAAAAATCCCTGACCATAGGAATCTCATGTAACTCTGGACGTTTCCTTTTTACATCCTCCACATATGCAATTAATCATTTAATAACAAACATAGTTTATCAGATTTCAGTTTCGAACAAACTTTCAATATAAGAATTCACTTACATTTCTAAATAGAAAGTTTTACAGTGTAATTTTTGGGATGAGAGAAGGTTACAAACTTAGTATAGTAATTTAAATTAAAATAATTTGTAGCTAACTAATCTATCCTTAAAATTATATCAAAGTCGTACATATTAAGCAAAATTAGGTCAGGTACTGTTTCCTTCTCTACCCTTAATTTACAGTTATGGTACACAATATTAGTCATTTGAGATTCCTTAAAAGGTGTATTGATCTATAATAAATATCCTAAAGGCTTAATTCCATCGCTATCTTGTTAGCACACAAGAGACACAAAAGAATGCATAAAACCTGGATCAAACAAAGCAAGTGTATTTATATAGAAAATAGAAATCTTACTTGATAACCTCAGATAAAGTATCAGCAAACTCCTTATCAATGGCATACATTCTGCCTTGAGTTACAGCCTTCTTTGCTTTCTCTGTGATTGTAACTCTCTTTACCTAGGATGGTGCAGCTTTCTCCGGTTCCTTAGTAGGTGTTGCTACTGCTGCTGCTGTTACTATTGATTCCTTATTATTAGGGCAATTCTTGACCATGTCTAGTCTATCCACATCTAAAACAAGCTCTTATGACCTTGTGACAAGGTCTGGTATCATGCGACCTTTACAATGCTGACATCTCATCGCAGTTTCCTTTTGTGTTATAGTGGAGATATCTGTGGTAATGCAGCTAGCAGGTGTACCCTCAAAATCTTAATCCTAGTGGCTTTAGCCTTCTTAGCTAGTCTTCTCTCAAATTTATCATCGAAGCTTCGCTTAACCTTTTCTTTACCCTTGCCTTGAGCTTGGGCTCCAAATTATGCCTGGTAAGATTCATACTCTTACTCACATAACTAAGCCTGGCGGATAGCCTCATCATACGTGGCCACATCAAACGGAGCTAACCGTGCCTTGACAGAATACCTTAAACTGGCAATAAACCTTTCAATTTTATTTTCCTTACTCCTAACTGTCTTTGGGTCAAGTCGGCTCAATGTCATTAATTTGGACTTATACTGGTCCACTATTATAGATCCCTATAACAAACCCAAAAACTCAACCTATAACTTCTTCTACGCTGTCCAAGGAATATACTACTTATTAAATGCCTCCAGAAACACACTCTATGTCACTACTAGATGTTTAGCACCCAACATTATCTTGGTGGACCTCCACCAATGTTCTGCCTCATCTATCAATTAGAAGGTAGCTAGACCCATCTTTTCTATATCAGTACACCGCATGTATGTAAACTATTTCTCTACAACATTTACCTAGTTTTTCATTGCCATTAGATCTTATTGCCCTTGAACTTCGACGGATCCAACTTTCGAAACTGTCTCAGTAAATTAATGTCACAGGCAATCACTGGGTCCGCAGGTTGGGGTTGTGGTGGTGGTGGTACCAGTTGTGGTTGGGGTTCTGAAGGCACATTAGTTGGTGGAGGAAAAGGTTGCACCACTTCTGGTACTAGTGCTCTAACATTATTATTAAAAATAGCAGTAAAGTCTGCAAACATTTATTCCAGCTGGAGATGCAAGTATTGGAACTCTTAGGCTGTGGAAGAAGAGCAGGATTAGGGATCGATTCCAGAGATGGCTTTAGAGATGGCCGAGCTCATTCTTCCCTATCTAGTACCCCTTCGCTAGCACTCACTTTGTCAAAATAGACATAAAACATTCTCAGTTATTCCAAACAATTATACATTTAAATAATTACAGTACTAAAAGGGATGTAAACCAATTCTGACCTAAAGACACTAACAAACATTAGATCAACCTCGCTCTGATACCAGTCTTTCCTGTCACGATTCAATTATTGCCACACAATGCTAACTTTTCCTTATTATTATGAGCAGTTAGGCTGTCTGAAGTGTTCACACTCAATTTCAATGACAATCAGTATTACAATCCCAAAATTCAAAGCACTCAGTTTGATACATACTGATACAATCGTAATTTAATTTATATCTAACATTTATCAAATAACCCTATACAGTCACATTTAGTGCACTATAGTATAATTTACATCCTTTGTACAAGATATATATAATAGTACTGTACATATGTTGTTTGAACATATAAAATTAAATAATATATCTCTACAGTCTCTGATAATTGCATGAGGGTTACCTATTAGAAGCGTCCTTCCAGAAATGGAAAGAAGTCTACTGTAGATAATTTGGAAGGAAAGTAAAAAGGGTGAGCTTGCGCCTAGTAAAAAAAAATATAAAAGAGCTGATATTATACATAATTATATGCGTGTATCTTAAATATGATCCTACACTCAAAATCAACATTAGTCTAGTATTTAGGCAATCTATCGACAAGAATACTATAATCGGTTAGGTAACTAGGCAGAGTACAGAAAGATAATTTGAAGTACTTTACTTTTCTCGGTCTTTAGCTCCAACTATAGAGAGTTTACAATATTATTACTTGATAAACAATTCAATGGTACAGTTTTCGATCAATCATTTCATAAGCAATTCAGTAAATAGTTAACGATCACTCAATAAACAGTACAAAAATAAATTCAGTAAACTGTTTAATAAAACAATCGGTAAATGGTATAGTGACCGTTTAGTGAATAGTTTCGTAAATCACTCAAAAACAGTACTATAGACTGATTTCAGAGAATAATATAGTAAATCAGTTTAATCGATTAGATTTACTAAACACTCAGTAAACAGTACGGTAAAACAAACAAATAACAGTCTTGTGGAGACCAGGCAACACCCAATAGAGTCATGCAGTTTTCAGAATCCCAAAAAGGAATAATAGGAAAACATATAGCCATAGTCAATGAAGTTCATAGTGAACACTAGTCAAGTGACAATTGTGGGTGTTGAAGACGTGACTAAGGTTAATCAGCAACAAAACACATACTCACTCAGATCAGCATGATAAACCTGATGGCTACTATGGGCCAACAGTCTCAAAACAATGTACAAAAGAATGAAAACACTCTTCAAAGTTCACTTCAGTAAAACAACTCTTTTGATAGTCCATAATTTAGTAAAATTAGTAACAATGACATATTTATGAAAATATTCGGCAAATATTCTCAGTTTAGAATCTAGAATTCAAAATTTTTTATTTACGTATAAAGTAACACTAATAATTATAGGTATCTTGAAAACTGAGAAAATCATTAAAATCAACCTCAGAAATTGAGTTACTAATTGGGTACCCTTAGCTACCTATATGCAACTCTTAATTCCTTCACTCTTTAGTTTTATCTCAATCACATTTACAGTCCACCTTTTTGATTCTAGGGTTTAAGGTTAGGTTTATGAAATTTTGGTAATAGGAACATCATTCAATAATCGCAATCACAATTTCCCAATCTTAACAATTCACAGTAACCAATCACATGATCTCAATTCAATCAATATTACTGCAACAAGTATCCCTACATCCCTTACATATATCCCTTACCACTCAGTTTGCACTGTACTGCTCGGTAGCATCAGTATTTCACTCCTTACTTTCGAGTTGCAAAACATCACACAATCACTGTCAATTCACATCCTTCAATCATAAAAGAGTTTAACTTCTTAAGATCTATTACATTTCCTACTACAGTTACAAATCGATCTTTTTCAAACCGGTGCCAATACTACAACTATCGTCAAAACACCTCCTTTTTCAATTTTGACTTCACTAGTAGTCTTGTATTAATTTATACAGTATTCTAAGACCCATTTTTCATTGAATTGAGCATGAATTCCTCATGCCTTTGACTTGGCCGAAATGGCCTCTTATGGGTACACACTTCGTTTCAATGATTTAAGGTCATATTCACATTCTACTCACTCTCTACACTGATTCTACATCATTTTTGCATTGATCTACATCACTTTCATATATAGCTATGCTTGGCCGAAACCCTAGGAGAAGATTCTAATGGTTTCAATTCAATCTAAGCTTAAATGCACACTTAAACACCTTAAACACATAGTATAAAGTCATTAAAACATTAAAAAACTAAGCTTTCTCTCACCTTTCTTCTTGGTTGAAAATGGAAAGGACCCAAACATCATGCAAATGGCCACTTCAAGACTTAGTTCTGGTAGTAGGTTGTAGAGCTCAAAGAGCTAGACAAGTTTGTTGAAGGTAGTTTTCAATTTTAAGTGTTTTACAAGGGTTTTCTCTCTCTTAACTAAACTTTTAGAGTGAGAAAGCTATGGTGAATGGATATGGCTAGTAAAGATGGAGAGAAAAGGCTAGAAATTTCTTTTGAAATAATATCCTGGTGGCAAATTACTAAAATGCTCTTAAATTTTACAACAAAATTTCCATTTTGCCCTTCACACTTCAATTTCCATTTAAACAATCAGTTGAACTTCCAACATATTTCATTCAGTCATAAAACTTGTCTATTTAACATATTCTACAAATGGAATAAGCTTTTGATAGAGTTCGACTGGTCAAAAGGGTGAAATTACCAAAATTGCCCTAATTATTGGATCGTGTAGTTTTCTGCTTTTATATGTGATTCATCTACAACTTAATTTGGCATAAGACTTCTTCACACAAGGTTTTGTTTATGACTGTTAGTCAATCTCAAATCAATTTAGATTAACTGTTATTTACTAAAGTTTTTTCAAACTTATAGACTTAACCATCATTTTCTAAATTTTTGCACACTTTTCAAAACATGCTCAAACAGAGGAATTTTGAGATGGAGGTTCTTACCATCTCAATATTTTGGTCTGAATATCGATACTATCAGGTTTCATCTACATCAGAATAGTACAAGTCCTAGCGAGGCCTATGGTCTAAATCTCTGTTACACTTACGAAGCATAAGGCATATAAAATGTTATGAGATAACTTATCTTCCTAACTTGGTTAACAAAATATAACAGTAATAGGAAGTGTGAATCTCACATGGTTTGCTTCAAACTTTTATTCATGCATTTTAGATTTGGTTACTTTGATTTCTTCTTGATGTTCAGGTCATGCGTGTGTATTTTCATTAAGAGTGTTTGGTAGGGTGGAGAAGTAGAAGAATGAAAAAAGGTGTATGGAAAAGTGGAAAGAAAAATGATTTTTCTTAGTGCTTGTAGGAAAGAAAATAGGAAAGATTGCAATTTTTTTTCCTTATTAACAAAACCAAATTATTTCAAATTGAAAAGATTAGTAAAGAGAAAAAAAGAGAGGTGTGAGTTAAGTATGTATAATTACAAAATTATTCTTTATTCTTTTAATTTTATTTTTGTTTTCATAGCTCATTAATGGTATAATAGTAAATTAATATAATTTCATTTTCTTTCCTTCCATTTTTCAA
The DNA here is from genome assembly GCA_031772115.1 of Heritiera littoralis. Classification (NCBI taxonomy): domain Eukaryota; kingdom Viridiplantae; phylum Streptophyta; class Magnoliopsida; order Malvales; family Malvaceae; genus Heritiera; species Heritiera littoralis. The sequence goes on along the minus strand of JAPDPK010000038.1, from coordinate 5,602,078 downwards.
CTCTACCAAGCAATGGAAAGAGAGAAAATTATATTTTCTTTTACATTTTTCATCGTTCCTGCCAAGCACACTAAAGGAAAAAATTAATATTTTCTATCTCTTCATTTTTCCCTCCCTTTAATTTTCCATCTTTCCATTTTTCTTTCCACTCTACAAGCAAAGCCTAAGTCAGTTTTATTGCGTGTATTTTTCTATATGATTTACATATACTTCATGTTTCGATTTATTTGAGAAATTTTTTTATTAAGATAAAAGTATAGTATTTATAAGTTAGGTTAATAAATTAGTTCTAGGTTAATATTTACTTTATGATTTCAAATTTTTTTAGAATTTATATAATTTTAGTTTTAGCTTAATATATTTAATTTTATATTAGGTTTTAATTTTAATATTCTAGTAGTTAATAAAAATACAAAAAAAAAAAACTCATTAGTTTGGGTAAACCTAGGGTGACAAAATTTAGTAATTAATTAAACAATATAACTAATTCTAGTGAGAACAATATTCTATCTCACTCTATATTACTTGTCACAGCCCGTGCACTTCCGGTATAGGTTTAGATACAATCGCACAAATTAGCTTTAAATATGTCGATGGCTTGTTCTTGAATTGAATAAATTTGATCCATATTCTTTAAGTTCTTGAAAGTTGGTATTCACTTAAACGATCTTAAAGACTTATTTTTTAATTGAATAAATTTGGACCCAAAATTTAAGTTTTTTTAGATTATGAAATTTGGCTTCAAAATTTACAAAGTTTTGAAAATTTTGGAATTTGATCCAAAATATAAGGATTTTTGGATCTTCAAATCTTTTCTTGAATTTGTGGGAAACAAACTTTGATTCTTCATATATTTTTATTCTCAATTCTCTTCTTGATTTCTCTCTTAGACTTGTGGGAGTTTGGGAGAATTTTTTGGTTTTATATTTTTTTTCTTCCAAATATGTGTTAAATGGCATAAAGGAATTTTCTATTTATAGTATTAGGTGATACAAGGTGAAAGAGTTTTTAAGATAGTTATTCTCTTTAATTTTATATATTTAATTCATGGATGAAACTTGCTTGGATGATCTATATAGTTTTGAAAATTTGATTATTCAGAATTTGATTTATTTCTACATTGCTTTAATTTATTTAGAGATATAATCGGTAACTTAAGAGAATTTTGATTTATTGGATTATGAATTTTGAAATTTTGATTGGTTAAACCACATATTTCATTTTGATTGGCCAAGTCAATTTGATAAATTTTTAATTCAATTTATTTAATAATAAATAAATAATTTAATTGATCACTAAATATAACTTAAAACATTTTAAAGATGTGTGCCATTTTGTAATTGATACGAAATTTCAGAATTTACCATAGAATCTATGAGAACTCAAATTTCATACAGATAAAGTGAATATGTGACCTATCGAACTATTTGATCTTCGAATTGAAATTTTCAGTTTTGGACCCAGTATGTCAAACCCCATACAGGTAGGTCCATAAGCCCCACAGAAGCATGCACCTACTGAGATGCACCTTAATTATCATAAATTGATGATATTTGGATCCAAATAAGTCATTTTAAATCAATTGAAATTATTTGAATACGATTAAAAATTTCAATTAAATGCATTAAGAATATTTTTGATATGTATTAAAATCCTGTAGGTTAATAAATTCGTGTGAAATTAATCGAGATTAATTATTTAATTGAAAACAAGAAAATTAACACTTAAATATATGAATATGTGTAATATCAATGTCACTAATGGCATTTTTGTAAATAAAGTGAAATTTAAAATCAAAAGCCAAATTTTTGGCTCTTGCAGATAGAACATACATGAACCACCTTCCCTTCTTCTTTTTCTTCATCGATTCTTCCTTTCTCCTTGGCCAATTCGAAAAATTAAAGATGGAAAGGAGAAATCAGCTTCAAGTCACCCATCCTTATGTCGAATCCGACCCTCTTACTCCTCAAATCACTCATATTTCGTGAATAGAAGAAGAAGAACAAAAAATTTGGGGATTTTGAGATGGGTTTGATTTCAACAAGATTTGAAGGTAACTGGGGTTTGATTTTCAATTATGTGATGTATTCTACTATTTCAAGATGGATTTTGGGTTCAATTTGAAGGATTACTTAAGAAATCTCAACCTAGGGTTCTAGACAAATTAGGGATTTTCTTGGGTAAGTTAAGCCTCTTGGAATTGAAGCTTAATTATGGTTAATTATTCCAATTGAGAGTTGATTATGGCTTGAATTTGAATAGGCTATGTGAAATTTACAAGATTGAAGTTATACCCTTTTAAGTGAAATTGGGGATTTTGTAATTAAGCTTCAATTTTTAGTAATTGATGTCATTGACGTTAATTGAAAGTTTAATTATTGAAATTGAAGTAATTGGGTGTGCAATTGTAGAAAATTTGATTGAAAGTCAATATGTAGTGATGGTTTAGGTTTGGCCACCAAGGTTTACTAGGTGAACATGCTTAGTGTCACATCCCAAAGACATAACAATTTGGTCACTTATACAGTAACTTATGCAGAAGTTTAAATTTTAGGTTAACTTTTCTTTTATTTTCTCTACATTGGTTTGTCATGTGAGCAATTGCATATCATATCATCAGGTTACTATTCACCTGATATAGTTTAAGGCTACCTACCTAAGGTTGCAGTTCAATTTCACATCAATTTACATCCAATAACATCATAAAACAGTTCCCGTGTAACTTCGATAAATTCTAAAGTTAATCTTAGGCTACCTACCAAAGATTGCGAATTGGGTCAGGCCAACCTGGCCCAATAACCCCCTCTATGTATAGTACAGTAGAATCATGTCTCACACATTGAGAATTAAGGTCGTTTGACCCTTCAAAAAAATTCCTAACCAAATAATACATTATTTTTATAATTATGGCACATTTCCCAATAAATATATGTTTACATCCCTATAATGATGCTTTTTTTACATTTTAAGCCCATTTTTAGCTTATACACATTTCGACATATAATATTGTAGTAAATTGTTCAGAAATGACATCATTTAAACACTAAAAACTTGTACCCAGTATTACTATGATGGCTTCGTAGTCGAAAACCTTACGAAGCCGGATACTGTGCTATGGTATTGCAATACCTCGGCTAAAACTGTGATGGAAAACAATTGGGGAGTAAGCTAAAAAGCCTAGTAAGTAACCATATAAGCGAAAAGGATAATAACATATTGAATATTATTCTAAATGCATGTAATGCAACAACTTGATAAATTTATCACATTCAATACTTGTAAACGTTAACTCGTAATATTTTATCATTTACTAATAATCACTTTTCCTTATTTATTATGACATTATAACTCTATGACATTGTCAAGGTCTTTCGAGGTAAGACATGAAAGGATACTTCGAAGTACCTAATTATCTCTTCGACTTGACATCACACTAAATTGTCTTATCAATGAAATGATTCAATGATATGATTAATACACTGTTAATTAAATCGATGCAATTACGATTTTAAATGAACAATATTCTTTTTCAATTAATTAAAATCAATGCTCGTAAACAATATTAAAAACTTGTAAATTGTGTCATGTACTCGTAATCATATCTTATATTCGTAGTCTTGTAACAAATACTTGTCAAATCAAATGCTCATATACTTATAATTCAAATGCTTGTATATTTATAATCGTCAAATCAAATTTGTACCCTTATAAAACAAATACTCATACTCGTATACTCATCAAATCAAATAGGCAGTTCCCTTGTAAGTAATTAATAAAGACTTATCTTATTATGGCTATTTAGTAAGCCTTTTAATACCCCAAAAACTAGAGTGTTACTTATGATAAAAAATCCATATCTCTCACTGTAGTCATTTAGTGAGCCTCATCATACTCAGAGCCATAGATTTTCATCATTTCCAGTCCTAATGATCAGCTGAGACCAAGACTTATCATGACTAGTTGTCTGACAAGCCTCGTAGTGCTCATATAAGACTATGTGATACTTAGGCTGTTTTTGTACTGCTCTATTAGTTTCAAGATCGATGAGGGGTGCCTTAAAAAATTGTAAAATAGTATCGGTATATGTTTTGAAGTATGATAACACAATGGATATAAAAGCAAAGTATGCTTTATTCGAAAACTTGTATAGGCTCAATATATTTATTTGTTCAGTATACTTTAAAACATAGCTGCAAATAGTTCTTATACATGTTTTGAAATCCAATAACAAAGTAAATGTAACGCAAATATATGCTTTACTCCAAAACACATATATACTTAATATATTCAATAGATCTCAAAACATGTACAAGTAGGATTTTAAAGCTCTTATACAAATGAGTATAAACCAATGTAAGCTTTCAAATCATGTCACTATTATGCTATGCTCAAGAATGCAATATGCAATCCTAGCATAATTCACTCTACTAGACTTTCGCATTTTGTACTATAATTTCTAAAATTCAAGTTGTTAGGTCTGGGTTACTATATCATACTACCCAGCCTACAAGTTCAAACTACATGTACAAGTTCATATTCACATTCATATCTTATACCAATTTCATATACATATATAATTCACATGCACTGGAATTGGGCTACTATGTGCTAATAGAAAATATTGGTACATGATTCATATATATGGTTTAATAACATTTAAATCAATAACTCGTTAATTATACTTATATTGTATGATGCTAACATGAATCTTGCACAGTTAACTTACTAATTTCCACACTTGTTCACTTGTTCTTAAATATAGTAGCTTTACTCCTTTCCACCACCAAAGAGTTCCAATCCCTACAATAAGCCACCATTTACTTAGTTATTGCTTCATATCACATTCACGTTTGCATTCACTAATGCCACTTAGACACCATACATTAAGCTAACTTGTCTTTAAGTCATAATTCTGTCAAAGTGACAAAAGCTACTATTTCTTACTTTTTGATCATTCTAATAACACCAATCACATTAGCACTTGCTTATCACTAACATAACAATAAGCTTACACTGAAATTGTAAAATTAGCATAATGCCCTTCACTTTATTTCACAATTTCATTGCTTTCATGCTTATTTGCATGAATTACACATCATATCATAAAATCCCCTTTTTTATGCAATTTTACACATGGAACCCTACATGGCCGAACCTTAAACTTCATCATACAATAATATTTAATCTAATTTAAATTCATATTTTTCATAACATCACTACAAGACTAACATATCTTAAATTCCAGCTATGAAATTCCCAAGTTGGCCAAATTGGTTCTCCACCATAAGGGGTGTTTTTGATCCAATCTAAAATTGTAGAAACTCTATATATCAACCCCAAAACAACATATATTAAACTCATGGGTTGAATCAAAGCCTAGCCTTATAGATCTAAGAATTTTCGAAAATGATTATTCTTAGATCCTTACCAATCGTTAAGGTATTAAGCTACCAATTTTGGATATGTTGTAGAGGGACTTAGAGGAAAAACTTTTTAGAGGAAGCAAGAGCTAAATCGGTTAGGAAATGAGTGCAAAAGCCATGATTTTGGTGAGTTTCCTAGGTTTCTCTCTTTTTCTCTTATTTTATTCCTTTCTTACACTGACTTACGATTTCCTCTTGTTTCCCAAGGTGGTGGTTGAACTTTAGCACACATGGTGTAGGATAAGGAAGATAAGCAATTAGAATTAAGATAAAACCTTATAATTATCCATATAACCTCAATTTCCATATTTTCCCTTTATTTAGTTCCTAATTAGCTAGTAAAAAAGTGTTAGGTGAGATTTTAAATATTGCCATGCATGTAAGACAAAAGTGAAGAAAAACCCCAGATTAGCCATGTAAAGGGAACATAGGGTTTTTACTCGGTTTTATTAGTTTCAGTTATTCTCAATCCAATTGTAAAAATTTTTGACATGGGGTCTGACATTACAATTCAAGGCTTTGAAACAACTCAATATGACTCCTAAAGTCAATCCATAGTCTTGGATTTGACCATTTGATCTAATGACCTATGGACAAACCATCATTATTCAATTTATTTCATGTATTTCAAGATAAATCGTAATTGAACTTAATTGATTTCAAATTATTGAAATTGGCTTATTTGAGACCAAGTATCATCAATATATGATGATTTGGACATATCTGGATAGGTGGACACTTCAATGGAGCCTGTGGACACTTCCATGGAACCTATGGACTTGCTCGTATGAAAGTTCAACTTACTGGATCCGAAATCGAAAATTTTCAATTCAACGATCAATTAAGGTTCAATAACTCTCATATTCACTTTATTTTTATAAATTTGAGTTCTCACACTTAGTTTAGGATGAAAATGCAATATATGGCGTAATTCACCTAGTTAAGCATTATTATAGTACTAAATTTGATTGAATTTAAGTGAAAAGTACATTGGTATATTCAGTCACTTAGGGTTTTAATGTAATCTTTGCTTAGTTCAATGTAATATGGATATATTTTATGTTAATCATCTAGCTAAGCATGAATACATGTCAATTGAGAATGAAAATGAGTGTAAGACATATTAGTAGAATTTGCCAAAGTGAAGGGTATAGTGAAATCAATGTGATTAAGCCTTGGTTATCATGATTTGTTAGTGTACAAGTGATGAGAAATTGACTAGTGTAATTGGTTTAAAAAGAAACCATGAAATTGAGGCATTTTGTCCACTACTTGTATGAAAACCCTAGTGATATCCTAAGTGCAAGTGACGCGTAAAGATGTTTATAATGAAGCATAATGTGATTATGGTGTGTAACTATGAGTGTATGTGTGTTTGTAGTGATTGAAAGTTAATCGGTTTCAACTAAGTTTGAAATCGAGTGCTTAACACCGAGTTTTTGCTAAGTTAATTGTGTAAGATGCATGTTAGCATCATACATTGTAAGTATAATTACGAGGTATTGATTTAAGTGTAATTTAACCATATAAATGACTTGTGTGTCAATACTACCTATTAGGGCATAATAGCCTAACTGTGGTGCATGTGAATTATATATTATACGATATTGATATGTGATGTGATTGTGGATATGAATTTGCATATGTGCTTCGAATTGTAGGTTGGGTAGTGAAATATAAGAATCCAGACCTAACGACTTGATTTTTAGAAATTAGAACATTGAACGTGAAAGTCTAGCATAGTGAACTATGCTGGACTTGCATATTGCATTCTCAAGTATAGTATGATAATAACATGGTTTTAAAACTTGCATTGATTTATACTCACTTGTATAAAAGCTTTAAAATCTTACTTGTGATATGTTTTGAAATCAATTTAACATATAACTACATTGCATATGTACGTGTTTTCAAATAAAGCATCCATTTACCTTATATCTACGTTGTTATCGGATTTCAAAATGTATATAAGAACTATTTAGTAGCTATGTTTTGAAGCATATTGAACATATGACAACATTGAGTCCATAAGTGTTTTTGGATAAAGCATACCTTGCTTGATATCATACTTCAAAACATATAACATTACTATTTTACAATTTTTAAGGCACTCCACATTGATCTTCAAACTGATAGAGCGATATGGAAACTAGACTGAGTATCATATACTCTTACATTGATGGTCATGATGAAATTGGTCTGACATAGTTATTAACTAGTTTCTATCTTTACATGATCAATGGAGTTTGGAGACATATGGATCTATGGCCATGAGCATGATGTTGGCTCACTGAAAAGTTGCAGTCAGATGAATCTCTATTGGTTACTTGCAGGGGAGTTTGCCTAATTGATTTTTCGAGTATTTATAAGACTACGAGTATTTGATTTATAAGATTACGAGTACATGATATGATTACAAGTATTTGATTTACAAAACTATGTGTTGATGTTGAGGATGGATCCTAAGGTAAATAATGGCAGTGTTTCTTTAAAGATTTGTTTCTTGTCCTCGTATCCGAGGATTCAGATGATATTTATAGAGTGAGCAGGGCATTAGGATGATGTGGAGAGGGTGATTCTGACTTGTTTGATTACAGTCCAATAGAATCAATCCGAGCTTGCCAACCTCTATTACAGCTAAGGTTAAGTTTCCCGCCTAAAGCTTTCTTTCGCATGTTGAGTACCGAGGTAATGATGAAGGCAAGCTTGGTCAGCGTATCAGGTGCCGGCCTAAACATGCTATAATATATTTGGGTCAGCGTATCAGGTGCTGACCTTGGAACCTCCTACCGAGGTTAACATAGGGCCGTGATAGTTGCGGCCATGTCACCTTCTTATAGGTCTTCTCGAGCTTGACCAAGGTGAAAGATTGAATTACCCTTGTTAACAAATTACCCCTTATCACTCTGTCCCTCCTAGAGTCAGTCTTGAAGCTCGGTGTGCAAGCGGAGAGAACAGTTCGTCATGGGTACTGAGGTCGCTTGGGACTTTACAATTCGAGTGGAGAGCATTCAAGTTGACGATTTTAGGCCGATTTGTTTTAAATAATTGGATAGATATACTTAGTTTGAGTCATCTCGGGACCTATTCTAGCTATTTAATATGGTGTGTTTCGATTTTAGGAAGGTCAGTTGGGAAGATCTTGATCATTTAAGTATGATATCCTCATTTTTAGTAGTCTCATCTCCCCTGTTGGATCGTATGGGTATGTGTGATTTGCAGCAGATCGAAGGGCTGTGCTTCACTTGTAGGTTGGCGGTAGGTACCCTGGCATTCCCTAGGTGACTCTTGGCTTTCCCTAACTCCTCTATAAAAGGAGGAGTTTCGGTCTTTTCTCCATTCATTTATGCATCTCCAATGGCTCCTTTCCTCGGTTCCTACTTTGCTTCTTCGCTTTTTCCAGTTTATCCCTACAACCTGAGCTTGTTAGGTAAGTCTTTCCTTCTTATGTTTCTTCAGTTGAGATAGTTAGTCCCCCAAGTCAGGATAGTTTGAAATTTATGCGAGAACTTGGGCCTAGATTTGACTCAGCTAGCGAGGTTGATGTGGCTGAGGCTGTAGAGGTTGTTGAGGATTTAGCTTCTATGGCTTCGGTGTCCCCTCTTTCTCTTGAGCCACCTGTGGAGCATATCTCCAAGGGACTACGGTGGTTCAAGCCTATGTCACTCGAGGAGAAACAAAAGTTAGAGGAGAGTCTTCGTGTCTCAGGTGTTCAAATAGAGGACCGAAGTCAGGTTCTGACTAGGGGTCCCTCTATTCGCAAGGCTTCTCTTGACATTATGAGGGCATTGAAGGGGAGAACCTTGCTGGAGGTCTGTCCTAACTTGTTTACAAAGGTAGCATTTGCCGAGCTAAAAAAAGATCGATATATCTCATGAATTTTCGATTAATCCTCCTCGGTGCTCGGACAGAGTGACTGAGGACTGAGGAGTAATAGATTGTGGGTCTATAAGGAGGCCGTTCTTTTTAGTCTTAGATTTCCCCTTCATCCTTTCATGGTTGAGCTTTTAAATTCTTATGGTCTTGCTCCTTCTCAATTTTTGCCTAATAGTTGGCGTCATGTGGTCGGTTTTGTTGTTCTTTATGAGGGTCTGCAGTTTCCTTTGTCCATAAAGTTGTTCAAATCATTTTTTTCAATAAAGGTCAACCCACTAGATAAGAGTTGGTATTACGTGATAGCTCGTCCTCGTAAGAAACCCTTCAACAATATTCCTTCCTCTAATAAAATTTGGAAAGTCCACTCTTTAGTTTAATAAGTCCTCAAGGGTGGGAAGTAAGTAAAACCAGGTCAAATGAGAGAGGGGGTTGATGAGGTTGAAGAGATTCATGGTGAGGAGCTTAAAGCTTATAACGAAATTAATAAACTGAGAGATTATGGTAAGGATTCTCCTAAACGCTAAGCTCTTGACTTCACCCGACGTGTTAGATCTCCTCGGGTCACATGAAGGTCTGGTAACTTATGTTGACGCTCGATTTACGATCTTCTTCAACTGCACTCTTGACCAGGATTTTTTATTTTCCTCTGTCGCAGGTATAGCAAGTCAATTCAACGTGTTTGATTATATCCAGCCCGCTTCGGGCTCCTAGGTTGGAGGCGCAAGTCAGTCATCGGTTGCATAATCGAAGCAAAGCCAAGGTGTCGGTTCAAAGGGCAAAAGGAAGGTTGCAACAGCCGAGTGAGGGAGCCTTCACTGAAGAGGAGCCGCAAGGTCGTGGAGGTTCCTTTAGTACAGGAGGAGGAGACTGGGGCTTCCAAGATCATGCAGCCACAGTTGACTTGGCTCCCACAGATAGCACTTTCGAAAGTGCCTCGTTAGCCCATAAAATAGCTCGATCCATGCTCCCTCTAGCAGGTAGTTTTCTCTTTTTTTTTCGTTGGTTACTCTAACGCCCTTTTTTCTTTTTTTTTTGTTGACAAGGACAAAATGAACTCTCCCTGCTCGATCAATGTCAACGCAAGTCTCCACCACGCATGGCTTGCCCTGGTCCATGCTACTAAGGCTGAAGAGCAAGCTAAGAAGTTGCACAAAGACTACAGTTCTTATCGAGAGAAGTCCCACTCCTTATTGAAGAAGTTAGAGGAGGCAGAAGCTAAGGGTCGGGAGTCTGAGTTTCTGGTAGCAGAGTTGAAAACCAATGTGGAGAAGTTGAAGGCCGAGCTAGCCTGCGCTGGGGAGAATGAGGAGGAAATTAGACAAGCAGCAACTGAAGAAGCCTTCGCCAACTTCCAAAAAACTCATGAGTTCCAGGCTGCTGCCAAAAGGGCTAATGCTGAGGTGTAAAAGGCGCTTTTACGCTGGCTGTTCAAGAGGTCACCCATGTCTATCCCAATCTCGATCTATCAATGGTGTCTATCGACGACCTCAAGTTAGTCCGTTATGAGCCCAAGGTGGCCAAGGATGATAGTGCTTATGCCGAAGCTCTCGTGGCCATTGTGGCAGACGATGAAGGGGAGGCCGAGGTGTAGGATGATGCAACTGCTGCTAGGGATTGATTTCATGTTTTTATTTGGTTTTTATTTTGGTTGTAATGAACATATTAGACATGAGGAATATGTATTTGACTTTATTTTGAAGGATTATATGTTTTGTTTGGATGATTTTGTTTTGTTTTGTTTCGTTTTGAACGGACAATTATCTTTTTGAGGTTTGGAGCTTCTCTTTAACAGTACCCACAAAAGAATCCAAACCATTTTAAAAAACAATCCTTAACAAAAGTTGGATGGATACAAGAAGCTCAGATTTGTTGGGCAAATATGATTTGATGTCATTTTAGATAACTTAAATGATCAAAACAAAAGTGAGCCGATTTGGACGAGGTGCCAAGCTAAAGTAGGGCTGAGGTTACTTTATTAATAGTACTTCTTCAAGTTCTCTGCATTCCATGTCCTCAGTATATCTTTCTCGTCCAAATCCTACAACTTGAATGCCCCCATTCTTGTTTCTTCCTTAACCACGTACGGTCCCTCCCAGTTGGGGGCTAGCTTTCCCCCTTCTTGATCCCTTCCCGAGGCTTCAACCTTTTGTAAGACGAGGTTACCCTTCTTGATGGTCTTTGGTCGGACCTTTTTGTCGTGATATCTGGCAACCCTCTATTGATATGCAGCCATGGTGATTAGAGCTCAGTCCCTTTGTTCCTCAGTTAAGTCTAGGTTGTTCCTTAGAGCTTCCTCATTTCCTGCTTCGATGTTTAGCTCCACTCTCAAGTTGGGCAGCCCAATTTCCAAGGTACGATTGCTTCAGTTCCGAAGGCTAGATTGTATGGAGTTTCACCAATTAGAACCTTGGTGGTTGTCCTCAAAGCCCATAAGACTCCTGGTAGTTCATCCACCCAAGTTCCCTTTGCTTCGCCAAGCTTCTTCTTCAATGACTCTAGAATAACGCAATTCGTAGCTTCAGCTTGTCCATTGGCCTAAGGGTGTGCGATCGACGTAAAACATAAGTTGTTGCCTAGGTTGCCGCACCAACTTTTGAAACTTGGGTTGTCGAACTGCTTTCCATTATCCGTGATAATGGCTTTTGGCAACCCGAATCTACACATAACATTCTTCCAACAGAAGTTTTCCACTTGTTTGTTGGTAGTTGTTGCCAAGGCTTCAACCTCGATCTATTTAGTGAAGTAGTCGATAGCCACCAGAACGAACCTCCTCTGTCCCAAGGCTGTAGGGAATGTTCCGAGCAAATCCATTCCCCATTGCATGAACGACCAGGGGCTCGTAACCGAGGTGAGGTCAATAGCTGGGAGATGTTGGACTGCGGCGAACCTTTAACATTTGTCACATTTCTTTACCAACTCCATTGCATCTTTGTGAATTGTGGGCCAATAATATCCTTGCCTCAAAATTTTGTGGGCGAGGGCCCTTATGCCGAGGTGATTTCCACAGATCCTTTCATGCACCTCTCAGAGAGTGTAGCTCGCCTCTTCGGGGCCCACACATTTCAGGTAGGGTAAACTGAAAGACCTTCTGTAAAGGTTCCCACCTAGGAGGGTGTACCTTGGGACCTTTCACTGTAGGGCTCATGCTTGAATTTTATCCTTCGGTACTTTGCTCGTGGTGAGGTATTTGATGAGCGGTGTTGTCCATGTCTCTTCTTCTTCTCTGATTTGACCGTCCTCTTTCTTGGCATGGAAACTTCTTCATTCCACATCTTCCATAATAACTCCCTTTGGTAGATCTGTTTCGAGGCCTAAAGCTAATTTGGATAAAGAATCAGCTAAGGCATTTTCTTTCCTCGGGACCTACCTTATCTGATACTTCTTAAAGTGGCCCAATAGTCTCCGAACCTTTTCTAAGTACTTGACCATAATTTTTTCTCTTGCCTTGAATTCTCTGTCGACCTAGTTTACAACCAATTGTGATTCGCTGTTCACCAACAGCTCTTCCACTTTGAGTTCTTTAGCCAACTCAAGGCCTGTCAGAAGGGCCTCATACTCTTCTTCGTTGTTTGACCCCTTAAATTTGAATCTCAAGGCGTACTGAATTTTTATTCCTTATGGACCGATCAAAATGAACCCGACGCCACTACCTCTATTACTAGCCGACCCGTCGACATAAAGCTTCCACATTCTTTTTTCTTCGACTTCTTCTTTGTTGCTCTCCTTTCCCAATTCATGTTATGTGCTTGTGCATTCGACAACAAAATCAGCCATTATTTGGGATTTGCGTGCCGACCTAGGCTTGATTTGCTGGTCGAACTCACTGAGTTCCACAGCCTATTTGATCAACCTACCGGTTGACTCTGGTTTTTGGAGGACCTGCCTGAGTGGCTAATTGGTTAGTACAGTAATTGCACGCGATTGAAAGTAAGGCCTCAATTTCTTTGCCGAGGTTATCAAGGCATAAGCCAATTTTTTCATCCTCTGGTAGATTAGCTCAGCACCCTAGAGTACCTTGCTAGTGAAATATACCGGTCTCTGGACACCAGATTCTTCCCTTGCCAATATCGAGCTCACAACGTCATCTATTGCAGCTAAGTATAGGAACAAGGTTTCTCCAGTCCTTGGTTTCGACAAGATTGGCGGGGAGGAGAGGAACACTTTCAAACCCTCAAAAGCTCTTTGGCACTATTCAGTCCACTAAAAATTATTGGCAGTCTTCAAGATTTTAAAGAAACGGAGGCATCTATCTACTGATCTAGACATGAACCTGCTTAAGGCAGCTACCCTGCCAATGAATCTTTGTACTTCTTTAACAGAGGTCGGCCCATTCATTCTCAATATAGCTTGGACCTTTTCGGGATTCGCCTCGATTCCTTTTTGACTTACCATGAATCCCAAGAACTTGCTCGAGGTGACTCCAAATGCGCATTTTGCTGGATTGAGCCTCATGCCATACTTTCTTAGCGTTTGGAAGGCATTCTCTAGATCCTTAAGATACTCTCTCAGCGTGGGGCTTTAAACAATTATGTCATCACGTATACCTCTACGTTGTTCTCGATCTGCTCCTTGAACATCCAATTTACCAACCTTTGATATGTAACCCTGACATTTTTTAGGCCGAATGGCATGACCCTATAGCAATATAGCACTTGCTCTATCACGAAAGAGGTTTTTTCTTCGTCTTCCTCCAACATTTTGATCTGATTGTACCCAGAGTAGGCATCCAAAAAATTGAGCAGCCAGTGCTCTGCACTGCTATCCACTAACCTATAGATGCTGGGCAGTGGGAAGCTGTCCTTTAGACATGCTTTGTTCAAATCCGTAAAATCTACACACATTCTTCACTTTCCATTATGCTTTCTCACCATCACCACATTTGCGAGCCATTCTGGATTATAAACTTCCTTGATGAACCCTTTATCCAGAAGCTTGGACACTTCTTCAGTAATCGCCTTTTGCCTTTCAGGTGCAAAACTCCTTTTTTTTTTTTGCCGAACTGGTTTTGCTTCTGGGTCTACATTGAGACGATGAACCATGTCACTAGGGCTTATTCCAAGCATATCCTTTGGCTTCCAGGCAAAGAGGTCAGCATTCTTCCCAATAAGCTGTACAAGGTCTTCCTTCTCTTCTAGTACAGAGCTCACCATCATGCCTTTGTCAAGGTGGTCCTCGTCAAATGGTATGCTGATTAGTTCGTCTGCAGGTTCAGGTAGGCTCAAATCCAGCTCGGGTCTTTAATCCAGGATTTCAGTAGTGAGGGTTTTGTTACCTCGTCTTTGCACTTTCTGAGCTATTACATAACATCTGTAGGCAAGGTCTGGTCACCCCTAACTTCCCCGGTTCCATAGGGGGTAGGAAATTTTAGTTTTAGGTGCGGCACGGATTCGATCACCCCCCATCTTTATCTGGCTAGGTCTTTCTAGGATCTCATTCTTTGCTGAGGGAATTTTAACTACCATAAATTCCACCATTGTTGTGGTTGTCCTCGGCTCCGTGCCTAGGATAAGTGGGAGTGTGATAGTGCCCGTCACCGGGACATGCTCGTTTTCGAACCCTACTAGGGGTGCGGGCTAAGGTCTGAGCTTATCTTCTGTAATCCTCATATTTCTCATCGCTTCATAACACAAAATGTCACTGGCGCTACCATTGTCAAAGTATATTCTCCTTACCACGTGATTGTAAATGACTATGCTGACCACAATGGCGTTGTCATGAGGGAACTCATTACTCGCAAAGTCATCCGTGGAAAAAGAGATGGGTTCATCCCTCCAAGACTTCAATCTCTTGGCCAGGGATCCAATCGTTAGGTTTACAACTCGGTCCACCTTCTTTCTTGCTGAGCATGACGTTTCCCTAGTGATAACATTAATTATTCCTGTATGGGTTGGTTGGTCACTTCTTCACTGTTCTTTCCTTCTGGTCGATCACATCTGGTGTCCCTTCCGTTGAAGTTGTTTGTAGCTCAGCCCGTCCTTTGTCTAGGCCAGCCATTATTGGCATAATGATTCCCTCGTGGGTACCTTCTTTGCCTGACTTCTTGTCTCGCATCGTCCAACTCAAACCTTCTGAGGCAACCTCTTCTCACAAGGTTTTCAATTTCATTCATGAGGTTGGTACATTCTTCGGTAGAGTGGCCATAGTCTCGGTGGAAGGTACACCTTTTGTTCTTGGACTTTTGGGGGTTCGACTTCATTGGCTTTGGCCACTTCAACTGGGGGTTCAATTCAATCTGCATCAGTATTCTTTCCCTTATTGTGTTCAAGGGAGTGTAAATGTCGTAGCCCTTCCTTTCTAGGCTTATTCAAGTCGGGTACCCACCAACTCGATTCATCCTTTTCCCTTTGGTCTCTCTCAATCTCTTTCCCCTTTTTTCTGTAGCTTCTGGGCTCTCCTTTGCCTTCTTCATTGTTTAGCCTAGTGGTCATTACCTCTTCGGCGTTGATGTATTTTTTGGCCCGTTGAAGGAGTTCGGGCAAAGTTTTTGGGAGATCTAGTGAGAGGGAGAACTTGAAGTGGAATTCCTCATCCGTAAGGCCATTCATTAGGCCAGCCACTGCCATGGACTGTTCTAAGTCTTTCACCTGCAGGGCTTCCGTGTTGAACCTTGTGACATACTCTCTCAAAGATTCTTCAAGCTTTTATTTGACTGCCATTAAATTGAGAGTTGTTTTCTTGGCCCGGCAACTATTTGAAAGAGCGTATCGATTGGGCGCCGAACTGCCCCTTTTAAGGTTGCCAAGAATGCCTTGCACATTAAGGAGTTATGCACCTTGTATAGACATATTAGCACAGAAAAGCTCTAAATGATCAAAAGGGTCGAATGTACCGTCATATGTCTCGATCACAAGCATTCTAAATCCCGATGGTGGCTGAGCTTGCTTGATTTTCTTCTGAAAATGGTGAGGTTTCCAACAATCTTAGTTCTTCCATATAGACCTGCACCTTAACTTGAATTTGTCTTTCCACGGCTTCCATTCTAACCTCCAGTTGTTGTGAGTTTTATCCTTTAACATTGGTGTTGTGGATGGGGTTTTACGCAGGTTTTTAGTGGAATGGTTTTGTAGGGTTTTGGGTTTGTTTTTCTCCCCGATTTTCGGTACCGATGAAGAGCTGCCACTCGTTGCCTCTGCTGGTGGTAACGATGGGGGAGAGGGTAGAGGTTGGTTAGTATCATTTTTGGATAGTGGTCTTTGGGTCGGAGGAGAAGGGGTGAGAATGTATGCCTGGACTAACTCGGTAAGGCTCCTCAACTATTGGGAACGTTGCTCAAATTGCTCCGCCGTGGGCAATGGTCATCGATAGGGTTGGTCATCTTGAGTCCCATCTAGGCTGACCGGAGCTGCTGATTCCTCTTCCTCTACTGTTCTTCTCCTTGGTGTCATCCTTAACATCAACAATGAGGTTAATAAAGCTACCCTCTACCTGGTGCACCAAAATGTTGATGTCGAGGATGGATCTTAGGGTGAATAGTAGTAGTGTTTCTCTAAGGATTCGTTTCTTATCCTCGTTTTCGAGGATTCCAATGATATTTATTGATCGAAGAGGGCATTAGGATGATGTGGAAAGGATGATTCAAACTTGTCTAATCGCAATCCAATAGAATTAATCCGAGCTTGCCAACTTGTAATACAGCTGAGGTTAAGTTTCCCGTCATAAGCTCTCTTTTGCATGTTGAATACCGAGGTAATGATGAAGGCAAGCTTGGTCACCATATCAGGTGCTGGCCTAAACAGGCTATAATGTATTTGGGTTAGCGTATCAGGAGCTGACCTTGGAACCTCTTACCGAGGTTAACATAGGGCCATGATAGTTGTGGCCATGTCACCTTCTGACAGGTCTTCTCGAGCTTGATCGAGGTGAAAGATGAATTACCCTTGTTAACAAATTACCCCTCATCACTATGAGTATTGATTTATTAGAATATGAGTATTTGATTTATAAGACTATGAGTATAAGATATGATTACAAGCATTTGATTTGGTTACAAGTACTTAACATGATTTACGAGCATTAAATACTGTTTACAAGCATTGATTTTGATTTGACTGAAAAGTCATTGTTTTACTGAAAATATGTAATTGCATTGATTTAAATCAACATTGCATTTGTCATATCATTATCTCATTACATTGATAGGATTGTCAAGTTATGATTTCGAGTTAAGGAGATAATGAGGTTTTTAAAGTGTTCTTACACATTCTACCTCGAAAGATCTTAACACCATCATCGAGTCATAATGTTGAAATAAATAGGAAAAATGATTGAATATCAGAAAACAAGATTTTATAAGATATTTTATATTGACACGATTATGGAAATTTATCGAGTAGTTGCATTGCATGTAATTAGAATAGTATACAGTATGTTACTATCCTCTGCACTTATATGGTTGACTTACTAGGTGCCTTGCTTACTCCCCCACTATTTTCTATTACAGGTTAAGTCGAGGTAGTGCAGTTACTGCATCACAGTATCTGACATGTAAGCTTTTAACTATGAAGCTCTCGCAGTAAATATTCGGTATAAGTTTTTAGTGTTTAAACGACTGTATTTTTGGACAGTTTTCTACAGTACTATAAGTCAAGATGTGTATAAGTTAAAAGTATGCTTATGTTACAAAAATTGTCATTTTCGGGATTTAAATAATTTTTATTGGGAAATGTGTCAAAATTATAAAAATATTGTATTTTTTGGTTAGGAATTTTTTTAAGGGGTCAAACAACCTTATTTTCTAATGAAATTTGAAAATATGATAGATTAAGAAGTTTATGAGTGTGATAAAGGATTGAGAATAGAAATTGACTGTATTTAACTACTAAACCGGGCAACCATAAGAAATGTGTTAATCTGAAAACTTACTGCTTTTACACGGGAATTGCTTTATGGTGTTTTTAAGTGTTAAATGATAAAATATTGAACTAGGACCTTAGACAGGTAGCCTTAAATCGTATCAGGTAAATGGTAACACGGTAACGTGATTAAAACTACTCACATGACAAACCAATGTAGAGAAAATTTGAAAAAGTTAGCCTAAAACTTTAGACTTCCACATAAGTTATCGTAAGTTAACCGAACTGTTACGTCTCTTAGGGCATGACAAAATCATATTTAGATTTGCAAAACCAAAGGTTTGGAACTATTATGTTTGGGAAGGCTGCTATTTAAATAATAGTATTTCAATGCTTTGATCTTTTGATGTGAATTTTGTAATAAATTGAAGGAAGCCAAATGTGGGTTTAAATTATAATTCTTATTTGCATCTGGTAATAAAAAGGAAAAGCTTGTAGTGGTAAGAAATGCTCCAATAGCACCGCATGATCCATTGGTAATAGCTTTGTGTTTGCAGGGCAAAGTAGTCCAACAAGTGCACTTTGATGTCAAATGATAAATGGGGTAGTTTCTAGTGTGTTTGGTAAGGGGAAAAAATGAAATAGCAAAAAAAAAGAAAGGAAAACTTAACTGAGCCAATATGAAATTTCAAGTTTTAAACCTATACTAAATTGGATTTTATCCATTTCTGCTTAAAAAATTTGAAACCACTACAATTTGAGTATGAGCCAAATTGGAGTGGAAAAGGGTTTCAATTATGGGCCAAATTGGACTGATTCGATTTTGGGTTTATTTTGAACCAATTTGACCTATTTAGCATGTTTACCCAATTACGAAACATGCCTCTAACATGCACAAAAGCCAAGCAAGAGTGATTTCTCACTTTTGCAAATAATTATCCACTTAACACACCTTATACATGTAGGAACATGGGTTTCATGAACATTGAAGTCTCTTTATAAAAAGAGACATCATGGTAAGTCTAAGTTAGATCTGACAGTTTGCATTTATATAAAATTGTATTTCTATCGAGTAAAATACAAAAATTTCATGTCAACGTGGGAAACACAAAACTTTATTTTTAGCTTTACCATATTTGCATATAATTTTTACTCAATTTTAGCTGTATCACCTTTGTGTCTTTTATTTATGTCATTTTCGTATTTTATCACCATGTCCAACCTAAAATTATCAGGTCTAATATAAAGTTTAAACTTTCATTTGACCATTTATGCCATTTCATTTTCTAAAATCTAACTCCTTTAAAATAGGTTGAAAATCATTTCTATTTTGCAAGTTAAAAAAGGATACAACAAAAGAAATGTCCAAACTGAGCAGATAGGAGAATGACTAAAAGATGGAGGAAATTGTAATGGCTTGGAACAATCTGGCGCTCAACCTAGGAAAGCTGGATCTTCATGTGATACTCCCTTAAATAAAGGAAGAATTTCAACCAATCCCTCTTAGGAAAGCGGAGCCCCTTTCCAACTTGAGAAACATGAAAATAACACAAATGTTCCTTGACATGGTAAGGAAGACAGAGCTACCTGAGGAAAAGGATAGAGTAGTTATAATCACATTAAGAACCATGGAAAATCCATCAACCATAGTGATCAGAATAGACCTGCACACTAATGTAATTGGTTTTGTTAATTCCCCAATTTTACCAACAGCCAAAATTGATATGCCGGACGCTAATAGGAGAGACCAAGATAATTCCGGACTAGTGGAATGGACACTAAATAGATTGATCTCACATCTGTTCCCAATGAGACATTATGTTGGAATGTTAGGGGAGCAAATAACCTGACTTCAAAAGAGTGTTTATGGATTTGGTTCGTATCAATAGTCCTATTATCATGATCATCACTAAAGCAAGAGTTTCAAGAGATAGAGTAGAAGAAATTTGCAATTCACTCAATTTTTCTAACACATATCAAGTAGGAATAGAAGGATTTTCGAGAAGAATATGGTTGCTATGGCAAAATAAAAAGGTCACGTTTGATATCATAGAAACCAAACCTCAAGTCATGCACGCCAAAGTGTAGGTAATTTCTTCTAACCTTTCTTCTCATTTATCCTATAATTGTTTTACTTGAATCTTATCTGCCATCTATGCTAGACCTAAATTTAGAATGCAAAGAATCCCATTGGAAGAGCTCACTGAATTTCAAGCTCACACTCTTTACCATGGGTCATGATTGGTGATTTTAATGAAATGATCTTTGATTTTGCAAAGCTAGGGGGAGACCTTTGATTAGATCACATGCTTGATTATTCCAAGACTGCATGAACAATTTATGGAATGATTGATCTTGGATTTGTTGGTGACCAATTCACATCGACAAATTAAAACTACCACGGACAAATCATCGTGAAAGACTCAACAGAGCTTAGGCTAATGGTGAATGGAAGATCAAATTTTTAGAATCATTAGTCTTCCCACCCGCAAAATTGAAATCGAATCATAACCCCATTTTGCTTGACTCAAACCCAAGACAACCACATTTTGGACCAAGACCTCTATGCTTTGAGATTATTTGGTTTTCCCACTTGGACTTTAGCAGTATTATGGAAAACTTAGGGAATCAAGTGAATCAATATATTCTTGAGGCTATTCCACTATTCAAGTAGAATATTAGTATGTGGAATAAATTCAACTTTGGAAATGTTATCCAAAAGAAGAAGAATTATGAGCAAGATTAGATAGAATCCAAAGATCTATATCTATATCTAGCTGTGAATGGCTTATTAAATTGGAAGAAATTCTAAAAGTGAAAATCTTCATATTTTGAAACTCGAAGAAGAATTATGGACCTGAAATCAAGGGTGGATTGGATAACATATAGGGATAAAAACACTCATTTCTACCATCTGAGCACAATCTAACATAGAAAAAGAAACAAAATTCTTAAGCTAAAAGACAGTGTGGGCAATGGCTGTGGGCAATACAATCAAATGCAGCATCACCAACCATTTTCTCAAATCTTCTCTCTTTTGAACTGGAGTGTTGCATGATGACTCCTAATTTACCCTGTAGATCTGCAAATGTTCTTACAGAAAGGGATAGGCTTTAAAAGGAGAAGTCCTTAAAGCTATCAATTCCATGAAGCTATCAATTCCATGAAGCCTTTGAAAGACTTAGTCTGTATGGGCTCCATCCCATTTTCTTTCAAAAATGTTAGAAGATTGTTGGCAACTCAGTATTCAATCTTATCGAACTAATTTTCCAAAACGGCCAAATTCCTGAGGTTCTAAATGAATGCTCATTTGCTTGATTCCTAAAGTTTCAAATCCAGAGACCATTAGCAATTACAGACCAGTTAGTCTCTGTAACACTACTTATAAAATCCTTATAAAGGAGTTGATCAACAGATTTTGTCCTATGTTGGCTCGCATTATTCATACCCTCTAATCTAGTTTTATTATAGGAAGAAGACCCCAAGATAATGTAGTAATTGCTCAAGAAATTATCCATTCTTTCACGAAGAAAAAAGGAAACCTAAGGAAACTTAGGATACTCCAGGGTTAAAATTGACCTTGAAAAGGCTTACGATCGAATTGAATGGAATTTTATTCGCGAAGCCCTCTCCTTCTTCAATTTCTCAGACAACTGGATTAATCTCATCATGTCATGTGTGTCCTCAATTTCCATGACCTTACTCATTAATGGGGAACAAAGTGACAAAATCATCCCTTCCAAAGGAATTCGTTAAGGTGACCTATTATCACCTTATTTATTCATTCTTTGAATGGTGTACTTGTCTTTAAAAATTCTTGAAGCCAGTGAGGATAAACATTAGGAGCTGGTCCAAATGAGTAGAAGAGGACCAAAGCTAACCCATTTATTCTATGCTGATGATTTATTCCTTATGGGGAAGGCTACGGAAACCATCTTGAGAATTATAATGCATGTATTGGAAGATTTTTGCAATAGATTTGGTCAAAAGATTAATTTTGCAAAATCCACGATCCTTTTCTCAAGCAAAATGGGAATGGAAAGAAAGACTCATTGTAGCAATTTCTTAGATGATATTGGCCCCTATCTTGGTTTTTCGATAACTAAAAGCAAAAAGGAGGTTAATTTCAGGTATGTTATAAACAAAATAAAGCAAAAACTTGCCAGGTGGAAAGTAAAAACTTTATCTTTTGCAGGTTGGGCCATGCTTATCAGATCTATAATAAGTGTTGTCCCTAACTACTATATGCAGGTTACGTATCTTCCAAAAGGTACATGTGAAGAAACAAATAGGTTCAATGGGAATTTCTTGTCGGGATCTTTTGAATAAAAGAGAAAGATGGACATGGTAAATTGGAAAACCATGACCCAAACAAAAGGTGAAGGAGGCCTCGGAATAAAAGATATGCATAATTTAAACACTGCAAACATGGAAAAGATTAGGTGGCGGTTCCTTACGGAACCTAACAGTTTATGGGCAAGAGTTCTTAAGGCCAAATACTCAAGAAATAAGCAATTTATTCAAAAAGCCTATTCTCTCCTTTGGATAAGTATGCGCAAGACCGTTGGGGTTTTAGAGAAAGGCATAAAATAGGTCATTAAAACTGGGGCTCAAACCTTCTTTTGGACAAATAATTGGATAAGCTAAGGCCACTCAATTCCATCATCTATGGCCCATGAAAAGAAAATGAAGTCAAAATAATGGTCAATGATGCATTACTTGAAAATGGTGATTGGAATTTTGATTGCCTTGGTGCTTCAATTCCATCTGAGTTACAACAAAAATCAAGGCTATTTTTTAACAAATTGAAAATCCTGGTATGGATTCTATCTCTTGGAAATCTTCCCCTTGGGACTATTCTTTGTTAGTTTTGCTTATAGTTTGGCAAAAATTTCTCCCGTTGAAATTAACTAGAGATGGAAAAGTATTTGGAAATCTGCCACCCTACCCAAGATTCAACAGTTTCTTTGGCAATGTGGACACAACAAGGTGGCCACAAGAGATGTGCTTGCATCTAAGGGTATGCCAATTGCAACAACTTGCCCTAAATGTAACACTAAAAGAGAGACAGTTCCCCACTATCTCAGCGATTGTAGCTGGGTTGCTGAACTATGGAGTAATCTAGGTATTCCTATGATAATCGAGAACTTATTCGATTTAAATCTGGTGGATTGGCTAACAAACAACTTGGTCTTTAGAGAAAAATCGACTATTGAAGGAATTCTTTGGAAAGTCTTGTACCCTTTCACTATCTGGATGATCTAGACAGAGAGAAACAAAACGGTTTTTGAAGGGTCTTCAAGCTTTCTTAATGCAATAACTGAAAAAATCAAAAAGAACGTGAAAGAATATTGGGCAGTTATGTGCCCAAACTGTTTGCTAAATTAGATGACTCAAGTGAATTTAGCTTGGAATCCTCCTTTGGTTGATTTTGTGAAATTCAACATTGATGGATCAACATTGGGTAACCCCAGTTTGGTAGGATCATGAGGAATCTTCCACGACCACAATGGAACTTGAACACACTACTAGCATGAGTGCAAAATTATTGGACACACTACTTTGATCTTTGGAATGGTCTTTGTCTGGCTATTGATTGGGGCTTCAACAACTTAACTGTTGAAACGAACTCGTGAAACACCATAAAATATGTTCTTGAGGGTGTCCCAAATACTCATAGCTCTCTTGTCTATGATTGCAGGCTATTGATTTGAAAGTTCAAAAAAGTTAAACTCACTCACATCTTCAAAGAAGCTAACATGTGCATTGAGGGACTTGCAAAGATGGGAGAGAATCTTGATTTGTCTTTTGTTTTCCTTAATAATCTTTCTGAAAGTATTAGCCTTTTATTAATGTTTGACCACATGGGATATAGTCTCCCAAGAACTGTCTTATAACCCGATTGGGGTTCTTACAATTTAATTTAATTTTAGTTCCCCTTTCAAAAAAAAAAAAGTCCAAACACTTGCTAGTTGCTATCTCTTTTTGGCATCCACACTTCTAATCCACAATTGAAAAATTATCATCGTAAGGTTCCAATTTCCAAGGCGTTCCATTTTCGCCACGGGGAACGAACAACAGTTACCATACACGTGCAATCTTCTCGTCCATAACCATAAGCAGCAAATATAGGGAGGCCAGATTACCCCCTCTACCCGCAAGAACTTAGCCAAATTATACAAGTCTATTTTTGTAACTTCAGTTTCCAAATTCAGATAATTTCCTTGCATAGCAGAATCAAAAATCCCGCAAGCATCGTGCCGCCTGTTAGCATCTTATCTTTGAGCCAAATTACTAATTCTTCTTCTTCTCTTTTCTTTAAAAAAAAAATGTTCAGGAAAACTCTGGGTATCTAAGAGCGAGAAAGTAACGGAAATTTAATAAAATTTCCGTCTAAAAAGATAATTTTAAGTAAAAAATGCATTCGCTGAGCCTAAATGTTTTTACTGATTTGAATGCGGGAACGAGGAGGAACTGCTTTCCGGCTCATGCTGGTCATGGCTTGGCGGTGGATCTACACTTTGGGAGGAGGAGAAGGGTTGGGTCGGGTTGCTTGCATGGCGCTGCTGGTGGTCGGCAGTGTAGGATAGCGGCGTGTGCGGTGGAGAGGAACGGGAATAGCGGGGCTAGTGGTGGAGGAGAGAGTTCTAGTTTGAATTCGAATTCAACTCAGAATCAGAGTTCCTTTTTATCTCGGAGCCAAACTTATGCAATGTTGAAACAGCAAATGGAGGTTGCTGCTAAATCTGAGGTCAGTTTTCCTTTAAGCACTTTTGGAGTGGTTTTCTTTTTTTGTTCTATTTAAAACGAAATAAGAGTTTTGTTTGGATTTTTAGGATTATAAAGAAGCTGCGAGAATACGTGATTCTTTGAAAACGTTTGAGGAAGAGGAGCCTGTTTTGAGACTTAGGAGGTTGATTAAAGAGGCTGTTGCTGATGAAAGATTTGAGGTACTCCCCAAGATTCTTAACCTATTCAATGTGAATATGTAGCTTTAAATATGAAGTTTAGGTTGTTTGGAATAATAAAATATGGCTTTTTAGGCCTCTCTGATTTATTACTGGGAAAGCTTGCTGTTTAAGATGTAATGATAATCCAGTTGTTTTATGGACAAAACTTAGTTAAGATTTCATGTTTTCTTTTTCTAGAAAGGAAATGAAACTAAAGTATAGGAAATGAAAGGAAAGGAAAAGAAAGTAAATGATACAATATGTACCAATGTTTTGATTGTCAAAATTAAGTAAATGAATTCTAACAATTATTGTTTGGTTAAAGGGTGGAAAAGAAAAGAAAGGAAAAGATTTATTATTTTTTTTCAAATATAACCTTCTTTTTATAAAGTGACATAATAATTTATATTGATTATTTGTTTGATTAAAAATAAAATTTTGATATATACTAAGGTATTTATTTTTTATTGGAAAAAACATTTTTTTTATTTGTCTTCAAGTCCAAATGATGATGGTTACATTTTAGAGTTAATGTAACATTTAAGCAACAATGCTCAAAAATAAGAAAATAAAATAAAAAGTCAAAATTTTGAAATAATAATAAAATGATAAAATCATTTTTGTAATCTAAGTAGAAATTAAAATAGAAAAATTGATGAATAAGCTACAAGAGATAATTAATTTTAATTATTTAAAAATAAAAAAAATAAGGATATAAACCTTATTTTATAATTATTTTTTTTCTCATTTCCTTTCCCTAGCCTTTCCCCAAATAGGGGTAAATGAAAAATGGGACTTTTGAGGGAAAGGGAGGGATTCTCAACCCCTTCTCTTTCTTTTATTATTTTTCTACCCAAATTAGGGAAAGTAAGGAAAAGGATTTTATGTTTCCCCTCCTTTCCTTTCTTTCCCTACCCTACCCTCAATATAAACATAGTGTAAGGTTTCACCATGAATATGTTGAAAGATTAAAATTACTGACTTAACATGAAAGTCATGCCAAATTTAGTTTTTCCAGGTAACAGTTTTAAACACCTGGTTATTTACTTTGGATACCTAAGGAAAAGGATACATGTCTTGCCTATGTTCTTGCTGTATTCATATGGATCTGGAAATAAATGACACTTAATTCTTTTGTTAAGCTCATAATCACTTTTCAGATTCATTTCGACTCTGGAGTTACCTATACTTCTCTATGTACTTTTTTTCGCTTCAATTTCCTATTTTAATTTCTAATATTACACAATTAAAGATTATGAATGGATAATAATCTTACATAATGCATGTGTATGTTAAGCCTGTTAAATCTGACTACTTTTCTGCAATTCTTCAGGATGCAGCTAGATATCGTGATGAGTTGAAGGAAATTGCACCTCATTCTCTCCTGAAGTGTTCAAGTGATGCAACAACCTTGGTATGACATTGATCTAATTATCCACAGCTTCCATTGCTGGTTTGTTGAAGGATATTATTATTATTTTTAAACTTTTACGGTAGGTTCATGTTATGATTCTTTTTCTGGGTTGTTGATAGGTAGGTTTTAGTTTCTTTTAGCTGGAATGGTCCTCCTTGACTTTGTTTCTTAGATTTAATCTGGTGTTAGTTTTGTTGCTTAACTTTTTATTTGGGAAGCAAGAAGCCTAAAGTGATTGGATACAGAATCCAACATATGTTTGAGGAATTAAAAATAAAAGTTTAGCTCCCATAAATAATAAAAACAAAACTTTACATGTATGTGGAACCATTATATTTGAATTTATTTACGTTTTCATGCTTTTTTTTTTCATTTTAATCTAGTATGATTTTTCTTTATAACATCTTTGGGAAAATAGAAGGTAAGCAGTACATGTAAAGAGTGACTGAAGCCTTGAGGAAATTAGAAATCTTTTGCTATTCCAAGATTTCCTTATTGAAGGTGTGGTCTGATGGTAAAATATGGTTTTCAAAATTCCCAACTTCTTTTATGTAAAGGGTACTTTTGATAACAATGTCATTCTTGCTACTTTCTGAAATTATATTCTAGCTATGTAGGCTGAATTTGCTCATTTTGGTTCAGGACTCCAGATTTTTAGGTGAGATACTCATTTCATGTTTTTTTCTCTGACCAAATTCTTAAGTTGAGGTACTTGTTGGGGTCCTAATTCCTTACCAAGTGAATGGAGAAAGGTCCATAAGGTTTCTCCTTCTTAGGCATTTGAATTTGTGGAATCTATTTCCACTCCCTTATTGGGTATTTTAATATATTTATCTGGATCTGTTAAGACAGAGCCAACTCTGAATTACATAAAATTGCTTATTTAAAGATGAAAGGGAAGAAAAAAAATTGTCGAACTAATACAAATATTTGTATATTTCAGGGAATCAGAGTTCAAGTTAGGAGTGTGTACATAGAGGGACGTAGTATGCCTTCAAGGGGCCAGTACTTCTTTGCATATAGAATAAGAATAACCAATAACTCAGATCGTCCTGTTCAGCTTCTCAGAAGGCATTGGATTATCACAGATGGCAATGGGAAAACTGAAAATGTTTGGTGAGTTAACTCTATTCTTCTTTGAATGTTTGATAAGTGTCTGATGGAAGTTTTTTTTTTTTTTTTCCTTCATATCCATAATCTGATATTGCAGCCTTTTTTTTTTTTTTTACTGTAGGGGGGTTGGAGTTATAGGTGAACAGCCAGTTATCCTGCCCAGTACAGGTTTTGAATACTCATCTGCTTGCCCATTAAGTACTCCCAGTGGCAGAATGGTAAGAGAGACCTGCCTCTTGGTTTGCCTTTTTCCTTTCTGGAAATGATGTTTAATTTCATCAAAACCGAAGTACTGTTTAAATAATGGAATTAAAAAGAATTTTTTTAATTGCATTTTTCAATTTGGTGCTTATGTAAAGAACAATGATTACAATGTTTAATCATTGTTTAATTGATTCAACATGCTCTAATCTTTTCTAGTTATTGGGTAAATTACTTCTAATTTTCAACAGAGAAAGTTCATATTTCAAGGTTTTATTCTGCCTTGATACCAAATATAATCTTATTAGTATGCAACAAGTTGATAGCCTGGATAGAAAATGGTTGTAATAGACAGATAGACTAACGGACAGTTCAAAGCGTATCTTGGAATTTATTCATAAGCTTCCCATATACGTATGCAACTATACATAGATATTTTGAACGCAGCTCTAATGATAATCTTTCTGTGGCATATTCATCATTGAATCTGTATGCTGACAATGAAAGTGAGATTTCTTGACCACTGTCTACTTTTTGGTTATTTTCTCCATGTCCTTGAGGATTTGGAAGCTTAAATTCATTCTGATGCAAATTGCTAATGGTCCTTGGCCTCTTGTATGCATGTCTTTGTGCCACCTTTGTGTTTGATTTCTTATCATTTTAACAATACCCTTCTTTGTGAGCTGAGTCCTGAACATTTTGGGCTACTTGGACTATCTGTTAAAATGCAGTCAAGTTCTTATTTATTGCAATGCAGGAAGGAGACTTTGAGATGAAACACATTGACAAAGTAGGCTCACCGAGTTTCAATGTAGCCATCGCCCCATTTTCTCTCTCAACATTAGGGGATGATGCTGATACCTTCTGAAATGTGAAATGGCATTCTTGCCTTGGAGAAGCACAGTAACCTTATCAATGTATAGAATCTGGTTATTTTTCCAGTTGAAGCTTGGCATTGTAAAGCATGTTCTTTTGTGATCCAAATGTACAGATTTCCAATGTAAGAGCCTATATAGGTTAATGTTATAGTCGATTGTTTTTTTTAGAAAGAAATGCATTTAAACAACGTTTAAACAGAATGACTTTATAGGGATTGATATGAATGTTTTAAAATTTTCCTTTTTTGAATGAATGGAAATCCCTACAATGCGAGTTGGAAGGATTTGGCGTCTACATTGCCTAACATGCTTGTGTTTTAGTGGAACTTATTTCCTAATTAGGATGGGAAAGATCCCTGGTTACCATTTACTTCTAATGTTAAGCCTATATCTCATCATGATAATTGTGATATTAATTTGAAGGTGGCAGCTTTGATGGATACAATTACTTTTGATGGATACAATTACTGGTGACTGGAATTAAGCATTGATTCATCATCTCTTTGACACTGAGGAAGCATGTCAGATTCTATCTTTGCCTTTGAGTACTAGACAGGTATCTGATGATATGGTACGGAGGTCTTCGAAAGATGGACATTATTCAGCCCCTGTACTTTTAAAATGCTGAATGGAGTAAGAAGCTCATTTGGAGGTAATGCTGGAATGGATGCAGAGTGAAGATGCAAATTTTTCTATGGAGGATATGTAGGAAAAATTTTCCCATGAACAGCGGTTAGCGGAACAGGGTATTGAATGTGTTACCAACCTGTGCACAGTGTGGTGAGGCTGAAGAAACGATTGTTCATGCTTTAGGATTGCACCAGAGCTATGGATGAATGGATTACATGTCAACAACATATTCCTCGTCCTACTACGTCAGCAGAAGATTGGCTTAAAACTTTCTTAAGAAGTTTGGATTGGCAGACGAGACAGCTTCCGGCAGTAATGGTTTGGACTTTGGACTACATGGCCTGAGCGTAATAGGGAGCTGTTTGATAATTGGGAAGAGAAGTTCAATAATTACCTATCAACCAATACATAGCGGACTTCAATAATACGCAAGAGATTTTTATTGACACAATTGGATCTTCATCAGCTGAAATGGAAATCTCTCTTTTTTTTTTTTTTAATGTAATCATAGGTATCTTTATTCGTTTTACTAATCTTTATTCGAGTCGAGAGTAATAAACGCTAAAACCTTCCAAATAGTAAAGATTTTAGGATTCGAATATAAAAGGCTCTTTGAAGTGGGTATTTTTAGGTAAATTATGATGCATTAATGGATTCAAATTCCAGGAAGGGAAGAATAGGTGCTGTTATTAGAGATTGTGCAGGTGAGTTTATGGGGCCAATGGCACGTCCTATACTATGGAAAGCGGAGTTTTGATAGTGAAACCCTGGCAGCATATGCGGCAGCAAACTTTGCTCTTGATATGGGATTTCACGGCGTGATTCTTGAAGGTGATGCATTATCTGTGACTCATAAGCTTAAATCTCCACATATAGAGTAATCTTCAATAGGCCTACTCATTTTTTTTTTTTGGTCCTTCAATAGGCCTACTCATTGAAGACATAAAAGAGCTGTCCAAAAGATTTTTATCATGTACATTTGTATGTGTTGGTAATGGGGTAACTAATATTGCTGCACATTATGGTTTATGCTGTAATGAAGCAAGCTATTGGATCGAGGACAGTTCAAATATGCCAAATAACAAATTAGCTACAAATAGATTTAGTAATTCGTGTATAAAATTTTTGTTTGTGTCATGTAAAATTGTGTTCATATAATGTAAAACAAAAAAATTGTGTCAAAATTCGTGTCGAGACATAAAACCTATTTTTTTTAGTTTTTATCGTATTCATATACAATTTTTACTAACTTTTAGCTCATCTCTCTTTCGTATCTTTGATTTGTATTGTTTTCATGTCATATTACTATATTATTTCTAAGATTGCGAGATCTAGCCATAGATACCAACAAGTGATTGGAAGAAGTATAAGTAAACTTATTTTTCAGATATTTGGACATGGTTCGAATCTTAGAGTCGCCACTGTTGGGAGGACTTTACCATTTACTACTTTCGGCCTGAACAATATTAATTGCAGACCGTAAAACATATGAAAATACCTATAGTTACACAAAAAGAAAATAAAAAGAGATCTAGCCAGAGATGTTCTATTGATGAATGAATAAATGATGATGAATAATTTATTTAAAAAAAACTATGGTTATTATTTTTTTGGAGATTTATTTGGATGAATTTGTTCATTATTATTTTTTGATCAATTTGATTGCAATTTTAAAAAAAAAAAGTAAAAGGATGGAATGGTTAATGTTTCGCTTGGATGCCTGGTTTGCACAAGTGCGATGTAATCGGACAGAAAAAATAAACGTTGGTAAAAGGGTAAATTATCCTTTCATGGTTACTTTTAAAATTTATTTTATATTTTATTAAAAAATATAACTTTAATAATCATTTTGTTTTTTTAATTTTATTAAAATTAATAACATCTTTTATTCAAACTAGCCTTAATCTGAGTAACATCTCGTTGAAATAATATATTGCGATGATAACATGGTGATAAAGTGCTTTTGACATGACAATGATGTTTAGGACAAATATGTTAAAAGATTAATCCTCTTAATCCCACAACCATCTTTAAAAAAAAAAAATCATTCTAATCGCGCTTCACCCTCATCGCATCTTCACTTTTCACCGGCTAACTTTCATTTCATCCAAAATATGAAACTTAGAAAATATCATTTTATTTAATTTTATATATTATATTTTTTATTTTTATATTATGAATAATATTTATGCATTTTTATAAATACAATGATATTCATATTGTATATTTTTTATAACTTTTTTTATCTCAAATATTATTAATTTTCTTTTATAATTATTTTTATTTCATTAAATTCTAATATCATAT
This sequence comes from Heritiera littoralis, assembly GCA_031772115.1. Lineage (NCBI taxonomy): Eukaryota > Viridiplantae > Streptophyta > Magnoliopsida > Malvales > Malvaceae > Heritiera > Heritiera littoralis. The sequence goes on along the minus strand of JAPDPK010000038.1, from coordinate 5,570,494 downwards.
TTTTTTCTAAAAATTATTCATCAAAATAATACAATTATAAATACTGAAATTTTGAATTGATACATTTTAAAATTCAATTTTGTTTTTAAAATAGAGAAACTAAATACTAATAGGAAAGATATGCAAAGAATAAATTTTTTAAGTTAATGGATTTATTGTATATATTATATTCAAGTTAAATCTTTGATTTTAGGGATTTATATTTAATTGTAATATTTGATTTTAGAGATTTGTATTTGATTTTATATATATAGGATAATTATTATATACACTGTCAGTGGAATATTTTTGTTCCACAAGCGGTGTTAAGATTGTGACACTTGTCCTATTTTATTTATTTTTTAAATATTTTTATAGAACACGTGTCACGATCTTAACACCGCTTTTGGACTAAAAATATTACACTGACATTGTATGGAATAATTATCCATATATATATATATATATATATATATAGTGATTACTATCTTTAACATAGCTTATACGTGTGTAAATAGGTATTACACTAATTAATAAAATTTGTTAAGTCGTTTATAAAACTTTCTTCTTTCTAAATTCTTTCATGGTATCAAAGCCCTAAGCTTCCAAAGCAAAACACTTTCTAATTCTTCTTCTTCCACAATGACCAACACTCATCTCCAAACACCAAACCAAGAAAATTCATCCTTTTCTACACTCACAATCCTTAATCCATATGATTCTTTTTTTTTATAGCTATTAATAGTACTTCTATCGAAAATTTGAAGCTCACACCCATAAACTGTACTTCATGAAAATTTCAGTTCCATACACTTTTAGTTTGCTTTGATCTTCTCAAATTTATTTATGGAACCCGACCTTACCTTTCTCCTCCTGATCCCAATCACCATCTTTGGATTAGGCAAGACAACCTTATTCTTAATTCCATAGTAGGATCCCTCTCTCCAAATTTGTTGCCTCTATAAAAATCTCTTATGAAGCTTAGACTACATTAGCCAACACCTATGCCAAACCCTTTCGTGGTCAAGTCACCTAATTAAAAGAATAACCTCAATTACTTGTCAAAGGCACCCAATCCATCATTGAATATATGCAATTAGTTAAATTGATTGTCGATGATCTTGCCATGTTCAATGCTCTATTCGATAATGAAGATATTGTTCTTAAAATAATTGGTGAGCTTGATAACTACAAGACTTTTTTGTGATGCCATCCATGTTCGTGAGAATTCCATATCCTTTGAAGAGTTACATGAAAAACTCATCAACCATGAAGCTTTTCTCAAATATGAAGCAACCAAAAACTTAATCTAGCTTACTAGTGCCGATCCAGCCTACAAACCTTCCACTAACTAATCCAAAATTACAACTTCTACCCTTGACACCTCTATCCCACATTTTCTTTAGACCAAAACCAAGTTTTACCCACCTTCACCCTTGACCAACCCTATTCCCCAAAATCCCCCAAGTAAAAATCCAAACAAAAAGCGTACCTTGGCAAATGCCAACTATGTAATAAAAATGTCATTATGCCCGTCATTGCACCACTTATTGCCACACTTTTTGGAATTCCAACAACCAAACTCCAACAATCTAAAATAATACCCCTAAGTCAACTATACCACATCCTCAAACCTATCCACCTCTCCTTAGCTTCTTAACATTGGTGCCTTACACCAATTAACCATTAATCTTGAAAACAAATTCCTTCATTCACCTTATATTGGGTCTAATGATATTATGATTGGTGATGGTACTGACCTCTCAATTACTCACACTGGTTCCACTTCTTTCACTTCTCTTTCTCATTCTTTTCATTTATCTATTTTTTTTTTGTACTTAGCATGAAAAGAAACTTGATTTCTATTTCTCAATTTTATCAAAATAATAATGTATATGTGAAATTTTACCTTCTTCTTTTCTTGTGAAGGATTGATGCATGGGTATAAAACCTAGTAGAATGGAGTTTATGAATGGCCTTGCAGAATCTTGGCAAACCATCACTAGTTGCTTTCTCCACCACAAAAGCATTGCTTTCCCAATGGCATTTTCATCTAAACCACCAATCAAACAAATTCTCTGCTATCGTATTATCACAAAAGTTTTAGATTTGTCTTTATTTGTCTTCACATGATCTCTCTTCATTTTCTTGTAATTTATGCAATTGGAATAAAAGTCACAAATAGTCTTTCTCTAAGTCATATTAATCAAGTATTGCACCCGTAGAATTAATTTATTTGCTGTGTGGAGTTCTCCCATTCCCTCTTATGATAATTTCAAGCATTATGTTATGTTTGTTGATCACTTTACTCATTACATTTGGCTTTACCCAATGCAACAAAAATATAAAGTTCAAACCATTTTTTTAAGATTTAAATCAGTTGTTGAAAAATTCTTTTAAAAGCCCATTACCACTCCTTTTACCGATAATGGAGGAGAATATCAAGCCATGAAACAATATCTATCTATAAATGAATCTTTCATCTCACCTCCTTTTCTCAAAACCTCAAACATAATGGCTATTTGGAACGATGACATCGTCATGTTGTTGAAATTGGGCTCACTTTACTACATAATGCCTTTATCCCTTTCACATACCGGCCACATACCTTTGAAACAATAATTTATTTCATTAATTACATGCCAAAGTTACGATTCTCCATGATCTCTTCTTTTGAAAATTTATTTGGTCATCTACATAACTTATCAAAGTTAAAAATTTTTGGGTGCTTATGTTATTCTTGGCTCCGTCCATATGTATCTTACAAACTTGAGTCCATATCAACACCATGTATCTTCTTGGGCTATTCTCTCACTCAAAGTGCTTACAAATTTTATGATCCTTACTAAAAAATCTCTATCTCATGACATGTCACTTTTATGAAAACTATCTTTCCTTTTTCCTTCACTATATTTAAAGACACCCTTACATCTTAGCTCTTCACAACTTCACACTTCAAAATAACATCACAACTAACTAACCTCACATCACACAGCTATACAACCCCAATGTCCATACCTTCTTCACCTGTTTTCCTTCCTGTGCCTATCCTTACACCACCAACAACTCCATTCGTTCCCTATCAAGCACCTTAAGCCACATCGTCTCATGATCCCACAATGAGCACTTTTATCGTTACTACAAATTGGGAACTTGCCAAGAACAATATTGATTACCGTTCATCAATGTCGTTTATGGTCACTCTTTACGAGGTAAGTCTCTTCTACTTGATTATTCCTGTAATTCTTCTTTCCCACATTATACTTACATAAATTTCTCTTTCTCTTTCTCAAATAATTCTTTCTACTCTAGTTCCATCCCAAAATATCATCAAACTCTATTTCTTCCCAAATTTTTATGCCACCCATCAACACCCTCATGCACACTTCTACCTTTTTTTACCTCGACCAATCCTTCATCAGACTTAAATCAAACACGTCTTTCTATAAACCACATCACCAACACTCACCAAATGCAAACCCGTTCCAAAAATAATATTTACAAACCCAATCCTATATACTCTCCACCCCACATCCACCTTAATACCTATTGAACCCACATGGCATTCCCAAGCTTCAAAACATTCGGAAACGGAGTCAAGTAATGCCCCATGTATTTAATGTTTGCTTGGCTATGAAACATGGGATCTTATTCTTTAGACTACTCAAAAATTAGTCAGATGTAAATAAGTTTTTTCAAATTAAAAGAAATTTGGATTGCACCATAGAAAGGTATAAAGCAAGACTAGTAGCAAAAGGCTTTCATCAAAGACCTGGCATTGATTACCATGAGACTTTTAACCCTACTATCAAAACCACTATTGTCCCTCTCATCATGAGCCTTGTAATCACACACGGTTGGACACTTCGCCAACTTGATGCCAATAATGCCTTTTTCCATGGCACCCTTCAAAAAGATGTCTTTATGTCCTAAGCACCGAGCTTTATTGATCAACAATTTTCTAATCATGTTTGCAAGTTGAAGAAATCACTTTTTAGTTTCAAACAAGAACCTCATACATGATATCAAGAGTTAAAACAATTTCTCCTAGCTATTAGCTTTATTAATTCTCAAGCATATGAGTCTAACCATTTTTGTGTTAATCTATGTAGATGATCTTATCATAATAAGAAGTAATGCAGATAATATTCAACATGTTGGCTCTATAACCTAAACCGAGAGGGGAGTGAATCGGTTTTGTGCTACTCTTGATTTCGTTTTTTGGTTCTTCTAAATTCTCTAGCCTATATTGAATTTTTTAAGTTCTCTAGGCTACACACGCATGCAATTCAAGTTCAATTCAACAATCACAATATAAATGCAAATAAGTAAAGAGAAAAGGGAAAGAGAAATGTGCACAATTGATTTATAGATGTTCGGCAACCTTGAGTACGTCCTCTACCTTGAGACGCTCCCAAGGATTTTTTCCAAATCCGTTATCTTGAATTTGTCACACTCTTTTTCTTAGGCACAAAAGTAACATTTACACCTTTCCTTTTTCCGGGCTCAAGGAGGAAACCTTACACCTTCTTTTTCTGGGCTCAAAAAGGAAACCTTACAACCTCTCCATTTTATGGCTCAAGGAGAAAACCTTCAACCCAATGCTCACTTACAATGAAGCACTCAAGGGTTCACTCCCTTTTACAAATTGTGAATGGGTATACAAGAGATGTAATCAAGAAAAGTCTCTAGATTGGCAAGTGATTACAAAGGTTAAGCACAAGAGAAGCCTATATAAGATTTTGTGCTATACTATACAAGGAAGATGAGAATGAAGAATTTTTAGCACTTGAAATGTTTTTTAGACTTGAGGAAGATGGAGAAGATGAAGAATATTTGTTGCTCAGCTATTCCTCTTGCTGTCTTAAGCTTCTAAGCCTCTTTTTATAGTCCCTTGGACGTGTTCTTGAGGTTGGGTGGAGCCAAAATCAAAAGTTACCATTGTATCTCACAAAAACTAGCCGTTGGAGTGCTTTCTCAAGGTAGGGGATCGATCCTGTGCCTCTTGCCATGCTTCCTGGGCATTTTGCCATGAAGGGATCAATCCCTTCCCTTAGGGGATCGATCCCATGCTTCAAGTTTTCTTCCTGAGAGCATTCTGCCATTAGGGGATCAATCTCTTTTACCATTCATCTATCCTGTTGGTCAGGGGATCCATCCCTTGCACTATTCATTTGCCTTTTCTAGGTTTTTAGGCATTAAAAACATTCTAAAACTAATTTTGAGTATTTTTAAATATGACATGACTTTGAAAACATGAATTTGAGTCCAAAAATTTATCAAGTAATTTTCTTAAAATATATTCAATAATTCCATAAGAAAATTACTTAAACCAATAATTAAAAATGTTTTCTAAATTGATTAAAACCAATAAAGATAATCAATTAAAGCATGGTTTTATATTTGATAAAAGCACTTAATATGGGCTGTGAAAATCATAATTGATAAAGCAAATTTACAATATGAATCAAACATTTAAGATTACTTAAGTTTTTGTCATTTCAAAATATATATGTCAATTTAAAGCTAACAATCTTCCCCTTTTTGATATGACAAAACTTAAGGTAAATTTGCTTTGAAAATTCTTTGATGAAATACTCCCCCTCAAATAAAGCATAGTTTTAAATATAAAGCTCCCCCTAAATATTAGCATGGTTTTCAAAAGAATTTTTCAAATTCCATTATTTCTCCCCCTTTTTGTCATAGCAAAAAGAAGGGAAAAATTATGCACCCCCTAAAAATATGGCATAATAAATGTGAGAACCAAGAAATATGCTCCATCCAACGAGAAACATATCAGTACATGGGACTAATAGCACAAATAAATAGATCAATGTCCATAAAGAATATGAGATGTTTGTGCATGCGAAGGACATTGGTTATGATCCTATACCAATTGTTCATAAATAATTTTGCAAAAACCTCCCAATTGGTAAACAATGAAGCAAGTTGTTTATAAATTATATACTAAGTTCAATAACTTGCTCATTTCAATTTTATCTAGCACCTAGAAATGTCAATTGTTCTTTAAAGTTCAACTAAGGTGCATGTCAATACATCATGATTATGAGCTGAAATTAGATGACATACTATATGCATTGAGCTCATAAATCATTTTCAGGTAAGAATGTGTTTAGAATTAATACTTATATCAATTAACCACAAATTCTATCACACAAGTGTCTCATGCAAAAGTATCCTAAATGAATTCTTCTCTATTTGTCATTTTATTGGCTCTATAGGCTATACCGAGAGGGGGTGAATCAATTTTTAACTAACCTTAAGGTCGTTTTTCGATTCTTCTAAATTCTCTAGCCTATATTGAAGTTTTTTAAGTTCTCTAGGCTACTCAAGTATGCAATATAAATTCAATTTAACAATCACAATATAAATGCAAATAAGTAAAGAGAGTAGGGAAAGAGAGATGTACACAATCAATTTATAGAGGTTCAGCAACCTTGCCTACGTCCTCTACCTTGAGACGCTCCCAAGGATTTTCCCCAAATTCACTATTTGAATTTGTCTTTACAATCCCTCTTTTTTGTAGGCTCAAGAGTAACCTCTCTCTTTTCTACGCTCAAGAGAAACCTCCCTCTTTTTCTAAGGCTAAAGAGAAACCTCCTTCTTTTTCTAAGGCTAAAGAGAAACCTCCCCTTTACAAGGAATGAATGAGTTTATAGTAGGTGTAATCAAAGAAAGGCCTCTAGGTAGGCAAGTGATTACAATGTTTAAGCACAAGGAAAATCCTATACAATATTTGTGCTATTTTATACCAAGATGAAGACTATGATAGAATATGAAGACTTTGTAGCACTTGTGATTTTGATAGGCTTGAGGAAAATGAAGAAGATGAAGAAAGATGTTGCTTAGTTGTTCCTCTTACTTCCTTGCAAGCCTTTATTTATAGTCCCTTTTGGATTCTAGACGTTGGATGGAGCCAAAAATGAATATGACCGTTGTATCTCACAAAAACTAGCCGTTATAGTGTATTCTGGAGGTAAGGGATCGATCCCTTCCCTTAGGGGTTCAATCCCATGCTTCCTTTTGCTTCCTGGGAGCATTCTGCCATTCCGGGATGGATCCCTCATCCTAGGGATTGATCCCTCATGTTTTTCCTACACTTTTCTGAGCTATTTTGGGTTAGAAATGATGTAGACTTTGATTTTAATTTATCCCAAAACATTTATGAATTTTATGGGAGTTTTTCTTGACTTTCTCAATTGAAAACATGGTCCAAAAACTCATTAAGTAATTTTCTAAAGTTGTGTTCAAATATATTCTTGAAACATTACTTAATGAAAATATTCAAAACCATTTATAAAGTATTAAGACCAATAAGAATATCTCATTAAATCATGATCTTAGACTTAAAATGGTTTGAGAAAATCATGTGTGATAAAGCAAATTTACAATATGAATCAAAACATAAAAGATCACTTAAGTTTTTGTCATTTCAAAATACATGTCAATTTAAAGATAACAATCTCCCCATTTTTTATATGACAAAACTTAAGGTAAATTTGCTTTGAAAATTCTTTGATAAAATACTCCCTCTCAAATAAAGTACGATTTTGTAAAGCCCCCTCTTAATGTAAGCATGGTTTTCAAAACATATTTTCAAACCTCATTATTTCTCCCCCTTTTTGTCATAGCAAAAAGAAGGGAAAAACAAAATAAAGCTCCCCCTAAAATTATCACTTAAAGAAATGTGAGAACAAAGAAATATGCTCTATCCAACAAGAAACATGTTAGTACATGGAACTCATAGCACAAATAAATAAGTCAATGTCCATAAAGAGTATGAAATATGTGTGCATGCAAAGAACATGACTTATGAACCTATACCAATTGTTTATAAATAATTTTGCAAGAAGTTCCCAATTGGTAAATAATGAAGCAAGTTGTTTATAAATTATCTACTAAGTCCTATAACTTGCCTATTTCAATTCTATCAAGCACCTAAGTATTTCAATTGTTCTCTAAGGTCCAACTAGGTGCATGGCGATACATTATGATTATAAGCTGAATATGCATGAGCTCATAAATCATTTTTAAGAAAGAATGTGCATAGAATTAATACATATATCAATGAACCACAAATTCTAGCATGCAAGTGTCTCATGCAAATGTGTCTTATATTAATTCTTCCCTACTTGTCATTTCAATCTAAAGAGCATAAGAAGCATTGTCAATTTAAAGTTTATACCAATTGTTACCAATGGTTGACTTAGACATTTTGCATGATGTTAATTGTTATGTGTGGTGTGCTTAGTGAATAATCACGTTAAACATGTAAGCATACAATCACACACACCATTAAACATGGATATGGATTAATTAAACATTATCATACTATCAAAAAGTATTAATCCATATCTATAAGAACAAATCTAATCATATGGAAGATTCAAAAATTTGAGTCATTCAAGCATACACATTTTCTTCCATAGAAACACAAAATCCTATGCTCATTTTCCAATTCAAGATCTTCACCAATTATGAGCAAGGAAAGATTCAAAATTACCATTTTAATCAATTCAAAGAAATATCCTAGTTAATTTTAACATTCAAGTTTCAATGGGTATATGCTATTTTAACTAAAATGGATTTGCCTAAATAAATCAATATCATGCTTAAGTATATTTTAACTTTAAAGTTCATAATCTATGAGTGGAATCAAGTAGAGTTTCATGAAATTAAATATTCACATCTCATAGACATGATCATTAATTTAACTTAAGCAAACATACAAGTTCAACATCAAAATGATCAAGATTCAATGCATTGTAATCAATCAAAGTGCATTTGTTCAAGTTTGCATTTATCCTTGAATGTTGATGTTGTCATTAAATCCTAAATTCTTTTAGAAATTTTGGCTATATGAAAGATCTAAGTTCATGGATGACAAATTTTTATGCATTTGAACATTTAAGATTCATTTATCCAAACAAAGTGTAGGCCAAGGATAATGATGACTTTAGGTAAAGCTTTTTGTATTTCATGTATTTCATTCACCTAAGTCATGTTTGAATTCTATCATTAAGGTCAAGTTTTGATCATTTTATCATTCAAGCATATGTATTGACCTTTAATTATTCATATTCCACTAGATGTTTAGTTACCATGAAACCTAGTGTGGAATAGGTAAGTCAAGTTATGAGATATAATCCTTTAAGCATGCTTGACTAATATGAACTAAAGGTATGAACATCTATCATGTACAAGTTCATCAAATTCTCAAATATACACACAAATCATTGAAATAATTCTTGAAAATTATGTTTAAGCATTTATTGAAAATATATTTCAAGATTATTTCAAGATTTATGCAACTCATGGATGTCTTCAACAAGATAAATGATTTTGCACTTATGAGTTTAATGAAAATGATATTAATTATTGAAAATAATACAAATTGTTGAAGTTAAGGCATGATATCAATGAAAAATGATTTTTCATATTGAAAGGATCATCAAAACCAGGTTAAGCCAATAAATTTTAAGTTGAGAAGAAGGAAGGTATCAAGAAAAACTTCTCAGTTTTTGCTTAAAACCCCGAAATAGGCATATTTTGCTTAGAGGGATCGATCTTTAGAGTAAGGGGATCGATCCTTCAATTTCAGAATGTAGATTTTCTGCATTTTGTCCAAGGGGATCGATCCCTCATCCTTTTTCTGCAGAATTTTAACAGAAAAATCAACTTTTGATGTGCCAAAACTTCGTTTTTGAGTATTTTAAGTCTAAATAAAAATTTAAACATTTGTGTAACATGATTTTGAACTTGTATGAATGAAAAATATGAATGAAAAACCATTTAACAATAGATTTTGCAATTTTGGAAGAATTTGTACCATAAAATGCATTTTTGGTTACAAAGGAGATCATTTTAAGAGTTATGCATATTTTTGCTAAACCAATAAGCTTGAAAACATAAATATGCCAGAACAAACATGTTCACATAGATTTTAAGCACATATATCGTCAAATCATCCAACTTGTGAACATCATGCCATAATTTCTAACATGCATATTTCTCATTGATGTTGATGACATGGCATTTTGCATGTATGACATATTTGACCTTTTTAGAACATGTAAATATATTATCAACACATACCACAAAAGATTATTTCAAAATCATTTAAACATGTTTTTCATTCAATCATTCAATGCCTCAAGAACTGTCCATTAAACAATCAAAAATCATTTATCATGCCTTTTGTTATTTCACTCATAAAGCATCAAAGATCATCCACAACCATATCATCAAGGCACAAATAATTTAATCAAATAAAAATTTTAAGGAGTAAGGAATTAAGCTTATAATACTCCTTGCTAGAGAATGTTTTGCCTTGCATTGTTGAATCCACCTTGAGCCATTCTTTGAAGAATTGTTGTGACCTTGCCAAGGATGGATTTCTCAAGCTCTTCCTCTTTCTCATTGACATAAGCAAACTTCATGGAGGTGTGCAGAGCATTTGAACTTAATTGTTTCATTGTAACTCCATGCTCTAACACTCCTACACTAAGACAAATTCAAACATGCTTTGGTACCCAAATTTCTTGGGTCTATGAGAGTTAGTCCAAACAATTTTTAATCCTTTAGGGATCCATTTCAAATTCAATTCATTGTTATTTATAGCATGCTTTGGGATCCACATCTTCCTAACTACTTTTCCTCTAAAGGTAGTTTTTCTATATGTGCATGCTTGTGAGGTGTGGCCTATCCTATTGCATAGTGAACATGTGAGAGATATATTATGCACAGAATTGTTGCATACAAGAAAATACTTAAGATGAGTTTCCTTTTTATTTGTATTATAATCTAACCCATCTTTATCAAAGAAAGCTCTTTGGGTCTCAAGCATGTGACCTAATTTTTGTTGACCCATGTAGAACCTAGAAAATGAGTTTTGCAAATTTGTATTCTTTTTATTTAACTCATTTATGTCTAAGTTTGCTTCTTCTAATTTCTTTTCTAATTCTATCTTAGCATTTAATAACATTTCATTTTCTATTTTCAATTTAGCAATGATTTTCTTATATTCAGAATTCATGCATTGAAATTCATTTGCTAGTTCATTAAAGGCTTTTTGTAATTCACCAAAAGTATAATCATTATCTTCACTAGAAATAGAACTAGCCTCATCATCACTAATAGCCATAAAGCATGAGTAGGCTACCTCATCATCTACATTTTCCTCATTGGAGCTATCACTATCGCTCTATGCAGCCATAAATGCTTTCTTCTTTGTTTTCTTATCCCTTTCCTTCCTAAGTAAGGGGCAATCTAGCTTAGTGTGACCCAGTTCATTACACTCATAACACACTAAGGGGTCCTTTTCTCTTATACTTGACTCTCCTTTTTTATGTCTCCTATTATTCTCTCTCTCCTTCATTCTCATGAATCTATTAAATCTTTTGGCAAACATTGTCATTCCCTTTTCTTCCTCATTTTCACTCTCATCACTATCATCTCTAATATTCTCATGAGTAGAAGATTTAAGTGCTACCCCTACTTTCTTTAAAGGCACTTCATTTCTTTTCAATTTCATTTCATATGTAAGTAGGGAGCCCATAAGCTCATCTAGAGACAAGGTATTAGGATCCTTAGATTTTTCTATTGCGGTTACCTTTGCCTCCCAAGATTTTGGCAAGCTATTCAAAATTTTCTTAACCATTTCTTCATTAAAATTGGTCTTGCCTAATGCCTTAAGTCCATTGATTATGTCATTAAACCTAGTGAACATTTCACTCATTGACTCATTTTCTTTCATCCTAAAAAGCTCATAGTCACATGTAAACATTCCTACTTTGGTTTCTCTAACTTGATTGGTCACTTCAAGTGTGATGGCCAATTTGTCCCATAATTGTTTAGCATTCTCACATAGAGAGACTCTATTGTATTCATTTGGACCTAATGCACAAAAGATAGTGTGCATAGCCTTGGCATTCAATTGAGCCAATCTCATGTCATTTGTGTCCCACTCATCTTCACTTTTAGGGACATCCTTTCCATCCACTTTCTTCATTGGAATTTTGGGACCATTAACTATAACTCTCCATACTTCATAATCATTTGATTGTACAAATAACATCATTCTTGTTTTCTAATATGAGTAATTTTCTCCATTAAAGAGTGGAGGTCTAATCAATGAGTGTCCCTCTTCTCCTAGGGATGTGCCTACATTCAAGTGAGCCATTTATGATCGTTTTACTCGATAGACGTTAATCTAAATCAATCTCGAGCCCAAGTTCTAATACCAATTGTTGGCTCTATAGGTTATACCAAAAGGGGGGTGAATCGGTTTTTAACTAACCTTAAGGTCGTTTTATTCTTCTAAATTCTCTGGCCTATATTGAAGTTTTCTAAGTTCTCTAGGCTAGTCAAGTATGCAATATAAATTCAATTTAACAATCACAATATAAATGCAAATAAGTAAAGAGAGTAGGGAAAGAGAAATGTACACAATCGATTTATAGAGGTTCGACAACCTTGCTTACGTCCTCTACCTTGAGACGCTCCCAAGGATTTTCCCTAAATTCATTGTCTTGAATTTTCTTTACAATCCCTCTTTTTCGTAGGCTCAAGAGTAACCTCTCTCTTTTTCTAGGCTAAAGAGAAACCTCCCTCTTTTTCTAAGGCTAAAGAGAAACCCCCCTCTTTTTCTAATGCTAAAGAGAAACTTCCCCTTTATAAGGAATGAATGAGTTTACAATGGGTGTAATCAAAGAAAGGCCTCTAGGTAGGCAAGTGATTACAATGTTTAAGCACAAGGAAAATCCTATACAATATTTGTGCTATTCTATACAAAGATGAAGAGTATGATAGAATATGAAGACTTTGTAGCACTTGTGAATTTGATAGGCTTGAGGAAAATGAAGAAGATGAAGAAATATGTTGCTTAGTTGTTACTCTTACTTCCTTGAGCTTGCAAACCTTTATTTATAGTCCCTTTGATGGATTCTAGACGTTGGGTGGAGCCAAAACTGAATGTGACCGTTGTATCTCAAAAAAACTAACCGTTATAGTGTATTTTGGTGGTAGGGGATCGATCCCTTCCCCTAGGGGATCGATCCCATGCTTCCTTTTTGCTTCCTAGGAGCATTCTGCCATTTCGAGATGGATCCCTCATCCTAGGGGATAGATCCCTCATGTTTTTCCTACACTTTTCTGGGCTATTTTGGGTTAGAAATGATGTAGACTTTGATTTTAATTTATCCCAAAACATTTATGAATTTTATGAGAGTTTTTCTTGACTTTCTCAATTGAAAACATGGTCCAAAAACTCATTAAGTAATTTTCTAAGGTTGTGTTCAAATATATCTTGAAAACATTACTTAATGAAAATATTCAAAACTATTTTATAAAGTATTAGGACCAATAAGAATATCTCATTAAATCATGATCTTAGACTTAAAATGGTTTGAGAAAATCATGTATGATAAAGCAAATTTATAATATGAATCAAAACATAAAAGATCACTTAGGTTTTTGTCATTTCAAAATACATGTTAATTTAAAGCTAACACATTTCAATCTAAAGAGAGTCAGAAGAATTGTCAATTTAAAGCTCATACCAATTATTACCAATGGTTGACTTAAACATTTTGCATGATGTTAATTGTTGTGTATGGTGTACTCATGTCAAGTGAATAATCAAGTCAAACATGCAAGAACACAATCACATACCATCAAATATGCATATGGATTAATTAAACATTAGTATACTATCATAAAGTATTAATCCATATAAGACCAAATCTAATTATATGGAAGATTCAAAATTTTATATCATCCAAGCACACACATGTTCTTCCATAGTTATAAGCACAAAAATGTTTTGCTCATTTTCCAATTCAAGTCCTTAATCAATTATGAGCAATAAAAGGTTTAAGATTTCCATCTTAATCATTCATTTAATAGCCATATCCCTAGTTGCTTTTATCATTTAAGGTTCTAGAGGGTATATGCTATTTTAACTAAAATGGTTTTGCCTAATTGAATCAATATCATACTTAATTATGTTTTAACTTTAAAGTTCAGAATCTATGAGTGAGGTCAAACATAATTTCACAAAAACGACTATACTCATCTCATAGGTATGATCATTGATTCATGCAAGATTAACATCAAAACAATCAAAAATCAATGCATGAAAGTCAATCAAAATACTTTTGTTCAAATTTGCAGTTATTCTTGAATTTTGATGTCATTAACACTCATGTTCTTTAGAAATTTGGCCATAAGAAAGATCTAAGTTCATGGATGACAAATTTTCATACATTTGCACATTTAAGATCCATTTATCATAACAAATTGTAGGCCAGGGACAATTATGACTCTAGGTAAGACTTTTTGTATCTCAAGTATTTCATTCATCTAAGTCATATTTAAATTCAAATATTAAGGTCAAGCTTGATCATTTTATCATTTAACCATAACTATTTTGCTATTATTTTCTCATATTCCAATAAATGCATACTTATCATGAAGCCTAGTGTGGAATATGTGAGTCAAGCTACAAGATATAATCCTCTAAGCATGCTTGACTAAGATGAACCAAAGGAATGTGCAATATCTATCATGCACAAGTTCATCAAATTCTCAAATATATACACAAATCATTGAAATAATTCTCAAAACAATGTTTAAGCATTCATTGAAAATATATTTAATGATTATTTCAAGACTTATACATTTCATGAATGTCTTCAACAAGAAAAATGATATTGCACTTGTAAGTTTAATAAAAAAAATGATATTAATTGTTGAAAATGATATCTATTGTTGAAGTTGAAGCATGATACCAATGAAAAATGATTTTTTATATTGAAAAGATCATCAAAAAGAAGTTAAAACAATGAATTTTAAGCTTAGTAGAACAAGAGTAGGAAATTAATGCAAAATCCTTCTCAGATTTGACTAAAAAGTGCAAGGAATGCAGGGATCGATCTTTAGGGGAGGGGGATCGATCCCTCATTCCCAGAATGCAGAAATTGTGCATTTTTTACTAGAGGATCGATCCTACATGGGGAGGGATCGATCCCTTATTCAACTTCTGCAAAATTTTGGCTTAAAAATCAACTTTGGAGGTGCCAAAACTTCTTTTGAGTATTTTAAGTCCAAGCAAAAGTTTAAACATTTGTGTAACATGATTTTGGACTTGTATGAATGAAAAATATGGATGAAAAATCATTTAACAATAGATTTTACAATTTTGGAAGGATTTTTACCAATAAATGCATTTTTGGTTACAAAGGAGGTCATTTTAAAAGTTATGCATATTTTGGCAAAACCAAAGCATTGGAAAACACAAATATGCCAAAACAAACATGTTCACATAGACTTTAAGCACATATCATCAAATCACCACACTTGTGAACATCATGCCATGATTTCTAATATACAAATTCCTCATTAATGCTCATGACATGGCATTTTGCATGTAGGACATATTTGACATTTTTTGAACAAGAAAATATATTATCAACACATTGCAAACTTGCTCAAATTATAGAAATCCAATAATTATTTCAAAATCATGTTACATGCTTTTTACCCAATCATCAAGAATTGTCCACAAAATAATCAAAAATCATTAATCATGCCTTTTGTTCATTCATTCGACTTAAAATGTATCAAAATCATCAACCTAATATCTCATCAAGACATAAATAATTTAATCAAATATAAGTTTTAATGAAAAAAATTAATCTTGCAATACTCCTTTGCTTGAGAGTGCTTTGCCTTGATTTGTTGATTCCACCTTGAGCTATCCTTTGAAGAGTTTTTGTGACCTTGCCAAGAGTGGATCTCCAAGCTCTTTCTCTTTTTCATTGGCACAAGCAAACTCTATAGGGGTGTAGAGCATTTGAACTTTATTGTTTCATTATAACTCCATGCTCTATCACTCATACAATAAACAATTTCATGCATGCTTTAGTACCCAAATTTTCTTAGGTCCATGAGAGTTAGTGCTCACAATTTTAAATCCTTTAGGGATCTATTTCAAACTCAATTCATCATTATTTACAACATGTTTTGGCACCCACATTTTTCTAACTACTCTTCCTCTGAATGTGGTTTTTCTATAGGTGCATTCTTGTGATGAGTGTCCTATTCTATTGCACAGTGAGCATGTGAAAGATGTATCATGCATAGAATTTTTGCAAACAAGAAAATTCTTAAGATGAGTTTCCTTTTTATTTGCATTATATCCTAACCTATCTTTATCAAATAAAGCTCTTTGGGTCTCAAGCATGTGATCTAATTTTTGTTGACCCATGTAAAATCTAGAAAATGAGTCTTGCAAATTTGTATTCTTTTTATTCAACTCATTTATCTCTAAGTTTGCTTCTTCTAATTTCTTTTCAAATTCAAGTTTGGCATTTAATAGCATTTCATTTTCTATTTTCAATTTAGTAATAATCTTTTTATATTTGGAGTTCATGCATTGAAATTCATTTGTTAGTTCATTAAAGGCATTTTGTAGTTCATTAAAGTTATAATCATTATCTTCACTAGAACTTGAACTAGCCTCATTATCACTAATGGCCAAAAGCATGAGTAGGCTACCTCATCTATGATTTCATCATCAGAGCTATCACTATCACTCCATGCAGCTTCAAATGCCTTTTTCTTAGGTTTCCTATCATTTTTCTTTCTAAGTAAGGGACATTCCAACTTAGTATGACCCGGTTCATTACACTCACAACAAACTAAAGGGTCTTTTTCTTTTCTACTTGACTCTCCTCTTATTACCTCTTTTCTTTGATGTCTCATATTATTCTCTCTCTCCTTCATCCTCATGAACTTACTGAATCTTTTGGCAAACATTGCCATTTCCTTTTCTTCCTCATCTCCACTCTCATCACTATCATCTCTAATGTTCTCATGAGTGGAAGAATGTTACCCCTATTTTCTTTGAAGGCACTTCATTTCTTTTCAATTTCATTTCATAGGTAAGTAGGGAACCCATAAGCTCATCTAGAGGTAAGGTATTTGGATCCTTAGATTCTTCTATTGCGATTACGTTTGCCTCCCAAGATTTAAGCAAAGCTATTCAAAATTTTCTTTACCATTTCAACGTTGGAATAGGTCTTGCCTAAAACCTTAAGTCCATTACTTATATCATTAAACCTAGTGAACATATCACCAATGAACTCATCTTCTTTCATCTTAAAGAGCTCATAATCATGTGTGAGCATACCTACTTTGGTTTCTCTAACTTGATTTGTCCCTTCATGTGTAATGGCTACTTTGTCCCATATTTGCTTGACATTTTCACATAGAGAGACTATATTATATTCATTGGAACCTAATGCACAAAAAAGAGTATACATAGCCTTGGCATTCAAATGTGTCAATCTCATGTCATTTGTGTCCCACTCATCCTCACTCTTAGGGACATCCTTTCCATCTACTTTCTTCATTGAAATTTTGGGACCATTAACTATCACTCTCTACACTTCATAGTCATTTGATTGCACAAACAACATCATCGTAGTCTTCCAATATGAGTAATTCACTCCATTGAAAAGTGGAGGTCTAATTAATGAGTGTCCTTCTTCTCCTAGGGGTGTACCCATGTTCAAATGAGCCAATTAGGACTGTTTTACTCGATGGATGTTAATCCAAATCAATCTCAAGCCCAAGCTCTGATACCAATTGTTGGCTCTATAACATAAATCGAGAGAGGAGTGAATTAGTTTTGTGCTACTCTTGATTTCGTTTTTCAGTTCTTCTAAATTCTCTAGCCTATATTGAATTTTCTAAGTTATCTAGGCTACACACGCATGCAATTCAAGTTCAATTCAACAATCACAATATCAATGCAAATAAGTAAAGAGAAAAGGGAAAGAAAAATGTACATAATTTATTTATAGAGGTTCGGCAACCTTGCCTATGTCCTCTACCTTGAGACGCTCCTAAGGATTTTCCCCAAATCCACTAGCTTAAATTTGTTACACTCTTTTTCTTAGGCACAAGAGTAACATTTACACCTCTCCTTTTTCCGGGCTCAAGAAGGAAGCCTTACACCTTCTTTTTCTAAGCTCAAGAAGGAAACCTTACAACCTCTCCCTTTTATGGCTCAAGGAGAAAACCTTCAACCCAATCCTCACTTACAATGAAGCACTCAAGGGTTCTCTCCCTTTCACAAATTGTGAATGGGTATACAAGAGATGTAATCAAGAAAAGCCTCTAGATAGATAAGTGATTACAAAGGTTAAGCACAAGAGAAGCCTATACAAGATTTTGTGCTATACTATACAAGGAAGATGAGAATGAAGAATTTTTAGCACTTGAAATGTTGTTTAGACTTAAGGAAGATGGAGAAGATGAAGAATATTGTTGCTCAGCTATTCCTCTTACTTTCTTAAGCTTCTAAGCCTCTTTTTATAGTCCCTTGGACGTGTTCTTGATGTTGGGTAGAGCTAAAATCAAAAGTTACCATTGTATCTCACAAAAACTAGTCGTTGGAGTGCTTTCTTGAGGTAGGGGATTGAACCTGTGCCTCTTGCCATGCTTCCTAGGCATTCTACCATGAAGGGATCAATCCCTTCCCTTTTGGGATCGATCCTATGCTTCAATTTTTCTTCCTGAGAGCATTTTGCCATTAGGGGATCTATCCCTTTTACTATTTATCTATCCTATTGGTCAGGGGATCTATCCCTTCAGGCAGGGGATCCATCCCTTTGGTCAGAGGATCCATCCCTTGCACCATTCATTTGTCTTTTCTAGGTTTTTAGGCATTAAAAACATTCTAAAACCAATTTTAAGTATTTTTAAATATGACATGACTTTGAAAACATGTATTTGAGTTCAAAAATTTATTAAGTAATTTTCTTAAAATATATTCAATAATTCCATAAGAAAATTACTGAAACCAATAATTAAAAATGTTTTCTAAATTGATTAAAGCCAATAAAGATAATCAATTAAATCATGGTTTTATATTTGATAAAAGCACTTAATATGGTTTGTGAAAATCATAATTGATAAAGCAAATTTACAATCTAAATCAAACATTTAAGATTACTTAAGTTTTTGTCATTTCAAAATATATATGTCAATTTAAAGCTAACACAACAATTTATAAGCAAGTTAGCATCTTGATTCTCTGTTAAAGATCGTGGACATTTATATTATTTTCTTATTGTTCAAGTTAGTCTTACTGTAGATGGTGTTTTTCTCCCCTAACATAAATAGACCAATGATCTTTGGAAAATAGCAAAGATGACCAATGCTTAACCAATTACATCTTTGATGTCTCCTGGTCAAATACAGATCCTTCATGATGGCACCCCATTCACAAATGCCACTACTTATAAATCTGTCGTAGGCACTTTGCAATAGTTGTATCTTATGAAACCTAATGTTGCTTTTGTTATCAACAAGCTTTTGCAATTCATGCACCTTCCAATCAACGGGCACTGGTCGGTCAAATGACTTTTGAGATATTTGCATTGTGAGAATCATTTATTCTGGTATAGTTACATGTGTTAGACTTCTCATCACTGTTCAATTCTTGTGTTTTTTCGCATGTATAAAAGGAAATAGTATGGTGTGTCCCATAGACCCTAGAGTGCCCGGATGGACAGGAGGCTTGGTACCGTCAGCAAAGAGAGCCAAATAAGCCTATGGTACGAACCTAGAACCCAAAATCCTTTATTTAAGCTATTTTTGGGATGTGTGCCAACAAATTAAAAAATTACGATTAAGGACATAGCCTAGTTTAACTTTCGTGAATAATAGTCACACTAAATTGACTTTGACCAATTGACTGAACTATGATAATCTATGTGTAAATAAGTTCTTAGCCATGTCAATAGATAGACTGAATTAGGGGAAAAACAATAAATTTACTCAATTGACCCGATAGGGGTATTTTCATAATTTCACTCTCACAATCAGTCAAACCTTAATAAAACTCGATCCATTCATTAAAATATGTTCAATAATAATATTTAGTGATGGAATAAAATATTTTGAAGGTAAATTGAATAGTGAAAAATATTATGGAAGTTTAAGGGCAAAATTATCCAAAATCATTATAAGTGAGGGCATTTTGATCATTTTGCTAACAAGATAATTTTTAAAGAAAATTCTACATATTTCTAAAAGGGCTGGCCACCATCATCTTCAACCTTTAGCTCTTCCACCATAACCAAGTGAGAGAGAAAAGAAAAAGCTTCCAAACCACCCACCAAATTACCTTAAAACCTAAAACTCTCTTCCGCAATCTTGTTCCAAATTCAATTCTCTACAAGTCTATACCAATATTTAAGTGTAAAGAGGACAAATTCAAAGTGTTTGGCTTCCCTCCTTGTTCAGCCAAGACGAGGTAAACTTGAGCTTATATTTTCTTTATGATTTAACGTTAGTAAGTGATGTAATGAGCATGTTTAAGCATGATTTTAGCCTTAGATTGAATCAAAACTCACTCAAACACTCCTTTAAGGTTTCGGCCATGATGAGATGTTCATGATACATGGTGCTTTGATGCATGAAATTGGTGTAAGAGAAGCGGAAATTAATGATAAAGCATGAATTAAGGATTAAATTATTGAAAAACATAGTGAATCGCACCATGTAAGTTTCAACCAAGGGAAGGGGACCATGTAATAGTGATCAATTTGATGTGTTCTAGGTCCCATGATACTATATAAATTGAGAGAAGATTACCGGTGCAATTAGAATCAAAAACGGAGTTGATTTAGAAATAGTTGCATTTTAGCATCGATGTAAATTAGACTGGTTTAGTGACTACTGTAGACAATGTGATAGAATTTAATGAAGAAGAATTTATTATAATTAAAGTATGGTGAAATAATGGTGTTGGTATAATATTTTGCAGCCCGTAAGTGAAAATTGTTGCGTGGTGCCATCAATTGTTCGATAAAATTTGATAGGTAAGGGATGAGTATAGAAGACGTAGGGATACTGTGAATGCATATTGTGGTTGTAAATAATTTTATGAAATTGTTTTGAAGTCAATTGCTTTGGAATTGTTGAAATTGTAGACCCTAGCTGGTTTTATATACCTTGTTTTTACTGCAGGAGGGTTAGGTTAAAACAGTCGTTTTACTATGAAATTTCCAAGAATTTTAAGAAATTATTTTTGAATATCCTTGAGTATTAGAAATGAAAGGAAAATTAAGCTAATCTCATTTCATTTATTGAAATTTCATATTTTCACTAAATATGGAAAAATAATATTTAAAAATTTATGTTATCAAATTTTACTTACGTGAGAGTACTGGCATGTTCTTATAACTTGTTTATAGATAAATAGAACATTTTTAGAAATGAATACTCAATTGTGAATATTTTATAAATTTTTTATTACTAAACTGCTTATGTTTTCTAACATATGCATTTATAGACTGACTGAAGATTTTGTTATTGGAATTGATTTCTTTAATAGTATTTATACTGCTTATAAATTGTTTTGAGACTGTTAGGCCCCATATCGTGCTGATTGTTACTGTTATTGTACTATTGCTGATAGACCTGCCAAGTCTTCAGCTTTAGTAGTTGTCACTTGGCAAATGTATATTGTGGACCTCAGACTATGGCAACATGTCTTATTGTTACTGTTTGTCCCTTCTTAGGATACTGTTATGGCATGATATTTATTGGGTGTTGTCTAGTCTCCACTGTATTGTTTTACTGAACTGAATTTCTTACTGATACTGAAATAAATTGTTTATATACCGATTGCATTGAAATTTCTAAACTGATTACTATACTGTTTACTAGATTTCTATACTGAATTGTTTACCGAAGTGATTCATTTAAACTGTTTATATGCAGTTTATATACTGAAATATAGTATGAAATGATTTTAAAGTGATTTATATTGTTTTTTCATATTATCTCCAACTGTTTACTCCATATAGTCGCAACTAGGAACAGGGACACGGTAGGTACTTCAAAGTACCTCCCATACTCTATCCGATTACCTAGCCAACTATAGTATCCTTCCTATAAATGTCCTTTAGTATACTGTTAGAAATCAAATGATTTTATGCATATAAATTTCATCGTATCAGTTCTTGCATATAAATTTCTTACTGGGCATTTAGCTCACCCCCCCTTTTTCCCACCTCACAGATTATCTACAGTGATATATCATTCCATGCATAGATCGTGTTTCTGGTATCCTCAAGCAGTAGTTATCTGATCGTGGAGGTATATTTATTTTCTTTTATATGTTCAGACATATATATATATACAGTACTACTTTTGTATAATTTATGTGCAAGGGATGTAAAATTAGTGAAATGTATTGGAAGTGATACTTTTGATGTAAATATTACTATCAATTATGGATAGATTTTTATTTACAAATTGATTACTGTGATAAGTGAGTGTCATAAAGGCATCATAAATAGCCCAACCAACCGACTGTGTATGTGATTATTGATATTTATTGTGTATAACGAATCGTTACATGCATGGTACGATTCATTATGGCTTATTTCTTCATTGTTGTCTCTTTATGCCTTTTCAAATGCTAATTGAGCTGGCAATATTGATGATTGTACCTCCACAAGTGCATATACATTGTCTTTCTTGGTGCTAATGCTATCTTTTGGAGCTCCAAAAAGCAAAAAACGGTTGCTCGCTCTTCCACTGAAGCTGAATTTAGGGTGGAGCATCTCATGCGTGAACATTGTGTAGTCACTAAAATAACACCCACCATATATTGTGACAATGTTGGTACTATCTACGTATGTGCTAATCATATTTTCAGTTATGAATACTCATGAATAAAACACATCACCATTGATTTCCACATCGTCCATGACAAGGTTCAAAATGGCATTTTACGTGTATCTCATGTCTCCTCTCATGATCAACTAGCAATGCACTAACCAAGCCACTTCCATGACTATGTCTTGATGATTTACCACACAAGATTGGCATTCATTCAACACTCCATCTTGAGGAGGCATAATAGGAAAGATTTGAAAAGAATAAATTTCTTGAATTAAGGGATTTATTGTATATATTATATTCAAGTCAAATCTTTGATTCTAAAGATTTATATTTAATTGTAATATTTGATTCTAAGAATTTGCATTTAACTATATATATAGTTATTATCTTTAGCATAGCTTATACATGTATAAATAGGTATTACTCTAATTAATAAAATTTGTTAAGCCATTCATACAACTTTCTTCTCTCTTAATTTTTTCAAATACACCTGACGTTACTCTTTATACCCAAAATGTAAGGAAGTGAGTGTGTAGTGGGATGTATGGAGAACAAGGGGAGCAAATTAAGGAGTGAATTTATTTTAAAATTCTCCAAAAATGTTATAATTTTCATTTCAAACACACCTTTAAAGGACAATAACAAATTATTAATCAAGTTTCGACTGAAAAATAACTTTTTTTTTATTTTCCAACCAAAATTGTATGGCTTTGTAATTCCAATTCTTTACAAATAATGTAATGCTTTGATTGACAACAAAATGCTAAGAGATTTATAGCAAAATTGAATAAATCAAGAATTGGCTTAAGAAATTGTGCATTTGATATGTATCAAATAAAATCCAATTGATATTTATTTGTGGGTTAGTTTTAGTGAAAATTTTCAAATTGAGTTGGATATGCCATATATCTCAATTTTTTAATATATTTTTCAATATACATTAAAGAATATGTATGATCTTATTTTTTTGAATAAATTCTACTGAGGTCCTTAAGGTTTTACCATAATTTACCTCTAGTCCATTAGTCTAATAAATGGATATTTTGGTGCAAAATTATAAATTTGATGGTACAAAAAAATTGTTCAAATAAGTTACTATTAAAAAAATCTATTAATCTAAACATTTGTTACTCATGAAATATACATAATACCCTTTTTTGGTATTAAAAATAAAAATCTTAAATAGAATATTTTTTTTTAAAAAATTACTTAAAAATAATAAATAGTAATAAAATTCATTTTTGATACTTGGGAATGTATTATTATTAATTCAAGTTTAGTAATTGACTAATATATGTTGAAATCATTTGTGATATTAGACCTAAGTGTTCATTTTCAAAAGTAATGAATTAAAGTTGAATTATGGTCAAAGTTTGAGGACCTCAGTGAAATTTATCTTTTTTTGGTGTAACAACAAATATCATCGTCCGTTTTACTGTTTAAGATTAATCTTGTTCGGATAGGAAGTGGTAAATGATAAAGGGCAATTCTATTGTAAGTTTATAGAATTTGACCTTATTGTAAGGTCAGTAAATAATAGCCTTTAGATTATAAGCAATTAATCCAAACCATTGATTTTAAAGGTAAAAAAAAGTTTTAACCTGATAGCTTGTTCAATTGATTTTTCAAACTATCATAAGTGTATAACCAATTTAACTTTTTTATAATTTCCGTAGCTTTTATTTTTATTTTTTTTAAATCCCTTCAATCTAGTTCTTCTTCCTCTTTTATAATTTTAATTTATTATAGTTATACCAATTAAATCGTAAAAGTAAGTGAATATTTTTCGGTAGACAAAATTTTAAAATAGTATTTTCTCAAATATATATCATTCAACTCATCCAAGCATTTTTTTGTTTACAAATTAAATTATTAAACTAAAGAATTTAACAAATAATTGAGTATATTATACTGTCAAGATCTAATTACATTCGGATATAAGTTTATTATAACAATTTATTTTTATTTTTTAGTAAATGTTTATTTGGTTTTATCATTTATATTCTAGTAACATAAAACATATATGCAACCAATATACTAATAAAAAATAAAAACGTTTATAAAATCATAAATTTTATTAATTAATAAACAAAAGTGTAAGGAAACAAAATAAATCAAATATATAATCTTATTTAAAATTATGAGCAACGATTTTTTGAAGAAATAAAATCTTTATAATTGTAGCAAATTGATTGATTTTAAGTGTTTAGAAAATTAAATTTATTTTTAAAAAACATTTATGTGGTTGAGACTTAATATTTGTGACAAATCAATTAATTTTAAGTATTTATGAGTGAGATTAATGATCGATTCATGGATAAAATAAATATATATTATAATTTTAACCACTTTAATTTTAATTTGTGTTGTTGCATAAAACAACAATGATTAATTACTAACGTAAGTGTTTGTCTCTTTCTCCACGTATCTCCCAAAAGTCTCCGTAAAACAGGTGATATGACAAAGTCTACTTACGATGGGCCAAGCCCAATAACGTCGGAACTCACCACGTGGATGAGAATCATTGGGCCACGTGGCCTTCGACAACAGAAGCCAAAATATCCAAATGACGCCTGTCGCCGGCGACAGACTCTAAGCATGTCGCCTGTAATCATAATGCGACACGTGGTACCATATTCGGCTCCCGTTGGCGTCAGGGTCCTGTCGCCAGGCCTTACCCGTTTGCGACACGTGGTGCCATATTCAGCTCCGGCTACGCGACAGACCCCTCACGCCACAACATCCCGCAATATGGGTCTCTCGCTGGCGACAGGCCTTGATTTCTCCTGAGGAACTTCTGTTATATCGAGACACAAACTCTCAGCAAGATGATGGACTTAACCCAGAATATTAGCCTATAAATAGGCCCCCAGGTACAATCTTAGTCTCTAATTTTGGACGACTAGCTTTTACGTTTCCCAATACTAAGAACTTTCTGCTGACTTAAGCATCGGAGTGTCTACGCAGGGAACCACCCCTGCGTCTCTCTGACTTTTCTTGTTTTACAGAAGCTTCTTGGAGGCACGTGGAGACTAAGTACGAACATCGACATCAGCATACTTTTATTGTTGTTTTTTGCAACAACAATTGGCGCCGTCTGTGGGAAACGTATAAAAAGCCAATCGAGATTTTCTAAGATGGTGAGAACAAGATCAACAAACGTAAGGGCCGGAAGTGAGGAAAACTCTGTGAGCTCCCCTGAACAACAGATTCGCCAGACAAACCAGGTGAACAGGGAGGAAGAAAGAATTAATGTGTCGGCAGCAGAATTCGAAGCTCTGAGGCGACAGAGCGAAGAAACTACCCAGGCGCTGCGAGCCATGGTGGATCTGTTCCAAGGAGTTCTCCCGACATTGGATCTGCCGCCTGCTGTGCAGAACTTGGTAGGAGGAACAAGTAGAGGCATCCCGCCGCAGGTATTTGGGCGACAGGAGGACACGATAGCGGCAGACCCCTCTCGTCAGCGAGAGGCTCCCCATGTGGAAGAGCATGACATTCATCAGGGTGCAGCAGGACAAGGGAGCAGAAGGCCTGTCGCAGGTAACCAGCGAGAGACTGAGGAAGCGGCAGGCCAGGACCATGCGACAAGGGTCAAGCGACAGGTGCCTGGTGTCGTGCGATAGGTACCTGAGCGACAGGACGTTGACCGGGCGACAGGATCTACCGCCCACCACCATGATTTGTCAAATTTTGATGGTGCCAACTTAGACCATGGTATTGGAGGTGCTGGAAAGAACGGTGTCGAAGATCAAAGCACTTGGGGAACCGGGTCGGAGTTTGACCCCACTTGGTGCACGCAAATGGTGCGAACAAACGCACCTCAAGCTAAGGGCAAGGAAGTAATCGAAGACATACCTGATTCGTCTCATGCCCGAAATCAGCTCGCTCCCCCCGTGGACATGAAGAAGATGATAGAACAGGTACTGGAAGAAAAAAAGTTAGTGTCTGCAGAAGAGAGCCAAAGGAGAAGAGTACTGTTCTGCACGACCATCATGCAAAAACCTCTGCCCCCAAAGTTTAAAATGCCGCAGATGGCCGCATACACCGGAAAGATGGACCCCTACGACCATATGCAAAACTATAAGGCCCTAATGTTGCTACATGGATGGGAAGACGAGATAATGTGTAGGGCCTTCTCTTTAACTTTATCCGGACATACGATGAATGGTTCAATAACCTGCCCGAAGGGTCCATTCTCTCTTTTGACCAGCTGCGAAGTGAGGTTCTCAAGGCATTTGAGGTGAATAGTCAGAGAAGGAAGGAACCGACCTATTTGCTCACTATTAAGCAGGGAGCTAAGGAATCATTGAAGAGTTATGTGGATCGGTTCAGGGATGCTACTTTAGAGGTGCGAGCTCTGCAAGTCGGTATAGCCGTGGCAGCCATGTTACAGGGGACAAGGTTTGAGAAATTGCAAGAATCCCTGTCGCTAGAACAACCAACCACCATCTCAGACCTACTTTCCCGTGAACATAAGTACGTAACCCAGGAGGAAGTAATGAAAATGGTGGTGATGGGAGAATCCAAGGATGGAAGGAAATGAGGAAGAGAGGCCACTGAAGCATCTTCTAGCCAACCGAGAAAGTTTGAGAAAGCTCCCGCACTAAAATACAATTCTTATACCCCACTCACTGAATCTCGAGCCTCAGTGTTAGCAGCTATTGAAGGATCAGGGCTCATACAGACTCCAAAAAAGGCGTCAGGGAATTTGGGCCGTGATTTAAGGTCGTACTACGATTACCACTCAGCGCATGGGCACACGACCGAGAAGTGTAGGGAGTAAAGAAGCTAGCGCGAGAAGCTAGCGCGAGAAGGAAAAATAAACCGTTTCGTGTGGAGAGGTGACAGAAACAACTACCCTACGCGAAACAGAGGAAACCAATTTAGAGACAGAAGAGGTGAAAACAGGGGACCTGTGAGACAAGACGAAGGTGACAGGAGAGATAATAACAAAAGAACAGAAGGAAGGAATCGAGAGGAAGATAATGAACCTACAGGGCCAGCTATTAACGTAATATCTGGAGGTGAATCATTAGCTGGTACTTCTTCCTCATCTTGAAAATCTTACGCTAGACAGGCTCACCAAGTCAACTCAGTAATAGAGGAAAAGCAGGATGAGGAGCCCATTACTTTTACACCAGCCGATAGAGGAGATGTAGTGGTTCCTCATGATGACCCGATGGTAATTACAGCCATGGTAGCCAAGCACCCAGTGAGTTGAATCTTGGTTGACAATGGGAGTTCGGTAAACTTAATCTACTGAAACTGCTTCGAAAGGATGAATATCACGGAGGACAAGTTGAAGCCAGTACCTACACCCTTATACGGTTTCTCTGGAGAGAAGGTAAAGGTAGCAGGTGCCATTCAGCTACTTGTTACATTGGGGGAGAGCCTAAAAGATATCATTCGACAAGCGTTGTTTATGGTGCTGAGATCAGCGTCTGTAGCTTACAATATGATCTTCGAGCAGCCATTGTTAAATGACATGAAAGCGGTGGTGCATCCCTGCTATTTGTTAATAAAGTTTCCAATTCCTCACGGTGTTGGACAAGTGAGGGGGGATAAAAGGAAAGCCAGGACGTGTAATATCGCATCCACCACATGTAAGGGGACTCAGAGAAAGGAAGCCCTTACGATTGAGGAAAAGCCTAAGCCAAAACCTGATGAAGAGATGGAAGCAATTCGGTTGGATGAAAAAGATGGAGAAAGAATAGTGTATGTAGGGAGCCAGCTTCCTGAAGAAGTGAAGGAAGAAATAATCCGATGCCTAAAAGAGAATAGTGATGTGTTCGCATGGACCCCAGCTGATATGCCCGGAATTAATCCTGAAGTTGTTTGTCATTGGTTGAACATAGTCTCGGGGCAAGGCCGATAAAGCAAAAGAAGAGGAATTTTGCTCCAAAGAGGCAACATGTGATAAACGAAGAAATTTCGAAGTTGTTACAGGCAAAATTCATTAGAGAAGTTAATTATCCAAAGTGGTTGGCTAACGTTGTGATGGTGAAGAAAGCCAATGGCAAATGGAGAATGTGTGTGGACTTCACGGATCTAAACAAAGCTTGCCCTAAAGATTCGTATTCACTACCCCGAATAGACAAGTTAGTAGATGAAACTTGTGGGTATGAATTGCTTAGTTTCCTAGATGCCTTTTCGGAGTACCACCAAATCATGATGCATCCAGATGATGAGGAAAAGACTTCGTTCATTACCGATAATGGAACATATTGCTATCGAGTAATGCAGTTCGGTTTGAAAAACGCCGGAGCAACCTACCAGCGCATGGTAAATAAGGTGTTCCAAAACTTGTTGGACAACACCATGGAAGCTTATGTTGATGATATGATCATCAAAAGCCGACAGGGAGAATCACATGCTGAGAAAATGACTAAGGTATTCAATGTGCTGCGACAGTACGAAATGAAGTTGAATCCCAATAAATGCTCATTTGGGGTGAGATCCGAAAAATTCTTGGGATTCATGATTACTAATCGAGGGATAGAGGCTAATCCCGAGAAAGTTCAAGCTATTTTGGACATGAGGCCACCCAATACTGTAAGAGAAGTTCAAAGGCTGACAGGGAGAATAGCAGCCTTGAGTCGTTTCTTGTCCAAATCTGCTGAAAGAAGTCTACCATTTTTCAAGGCGATAAAGGCAGGAAAGAACTTCAAATGGATGGAAGAGTGCAACGACGCCTTTGAAAGGTTGAAAGACTACTTGAAAGAGTTGCCTCTATTATCTCGGCCTCAGCCCGGAGACCACCTGCTCATGTACCTCGGTGTAGGAGAGAAAGCTGTAAGTGCAGTCATACTAAGGAAAGAAGGGGACAGGGATTGCCCGATCTATTATGTGAGCAAAGTCCTGCTAGATGCCGAGGCAAGGTACCCCTTAGTTGAAAGAATAGCTTTATCCCTGGTGATGACA
Source organism: Heritiera littoralis (assembly GCA_031772115.1). Taxonomy (NCBI): domain Eukaryota; kingdom Viridiplantae; phylum Streptophyta; class Magnoliopsida; order Malvales; family Malvaceae; genus Heritiera; species Heritiera littoralis. Next base: position 5,540,866 of record JAPDPK010000038.1, on the reverse strand, counting down.
ACTCGGAAGTTGCGGCCTTACTTCCAAGCTCACTCGGTGACTATCTTAAAGGATCAACCCTTGAGGCAAATATTGCAAAAACCAAAACACTCCGGGCTCCTAATTAAATGGGCTATCGAATTAAGTGAATATGACATTCACTTCCAGCCTCGCCAAGCAATAAAAGGACAGGCATTGACAGATTTCATTGTAGAATGCACTGGCCGAAAGGTCCAAGAGGAAACAGAGTTAGTCTGGTGGAAATTATTTGTTAATGGAGCTTGTAATATGGACGGCAGTGGAGCCAGAATTGTGCTAATATCGCCTGAAGGGGAAACGTATGAGTATTCCCTACGTTTCGATTTCCCAAGTTCGAACAATACAGCCAAGTATGAAGCCTTGATAGCTGGGATGAAACTTGCTGAGAAACTAGGAGTCAGCAACTTAGTGGCACATAGCGATTCACAATTGGTGGTAAACCAGTTCTCAGGTGAGTATGAAGCATGAGAACCCGCCTTAGTCCCTTATCTGCAGAAGGTACAATTGTCGGCACAGTCATTCAAGCACTTCCAGTTGACTCATATAAATCGGAGAGAGAACAACCATGCAGACGCTCTTTCAAAATTGGCTTCTTCTATAGGGGTCAAAGGGGGTATTATCAAAGTGGAATTTCTCGCTAAGCCAAGTATCGAAGAAGAAGGTGTCTGCGGTATCGAGATCGGAGATGATTGGAGAGTCCCAATCAAAGACTATATACTGGGGAACACACTCCTAGCTAACAGTGACAAGGCTCGAAGGTTGAAATTGAAAAGTGTCAGGTTTACCATGGTAAATGGAGAACTCTACAAGCGAAGCTTCACAATGCCCTTAATGAAATGCCTAGGGCCCCAACAGGCTGAGTACACCTTAGCTGAAGTTCATGAGGGAATATGTGGTGAGCACTTAGGGGCTCGTGCATTGGCTTCGAAAATACTGCGCGCAGGGTTTTATTGGCCTACACTGAGGAAGGATGCCACAGATAAAGTGAGAAATTGCGAAAAGTGTCAGAAATTCGCTCCTATAACAACTGCGCTTGTTTCGGCCCTCCAGAACACTCTCCAGCCAACTCCGTTCGTACAGTGGGGACTAGATATCCTAGAACCTTTTCCACTAGGCTCAGGACAACGGAAATACTTACTTGTAGCCACGGATTACTTCACGAAGTGGATAGAGGCCGAACCTTTAGCTACAATTTCTGAGAAGAAGGTGGAGGCAATGGTGTGGAAGGACATAATTTGCCGATTTGGGATCTATCGTGTGATAAATGCAGACCATGGGAAACAGTTCGACTGTGATGCTTTTCGAGATTTTTGCAAAGGCCTGAACATTCTCCTAAATATATCTTCTGTGTCTTACCCGCAGGCTAATGGGCAGGCAGAGGTGAGTAATCGAACTATACTACATGGGTTGAAGACCAGACTGGACAAAGTAAAAGGAGCATGGGTATACGAGCTCCCGAGTGTCCTATGGGCCTACAGAACTACAAGCAAAGTGTCGAAGGGGAAACACCGTTTAATTTGGTGTATGGGACTGAAGCCCTCATCCCAGTAGAAATTGGAGCTGAATCACCCCGGTTGGTCCCCTACATCGAGGAGCTCAATTCTCAGGGACTAAGGGAGAATCTAGACCTGCTAGATGAGCTGAGAGACAAAGCAAAAATAAGACTGGCTGCTTACCAACAGAGGGTAGCTACTTATTACAATGCACAGGTGAAGAACAGAGAAATGCAAGAAGGAGACCTGGTGTTGAGAAAGTCGGCAATCACAAACGCCCATAAGGAGGATGGAAAGCTCCGGGCTAATTGGGAAGGACCATACAGAATCAGAAAGATGGTCGGACCTAGCACATGTACCTTGGAAACCTTGCAAGGAAAGAAGATCTCAAAGACTTGGAATGCCAACCATCTGAAGCTGTATTGGCAGTAAACATTGTACTTTTTTCTGATTGTTATTATTCTTGTCTTTACTTTTCCAACTATTGCTCCGTTACTATTGTTTTGCAATCATCTGACTTATGAATAAAGGCCAGCCCATCATTTTCTATATTCTCTAATACAATGTGTGAGACAGATTATGTGTTACAGGAATGGAAATGAGGCAACAGCTGGCAAACAAAAAGTCCCTAAGCGAAAAATGCGCGAGATGGGCAAACAAAAAAGTCCCTATGCGAAAAAAAGTGCGAGACGGGCAAACAAAAGTCCCTAAGCGAAAAATGCGCGAGACGGGCAAACAAAAAAGTCCCTAAGCGAAAAAAGCGCGAGACGGGCAAACTAAAGTCCCTAAGCGAAAAATGCGCGAGACGGGCAAAACAAAAAGTCCCTAAGCGAAAAATGCGCGAGACGGGCAAACAAAAAAGTCCCTAAGAAATCCTTAAGCGAAAAAAGCGCGAGACGGGCAAACTAAAGTCCCTAAGCGAAAAATGCGCGAGACGGGCAAACTAAAGTCCCTAAGCGAAAAAAATGCGCGAGACAAGCAAACAAAAAAGTCCCTAAGCGAAAAATGCATGAGACAGGCAAACAAAAAAGTCCCTAAGCAAAAAATGCATGAGACGAGCACATCTAAAAGTCCTTAAGCACGAAAATGCGTGATAAAGGCAAAGCATAGAAACCCTCCAGCAACAAACAAACGCGATATCTAGATATTACGAGGTACGTTGAAATTCTCAGACTAATATGTTGAAATGAGTTAGCAAATTATGGTTAACACCTTGACATTTTAGTCATTATTCAATAAAGTCCTTAAGCGAAAAAAGCGCAAGATAGGCACAATGCTCGAGAGAAGTTCATCTTTGCACAGAAATAAGAACGCTGTCTCAAAGTAGAACTTGGGGAGCAACATGGTATAAAGGTAAAAGTATACAAAATATTATACTAAATTCACATAAACAGAAAGAAAGAGCTACAGAATGAAACGGACTTTTCATTCAGAAATCTGTAACTTACATAAACAAAAAGAAAGAGCTACAGAAAGAAATGGTACTTTTCGTTAAAAATGAATCTGTACATGGGAGTTAACAAACAAAGCAAAAAATACTAAATTCTAATCTACAGCAACGACCAAGTTAGCCGGCTCAGAAGGCACTACATCAGCACTAGCATCTTGAGAAGCTTGAGGCTCAGGAACTGGAAGATTCGAAGGATCAGGATCTTGGGGAGCCGAAGAAGCCGTCTCGGAAGTAGGAACATCACCTGAAAGCCCTACCACAGTCGCAGAGTCTGGCACGGGATCAATGGCTGCAGAATCAGAAATCTGGAACTCATTGCTGTCCAACCCCAGCAGTGCTTCGATAGACTCAGGCTGCTCACCTGCCTCAATAGATTCAGAAGCGTTACGCGCTGCTGGAGGCTCAGATTGATCAAGTGCCTCAGAAGACTCGGGCTGATGTTGTGGCTGTCGAGGAGGCCATGGACCCTCAAGATTGTCCAAATCATCCTCAGCTCCCTCCGCTAAATAGGCCTCCAGACCTTACGAGTCGGGCTCATACTTGGTCCAAGAAGGAGCTTCGTAGTACCTGGCCTCCTCAGTAAAGAGCAATTCAGGGAAAGCCTCAGTAGGTCGATGCTTCTCCTGCCAAGCACGAACCAAGTAGAAGCCGTACTTAATAAATCCCGTCGCGAACTCCACTTTCTTGTCGAAACAATGCTGGGACAAGCGGTATTCACGAACGGCCTCAATTCGAGCTTCTCTCTAACGGTCCAATACATTGTGCAGCTCCTCAATGGCCTCATCCCGCTGTCTCTCCATAACTTCTCGATCATCGACGGCCTTATTGTAAGCTTCTTGGTACCCTTGAAGGGAAGCCACCTTCGCTTGCTCTTCTCGGAGCCTTTGTTCGAGATCAGCATTCTTTTTACTCAGCTCTTCCATCCTTTTGGGATAAGGGCGAAGCTGGACAACCTCGTTCGCAAGCTCCATTCTTTGTTCTCGAAGCTCACGAATCTCTCTATCGGCTTGCTCCCTAAGGGCCCTATGTCGAGCATTGATCGCCGTAATTTGTTGGGCCGTCTGACAAAACAAAAAACAAACATAACTCAAAAAGCTTGACGAAAGAGCTTAAAAAGGGAGAATCTAATTACCAAACAAGCACAAAGTTCTCACCTTCATAGCTAAATAGTCAGAATTATCCTCCTCTCCTACAAGGTTCGTGAAAAGGCCCGCCTCGTCGCGAGGGAGTATGATGCTCCAGGCCAGATGAGACGCTATCCCGGCATCCTCGATGCTATCATTGTCATTTACTCCGGGATAGGTCTGGAAGTCTTCTCCACCTACAACAACCCCGCTATCAACCGGATAGCGCCTCAAGGTCGAATCGGCTACCTTAGGCAAAATCGGTCTCGTAGGCATTGTGGCTTCAATAATCAGCCTCTTCCTGTATTTGCGCCTAGGCTGGCGAAGGGCAGACAGATCCTCAGCAACTCTAGAGCCGCCTTCTTGACGGGCTGAATCACTCCTTTGGGACTCAGAGCTCTCGCGATCGCCCGAACCACGATCAGAAACGAGAGGCCTCTTCCGTTTATTTCTCCCGGCCTCTTGTGTAGGACGGCTGGATTCACCAGTAGAAGGTGGAGGAGGAGTAGGAGCACGAGCTAGTTTTGATGGGGCTCTAACTTGCAACTGAGGAGGAGGGGCCTCTCGAGCAGCAGCACTAGCATCCCTCCTACGTATCAAGTCTCGGAAGTTCATGCCTGCATAATATAAGAAGAAAGTATTAGCTGACCAAGTAAAAAACACCATGCACATGCATACGAGAAGTAAAAAAGGATTGGAAACCTAGAAAACCACCAAAATCCTCTAGACTATCCAAATTTGAATCCAACGAAAAATCAACGAAAGGACTCCCAAAGGCACCAGTCTGAGCCCACTCAGGGTTCTCCTCTAATTGACTACTAGTACCCGCAACCTCAGGGGTCTCGCTTCCCGAATCGGAAGAGGATTCATCTACAAGGCGGCCTACGGGAGTGGATGCCTCAGCTGCGAGTACGGGGGACGACTGGCTAGGACCAGCATCAGAAACGCGCGGAGTCGTAGGGAGATCAGACGAAACAGCAGAAGCCCCAAGAACGGCTCTGCTTACCCCCCAACCAGCTGCGGTAATGTTTTTCGGGGTTAAAAGGGAAAATAAATTACACTCCCCAGTGGAACAGATTCGCCGAATAGGCTCACCAAACTGATCTCTTAATAGTTCTATTTTGAATCTTTCCGAGCGCTGTGAGTGGTCGGAGGTATCACGATTCCATCTAGAGCGAATCCGTAGATCACTTGGAATCTCAACAACGACCCACTCGCTCTCAAAGTTACGCAATTTATTGGGAAGATCCTGGAAGATCTTATTGTTGGGAAACTCATCGACTTTTAACCGTTGAAGGGAGAACGTTATTAACCCTTTTAACCCACGAACTCTAAAAAGGCGCTAAAAAGAGGGACTGTGGGAACAATACCCAAATTATGACACACTATGGAAAACGCCACCAGCTGGGCCCACGCATGAGAGTGGAGTTGACACGGGACGATATCCTTATACCTAAGAAATGCTTCGCCAAACTCCGAGAGAGGGAAGCGAAAACCGAAAGATAAAGAGGCCTTATGAACCGCTACACCATTTCTGACCAAGTCGAGTGTAACCTCCCATTGAACTGGAAGTCTATAGCTATAACCCGAAGGAAGAGGGAAACGAGTCATGATATCCTCTAAGTCAACATTTGTCAAAGAACACACGAGACCACCTGTTCTAAGTGTTTTACCCGGGTGTAGCAAAGACATGGCAAAAAAGAAAAAACTACCCAGCGACAGACCCTACAGACGACAGACCCGATAGGCGACAGACCTGTTGGGCGACAAACCCGATAGGCAACAGACCTATTGGGCGACAGACCTACGGAATAAGATACTCACGGGAGATCTAAACAACTATACGCGAAAGACTAAACACCTGCGAGAGACTTAAATCTAGTGCGAGAGGTGGTAAATAAAACGACAGATGTTTACTTACTGTCACTAAGGTAAGCGAGAGACTCTTTGGCGAAAGAGCTGAAAATGGGCGACAGACGGCTGTTCAGAGGTTTCGTGCGCTCTCTCGTTGAGTCCCAGCGGTTTATATAGCCGCGACAAGGAATGCCAAACGTCACACCTGATCGTGTCTCTCGCAAGGTAGAGCTTTTTCCACCTGCAAAAAATACAAAAAATACAAGAAGAAATCACGAAAAAACAAAGAGCACTATTCACGATAGGCTAAGGCCCAAAAACATATATTTATACTCTCTTGGTTGGAGAAATCCAACAAGAGAGTGGGGAGCAATTGATATGACAAAGTCTACTTACGATGGGCCAAGACCAATAACGTCGGAACTCACCACGTGGATGAGAATCATTGGGCCACGTGGCCTTCGGCGACAGAAGCCAAAATATCCGAATGACGCCTATCGCCGACGACAGACTCTAGGCTTGTCACCTGTAATCATAATGCGACACGTGGTACCATATTCGGCTCCCGTTGGCGTCAAGGTCTTGTCGCCAGGCCTTACCCGTTTGCGACACGTGGCGCCATATTCAGCTCCCGCTACGCGACAGACCCCTCACGCCACAACATCCTGCAATATGGGTCTCTCGCTTGCGACAGGCCTTGATTTCTCCCGAGGAACTTCTGTTATATCGGGACACAAACTCTCAGCAAGATGATGGACTTAACCCAGAATATTGGCCGATAAATAGGCCTCCAGGTACAATCTTAGTCTCTAATTTTGGACAACTGGCTTTTACGTTTCCCAATACTAAGAACTTTCTGCTGACTTAAGCATCAGAGTGTCTGCGCAGGGAACCACCCCTGCGTCTCTCTGACTTTTCTTGTTTTACAGAAGCTTCTTGGAGGCACGTGGAGACTAAATACGAACATCGATGTCAGCATACTTTTATTGTTGTTTTTTGCAACAACAACAGGAAAGGTGAGAGGAACACAGGGGTGGTTTCCTGCGTAGGCACTCCGATGCTTAAGTCAGCAAAAGATTCTTGAGTATTGGGAAACGTAAAAGCCAGAAGTCAAAAATTCTAGAATAAAATAATACATGTGGCCTATTTATAAGCGAATAAATTACCATTACTGCAGAGTAATTACATGGAGGGCAATTTCATCCTTTTAGAAGAGTTTGTGTCCTAGCAGGGCACTAACACCATCAATCTAAGGTGATAGAGGTCTGTCGCTCGGCGAGAGGCCACAAACATAGGCCACGCTCATTCGGCGGTAGGCCACAACGCGGGTGGTCATCCGAGACTTGTCGCACGCGATAGGTTCCCTTCCGCTACAGGAGGAGTCTCCCGCATATTAAGCCACGAGTCTTATGATGTCTCTCGCCTGATGCCACGTGGCCCAATGATGTTATGCCATGTGGTGACCTTTGTCATCTTTTGGGCCTCAACCCAATGGATATGGGCTTAGCCATATCAATTTGGATGATTTTTTTAATATAAATACACAATAATATATATATATATATATATATATATAAAAATAGGTAACTATATATAAGAGAATATTTTAAATTGCTTTAGATCCACCTCCTGTAACTAGTTCTAGACAATATATACCCTACAAGGGATATTTTTTCTTTTTAACTTGTATGTTTTGATTGGGGATGACAATAGTTTCAGTTCAGTTGACACATACTGTATCATGAGTAGTTGTTTTATAATATTTAATTTAGAGTTACACAGGAACATTTTATGAACCATAACCATGTCTTTGGGTGTGGTGAAAGTTTCAATTTTACGACCCACAATTATGTTTTTTTTCAATGTAAAGGGCAGTCGAATGCTCGTGATAGGCATTCGATTGTGTAGTTAAAATTTTAAACATAATATTTGACAGTAGAAGGCAGTAGTTGGTTCCCACAGTAGAAGACAGTTGACTACTCGTAAAAAGTAATCGACTGCTTGCAATATATTTAAATAAAATTTATGATATTAATTGTAAAATTTATTAGATTTATCGTAAAATTTATTAGATTTATCGTAAATTTGATAAAATTTATCATAATTTTATGAGATTTATTATAAAATTTATGACATTTATCGTAAACTTGATAAAAATAAGAGTATAAATATTAAAATAATAATAAAAATAAGATCACTAATTGTAAAATTGATAAAAACAATGTAAAAATACTATATTAAGTATAAAAATATAATAACTAACTGTAAAATTAAATAATAATATAATAATAATATACGTTTTTAAATTTTTTATTGTTTCTAGAACTCAAATTTTAAATCCTATATTCCTTACATCTGGTCTTAAAGTTTATTATTATTAAAATATATATAATGCAATAAAAAAGGAAAATAGAAGTAATTATAATTATAATTATAATTATTATTATTATTATTATTATAATAACAATTTTTCATTGATTTGATAATTCACATGGGTTCAGTAAATGATGCCAAATTCATAATATAATTTGACATGTAATTGCATATGGTACGACTTTTATAAAGCTGACTTTTTTTTTCTTTTTATACTTAACCATCAAGCATCAGACAAAATGCAAGATCGGTATTGTTCTTGAGAGGCAGTTAACTGCTTTCACAAAGCAGTCGACTGCCTTGGTTAAAAATTTTTTTGTTTTATTTTTATTAATGATGAGCAATCGAATGCTACTTTCAAGCATTCAATTGTTCATAAAAATAAATTATAAAATTAATGAAAATAAACAAAAAATATTAAAATTAACATATAATTGTAATAATTAATCATAAAATTGATAATAATCATTATAAAATTGACGATAATGAGAGCAAAAACACTAAAATAAATATAAAACTATGATAACAAACTATAAAATTTAAAAGAATAAGAGTAAAAACACTAGAATAATGTCACATCTCGTAATATACAGTAATTAACCACATTTCACACATACAGTAGGACGATTGGACTGTCTGTAATGTGTTTATCACACTTGATTTAACAGTAATCACTATTTAATTAAAAATCAAATCAATAGCTAATATAAATATTTACAACAAAGTATTAGTTAAAAGTATTTACACGTGTTCTATATCCCCTGTACAAAGCTATACAATCGTAATACTGTACACATCAAGTCTGAACATATAAAGAGAACTAAATATACCTCCAGGATCCACTCAAGCTACCTTGGGGAACGATAGTACAGCTAAAATCCGTAGAATGGTATCACTAAAAGTAATCTGTGAAGTGAAAAAATAAAGAGTGAGCTAACGTGCTCAGTAAAAGAATTGTATATAAATACTGATATTAAGAAATATATATGCCAAAACTTTTAGTTCCTAATAGTTTACTAAGGCACAATCAGGAAGGACACTATAGTCGGCTAGGAAACCGAATAGAGTATGGAAGGTATTTTGAAATACATGTCGTGTCCCGGCTCCAGGCTCTTAGAAGCAACTATATGGAGTAATTGATTAAATTTCATATCAAGGCAATATAAAATGCTATTAAAATAAATAGCAAAATAATTTGATAAATCAATAAATATGTTCATTTCGATATTGGTAAATCCAATAAAATAGACCATCTAGTAAACAACATTTGTAAAGCTCCCTATCGGTAAACAAATCAATACCAGCAAATAGTTCAGTGAAATAATACAATAATCAGTAACAGTATAGTAGAGATCAGGCAACACCCAAAATATATCATGCTATAATAATGTCCCAAAAAGGAGAGAAATGATAACACGTTAGACATATGGCCATAGTCTATGAGGTCCACAGTGTGCATTGATCAAGTGACAATTGGGACGCTGATAATAAGATCAATATCTATCAGCACAACATAGTACAATAACACGTGACACGTGAGCATGATACGGGGCCTAACAGTCTCAAAACAGTAGTAGAAACACCATTTATGAAATCACTTCCGCTGATAGCATCTTCAATCAGTCCATAAATAAATATATTGAAAAATATATTCTGTTTATAAATAAAAATTCATAAAATATTCACTCTTCAGTATTCTTTCTTGAAAATATTCTATTTATCTATAAAACTATAATAAGCAAGTGCTGGTACTTTTACATAATTAAAATTCCATAAAAGGAATATTTAAATATTGATTTTCGATAAATGATAGAATTATGCAATTTTAATAATTACCATAGAAATCACATGAAATTCTACTTAATTCCATCCTTTAAAAATATTAGGAGTACTTTCATAAAATTTCTATAATTTTTGGCAGAGTAACGGCTATGCTCTAACATAGCCTTCTTGCACGAAAAATATAGTTTATACACCAACCAGTATCCACAATTTCACCGAATTCAAAGCATTTGATATCCAAATCATTTCACAAAATTAAAGTGAGTGAAATCATGCATTTATAGTATCCTTACGGTTCACACACTTATCCCTTACCGGTTTAATTAAATCAATGCACTCGATAACACCACTCAAAATTTACAACTTCCGAGCTGCAAAATATTATACCAAACACCATTATTCATCATAATTCAATTTTTAATAAATTTTCCTTCATTAAATTCTACTACATTATCAGTAGAAATTATTATCCCAATCTAAATTACACCGGTAGTAAAACACAACTTCTCCTACACAACTCCGATTTTAATTCCGTTTTCACCAGTGGACTCGTCATAATTTCTACAGTATTATGGCATCCTAGATTCATCAAATTCAGCCACAAAACCCCTTCCCCTTAGCTTGGCTGAAAATGGCATGGTGATGGATTCTTGAATTTTCAATAATTTTTCACTTATACCATGCTTATTCATGTTTATTCATCATTCTAGCTCCATTTTTATCATCAAACAACATGAATTCCCTTAGTTCCATGCATGGCGGAAAACCCTAGGGAGTGCTTGAGAAAGATTCAATCCAAACTAAGACTAAATTCAAGTTTAGGGAGCTTAGATTTATCGTTTCCTATCATTGAAATTCAAAGAAACCATCAGCATGAAGATGGCTCACCTTGACCAAAACCTTCAAGTCCTCTTTCTCTTGATTTTGTCACTTATTCAAGAAGCTATGGGTATGGGTAGATAGAGCTTGATGAGTAGAACAAGTTTGTAGAAATGATTTTGGTGAGATAAGGTTGTTTTAGTAGAGTTTAGGAAGCTTTTCTTTTTCTTTGTTTATGGTGGTTATGTGAATGAAGAAGATGGAGGAATAGTGCCAGCTGCAGCTTGGAGAATTATTTAAGGTCTTCTAGAAATGGGTAAAATGACCAAAATGTTATTAGTTATGAGATTTTTGGACAAAAATACCCTTAAGCTTTCGTAATTTTTATAATTATGTAATTTAACTCCAAAAATTCATATTCCATCACCAAAAATTATTATTGAACATATTTTGATGAATGATGGTGGTTTCATTAAGGTTTGATCTACTGTAAAGGGGAAATTATGAAATTACCCCTATCGGGTAAATCGCGTAAATTTCTGATTCTACCACTGATTCAATTCATTTGTTGACATAGCCTAGGACTTATTCCCATGTAGAATATCAAGCTTTAATCACTAGATCAAAATTCCATTTAGTTTGACCACAATTTACGAAAACGCTACCAGACTATGTACTTAATTGTCATTTTCTAATTTGTTTTTATACTTTCCAAAAATAATCTAAATAAGGGATTTTAAGGTTTGGATTCTTACCATAGACTAATTGGACTCTCAGAATAATATGGGTTTGGTCTCATGTCCTTCTGGGCACTGGAGAACCTGTGGGGCCCACTGTACTGTATAGGGTCTAACTTGTGAAATACACAAAAAATGAACAGTGGTAAATGTCCCTACATGTACAACAGTACTAGAATTAAGGGTTCTCACAAATAAGAATAAAAATATAATAACTAACTATAAAATTTGTGAGATTTATCCTAAAATTTTTAACATTCACCGTAAAAATTATTAGATTTATTGTAAAATTATGAGAGTAAGTATAAAAACATTAAAAAATACATAAATTACTAATTAACTCAATGTGTGTGTAGAAGAAAAATATGATAAACAAAAGTATTATCATCAATTGAAAAACATGTTGAAACAAAAAAAAATAAGAACAAAGTGAAACTATTAACTTATTGACATAATAATTAATTAATCAGCTATTGAATCTTAAAATGAATTAGATGTGGCCTAAAAGAGAATTGAGGAAACAAATTCAGTGACCTCCAACAGAAGGCAAGCCATGACAAAGGCCAGTATTTGAGAAACCCAATAAAATAGTGTTGTGTCAATAAGCTCCTAATGCTCTCTTTCCAAACATGGTACTTCCACATTTCCTTGTACATGTGCATTTATGCAAGACACAAGCAGGATCTTAAGAAGGCAGTCGACTACCCCTTGCTAGCATTTATTTTGTTTAATTTTTTAACTAGAGCAGTGGATTGTCATTGTAGAGCATTGGACTATCTATGCAAACAAAACTTAAAATTAATATAATTAAGTACATTTATAAAAACTATTGTAAAATTAATAAAAATAAGCGTAAAAACACTAAAATAAATATAAAACTATAATAGTTAACCATAAAATTGATGAGAATCATCGTAAAATTGATGAGATTAAGTGTAAAAATATTAGAATAAGTATAAAACTATAATAATCAACCATAAAATTAATAAGAATAAGCATAAAATTATGATTATTAAGCATAAAACTATAATAATTAGTTTAAATTAAACATAAATCGACAAGAATACGCATAAAAAATATAATCTTTTGTGTAAATAATGAGAATAATTGTAAAATTATTATAATTATTGTAAAACTATTACAATTATTATATAATTATCATGCATAAGCCTACAATTATTATGTAATTATAAAATCAATTAGATGCATATTTTAAAATTAATTAGAGGCATGCTGTCAACTGTTATAAAAAGGCAGTCAACTGCTTGCACTAAAAATATATTTTAAACGTAAATATATTCATAGGCAATCGACTATGACTACTTTATTTTTTTTACTATAAGGTAAAAATAATAAAATTTAATATTAATATCTCACACAATTTTTTCTAGATTGATATTTATATTATTATTTTTAAATGGATAAAAATATAATTTAAAGTATCTTTTTGTTGAATAGATAAAAATATAATTTACAATATCTTGTTGGTTTTAGAATTGATAAAAATGTAATTTACATTATAAAGTTTACCTATTCACTTTTGGAATGGATAAAAATGTAGTTTACATTATATTTTATTAAAGTCGACCTGTTGACCTGTTAAATCATTATTTATATTTTTTAAAAATTTTTATTATTTATTCAATTTCTCATGACATATTGAATATCTTATGAGCTCTTGTGATTTTATAATAAAATCAATATTTTACGACCTCATTGTAGATAAATCCGAACGATAAAGCCTTTCCAACAATAAGTTTATTATTCAAAGCATGTCCAATGCTTTAGAATTCAAAGCATGTCCAAATATGTAAAAAAAAAATTCTTTAAGAGTTTATCAAATTAAGTTTAAAAATTTTACTAAAATTGTACCAAAAAATTTTTCTTTATTTATTTAGTTTATGAATATCATGTTATTAGTAAACTCATAAAGGAGTCCGCAAATAACCCCAAAAAAAAAAAAGGAGTCAACAAATTTAGATGGTTGAAATTACCAGGTAATTAATTGGTACTTTCCACTTTTTATGCTTTTGTAATACTTGGAGACCGCATTTATGATTATCGGCTCTCCCGAGAAGTCACCCTCAGCTTTCTCTGGAATTTCACACCAAACATTCTCTTTGCTTTTTCTTTCAAATTTTAGCTGTAATTGTAATAGTAATAGTAGAAAGTAACTAATGATTTAAGTCTTTTCTTCTACCCTTTATTTGATCCCACAAACTATATTCTATAAATGTTTGACAGTGAACTGTAAATAAATATTACAAAGCGGGGAAAAGATGGTGAGGCCGGTGATTGACATCTGACCCTGCTTGTCCAAACTTACCAGACCAGTCTTTGTTCTTTCGATTTAACCAATGCATGGACGACAAGTTTCATCATGATCGAACCGCATAGCAGTGAATTACGAAGAAAAACAAAGAATCATTAATTTTTGTCAGCAAAAAAAACCTAGATAATTGAATTTTTATAATTGTTCGATTACAACAGTTAATAAAAAAGTTGTGAAAAAAATTCTTAATTGTTACCGCTAGGTGGTTGGAATTTGGAAACAGTGTAAGTACGGAAAAATAGAAGTAAAATTTTTTCAAATATTTGAATTATAAAATTATTATTATTAAAAAAATTTTATTATTTATTATTTTTAACGCGAAAAAAATTAATCTTGAATTATTTTCTTTATAAGAGTAAACCCCATCCATCAACTGAATTATATGCTTTAACTACAAATAAGTTTACATAATCATTTCATTCCTAATGACCCTTTACATGATAATCATGTCTCAAATTGGAGGATTGAATTCCCGTTGTTATTAATTTGCATGATTTTATGCAAATCAATGGTCCAAACCATTTCCCCTTTGAGTTGCTTTATTCCTTCCAACAGTTCCTGTTCACGGCACACCCAGACAATTTCTCAACTCCAAAAAGCATCAAACAGAATCCCAACACAAAATCCAAACATACTAGCGACTGTTCCTTTGATTCTATCTCTCTGTCTTTGAAACTTTGTAATATTTAAAAGAAAAAGAAAACACTTACTAAGAAGAAATCCAAGAAAAAAGCTGCCAAAGAACTTGCATGAGTATGACTCAAAATTTAACATCTTGCATGGAAATATGGCGAGTATTTAGAGACTGCAAAAGGGTGTAGTCTAGTCTATTTCCCAAGAATTTTCTTTACAAATAACAGGAAAAAAGAAGAGCTTGCCCTCAAAGCCCACCACCCTTCCATCCCTTTCTCTCTCTTTAACTGGCGCTTTATGAGTTTTTGTTCTCTCTTTAAGCAAAGAAGCAAAGAGTCTCTTCTTGCAAACCTCCACATTAACTTGCTTTCCCTTGTAAGTATCTGCCTTTACTTTGCCCAGAATGTGGCTTCTGCTTCTAACTTATCTTTAACATGAATCAAATATTATACATTTGTCTGCTCTAAAACATGTCTAAAGTATGGAATCTCAGGCCAAAGCTTCATGCATTTGTTAATGGAGGTCAAATTCAGAGTTGGGCAACTTTTGTTTTTCTGAATTTTCAAATCTTCTCTGTTGTTTTGATGGTTAACAAATACAATTTCAGAAAACAATAACTAATTCCATTTCTTCTTAAACTTATCCAAATATGGCCTTTCAAGACAATTCGGCTATTCCCGGGTCATTTGATTCTTTGTTTAAGCTTTTAACTTTGTCTTCCTATTGATTTGCTATTTCAATCTTTTAATAAACAATTTTGGAATAGTTAGTTTGTTAATGATCATTCTTTTGAAGCTTTAATGTCATAAGAGTATTCCGTTTCTGAGTTTGTTTCAGATTTTCTGAAATTTAATTCAATGGTGAAAGTTGTTTGTTTCACTGGGGCTCTCTGCAGCTTTTCGGTTGCTTCATGCAATTCATGTTCACTACTTCCTTCAACAAAAATAATTCCTTTTCCTTTAATAAATCATTCACCATATCTTCATGACTTATTTAGTTATTCTACATTCATTCAAAGATTTCCATTATTTTCCCGTATTCAGATTCCTACTTTATTGATTTTTTTTCACTTCATTCTATTTCCAAAACCAAGATGATGTTCATCATGGGTTTCAATTTTTCTTTTCCATGAAAGAATTTGAACATGAAAACCTTCTTCCAAATTCATTCCTTGGCAAAAAACAGAGAAGTGATTGGTCGCTCCACCATGAGTAGTTTAACAGGAGCAGGAGATTCTTGGCAACCGGCAATGACTGGCAACACAGCTTCCTCAGTCTACTGGTTCAATTGGAGGGTCTTCCTTTGTGCCATTTGGATCTTAATTACGGGGAGTTCTTCCCTTATTCTTATATGGAAATATGAAGGATTCCGTAAATCAAATCAAGATAATGGAGAAACTCAGCAGGAAACAGCAGGATCTCTTCATGGGGATGACACTTGGATGCCATGTTTAAAAGGAATTCACCCTGCTTGGCTGCTGGCATTCAGACTTGTTGCTTTCTTTGTGCTTTTAATATTGCTAATCGTCATCACTTTTGTGGATGGAGGCAGCATTTTCTACTATTACACTCAGTAAGCTCTTACTTCTTGAGTTTTGATAAATATTTTCAGGGAGGTTCTAAATCACTTGGTTCATCTAGGGAAATAGCTAAAGTCAGTCTAAACTATCATTTGTAAGCAAACTTTTCATCATACAAATTCAACTTAATTATATGAACTGTTTCCTTGTTCTGTGCAGGTGGACTTTCACATTGATCACCATATATTTTGGGGTACGCTTTATGTCTTCTATGAGATTTCATCTGTATAATTATGTCACTAAAGTGGTGCTTATTCTTCTGCCCTCTCCATTTGTTATAGTCTTATTTATCTTTTGCTTCACTTGTAGCTGGGATCACTGCTCTCCATGCATGGATGTTACCAATACTACAAAAGGGTTAGCGGCGACAAGGTTGAGAACGTAGAGTTAGATGCAGAGCAAGGAAGCTATGCAGGTGCTGCAAGTGAAGAAACCTCCAACGCTGCTGGAAAAACCCCCGAGTGTCCTCAAGGACATTCGGTTCGCCAACCTGCTGGCGCTTGGGGTTATGTCTTTCAAATAATTTTCCAGGTATATTACTTTCAGATAACTTAACTCGTCTTGGAGTTTTTTTCTCATGGTTTCACCTCTAGCCCTAGAAGGGAACTTCTTTAAAGTATTTTGACTAGAACCCTATTATACATCTGGCATAAATTAGTTGGTTTGCTTCCTAGGAATGTTGACATTGTTTTTATTGCCGACAGATGAACGCAGGTGCTGTTTTGCTGACAGACTGTATCTTTTGGTTCATAATTGTCCCATTCCTTGCAATTAAAGATTACAATCTGAGTCTTGTAAGTATCAACATTCACTCATATATTAAGCAAACAAGAAGATCAAGTTCATGAAGTGATATCTTAAACTTGATCTAGTTAGTGTCTATACAGTGAGATTCTCCGTAGAGAGTGCTAAGGCATAACAGAGCATACCATTACATGCTCAGTCAATTAAAGTACAAAAGCACATAGCATTTCGATACTGCTCTGTTTATTGTTTTACTTCATTCTTCTGCATATCACAAGATGAAAAAAAAAACCAACAGTTTTGTCAGTTTCTTTGGTTCTTACTTACGCAAAATTTTGAATCTTTCGGTGGCAGCTGGCTATAAATATGCATACTGTCAATGCTGTTTTCTTGCTTGCTGATACTGCTTTCAACTGCTTGGTAAGTTACCCTACTAACATACGAATTTCAATTACCAATAGTTTCTAAATATTTCCATTAATTTCTTGTTAATTGTTTCTCGTTTGTCTCGTTCAGCCCTTTCCTTGTTTTCGGATCGCATACTTCTTCCTATGGACAGTGATCTATGTTATATTCCAATGGCTTGTTCATGCTGGTGTGAATGTTTGGTAAATCCATTAACCCTCATCTTTCTCTAGTGGGATATAATGTTCATTTGTCATTTGATTAAAATGTTAATTGCAATGATTTCAAACAGGTGGCCATATCCATTTCTTGATTTGTCATCTTCATATGCTCCCCTATGGTAAGTGCTTATAACATCAAAGCTTTCTATAAGAAACCATGTTTGATCTTTATAATTATCAACAAAATGTTTGGTTAAGCATCTAATGTCACATCTGAATCGGGATTTGAAGGTACTTGTCGGTGGCATTGCTGCATTTCCCATGCTATGGTGCCTTTGCTTTGGTAATAAAGCTGAAGCACCATGTATTTTCAAGATGGTTCCCTGACTCCTACCAGTGTGTGGGGTAATTTGGACTGACAAGTTATGCAGACAATCGGTTATAAGGTCTTGAAGAAAAATCTAATTTTTCCCACAGAAGATGTAGAGATGCAATAGAGAGTTTGAAATGTCAGATATAACAGATTGAACTACTGGATTCTTGTGTCAAAAATTGACAAAAAAGTTTATACATAGATCGAGTTGGAAGTACAAAATTGCCAAGCAAGAATGCAGGCAATCTTTTTTTATAGGATTTGAGTAGCATCAAGTTGTAACAACTTATGGATATTCAAAAAAAAATTCTTATTTCTCTCAATTTACCATTCAACTAAATTTTCTTCATGTTCATCATTTGAATATACTTTAGATTCGGTATTATGATATTCTTCAAGTATAAGGTTGTTGACAGGTTTTATCCAAGATTTGGTACCTGAAATTGCCAACAGTCCCAAAGCATTATCAATCTACTACTTCGCAGCAGGAGAAAAGGGTGTTATTCAACTTTGGCTGGTCTAACATTGATTACACTCTAAAGGGCAATATCCAAATAACTAATCTCCAGGGCCAACCTTTTTCCCTTTTAAGTGTAACTCCAGTGGGGCGATTTTATTTGTGTAACTACAAATATTCTCACCTATTTTACAGTTGGAGATAAATCCTATTCGAATTGAGATTGATAAATGCTAAAATCCTCTCAACAGTGGCGATTTTAAGATTCGAACCATGTTTAAATGCATATGGAAGAAGTTCACTTCCATTTGTTGGTCTCAAACTCGTGTTCTTAACGTAAAAATTGTGACCAACAGTAATTTTGGTCCTTTCAATCCTACTGACCGTGGGATGTTAGCTTTAAATGGCTGGAAACAATTCATTAAATTCATCAGATGGTTCTGGTGTAGTCCAGAAATCATCTTGCAGACAATGTTTTTAGAGCACAATCTGGTTAGCACATGTATATGAAATGTTTGTGGCTCAT
This sequence comes from Heritiera littoralis, assembly GCA_031772115.1. Classification (NCBI taxonomy): domain Eukaryota; kingdom Viridiplantae; phylum Streptophyta; class Magnoliopsida; order Malvales; family Malvaceae; genus Heritiera; species Heritiera littoralis. The sequence continues at coordinate 5,522,006 of JAPDPK010000038.1, read as the reverse complement.
GCATGCTCTCTTACGTGGCATGGAATTTGTGACCGGCCCTTTCACAGGAATTACCTGTCTAAATTATCAACATCCAAAGGTGTAACTTGAGAAACAAGCATGCGTTTTTGGTAAAGAAAATTTGGAAGGGATCCTAATACGTGCATTCATGCAAAGAAATTTGAAGGCATATATCATTCATTCATGGTTATGTTTTCCAACGATATTTTCATTGATCCATGCATGTAGAGGTGGCAAATGGACGGATTAGATTGAGTTCGGATTTGGTTATTTTGAAAAAAAAAATAGATGTAATTTAAATTTGAAAAATTTTATAAGACGCTTAATTTATCTCACAATACAATCTCTTCAAGAAAGAAGTGAGAAATACTTTTAAGAATTCTACTAAATTGGTTGGAAAAATTTGAAAGTCGTTCCATATTTAATTATTGTAATTAAGATTAATTAAATATATAATTGTACTCTCGGACTCTTAGCATAGATGAAAATTTACCTTTTGGGGAGCCTTGTTCAAATTTAAGTTATCTTAGAAAATGTTGAATTTGACTAATTCACCTAAATAAAAAAAATTTGATTCTTTCATTTTATTTCTATCGGTTAAATTTTAACACTTAACGCTTTGCAATATTTACTTGTGATAGATCATGCTTGTTCCAAGTGTCCACCGTTCACACTAAGGCCATTTAAAGGAAAATGATTTCCCAATTTTAGTTAACCTGCTAATTTAAGCACGCCGCAAAAGCCTGGTTCCTCACTGCAAGGCCTTTTGGGTAAAATTCATTCTAGATGACACATATTATTTGGAATTTTAAAATAATAAATAAAGTGTGATATATATTTTTAATCTTGTTTATAAAATCAAAAATGTCCATTGATGGTGTATTTGTTAATCATCCTTGAAGTTATTTCCTTCAATTTTGTAATCGGGTCGCTGTCTGTTCAAGTTGAGTGCTTACGAACGATCTCAATGACAACAATCTGGCAATAGAACATTATTTCATACCTTCCCACTAAATGAAGCCTTTTCGGCAAAACAAGACTTACATACAGCTTCAGAAAGTTGTATCACACATAGAGCATTAGAAGAGATCATATGAATGATTTAACGTAAATTTGGATATTAATTTATGTAACATATTCCAATCTATTAAGATAAGGGATCTGATAATGATGATGAAGAGATCATCAGAAGAGAAGAATTTAAATCTGAAAGAAATCCATGTACATATCTATGATGGCCGTCGAGACAGCTTTGTTTATGTTTTATCATACACGGCTAGTCGTCACCTGCAGGCTGCAGCATCAATAGAGGCTTCCATTTAATACAACAGAAATGAAGGAAATGATATTTATCTGTAACATAAGCGCACACAAGGGAAAAAAAAGTACTAAGAATATTACCTTAGAATTTGATCACATCAAAAGCAATCAGTTGTGATTATTTAGATAATAGAACCAAGGTCCAACATATGAATCCCTATCCGTCAAATCAAACTTAATATACAAAGCATATGATACATGTGATCACAAATGATTGCTCGGCAGAGAACCCATTAAAATGATATTTTCATTGTCCTTATGCTCCATCCCTTCTGGCTTTGTCTTTGAGAATACTCCAGAGAGGAAACCCACAGGTAACCCAGAACTTGACCTCTTCCCCAGCAAGTTGAATGCTCCATTTGCCCCAAAACTCGCACCATGGATTAGACTGTTTGAGTGCCTCGTAGCCTCATCTGGCCTAAGTTGTGCCCCACAAGGACAGTTTGCAATCTTTTTAAAGCAATGCTTGTGGAAAACTGATCCACATGACATACACCTTTCAATCTCACCTTCCTGTTAATTATTTAGTGCTGTCAGACTGTAACAGTGGAATAAAGATAGACAAAAACCAATACTGCACAACTTATTAGCTTCCTCAAGCAAAAAGTTAGTAAATAGCTACTCGTTTTTCTTTGCAAAATGAAAAATTATACAGTATGTATACAATTTTTTGTAATGCTCAAGCTCAATGGTTCAGGCATGCTTTACAACCCCAAGAAAGTACAAAAAGCATCATGTAGTAAGGAATTCATGCAATGATTATGGCAATAAAGACATCCGGATTATAAGAAATTTTTATGGTAAAATTAATCTAGGAACAATTTATTGTCTAGATAGTAAACAGATGTAACCAAATGATGTATGCTAACCTGAAAAGGAAATATGAGATATGAAGGGTCATTACAAGACTGGCGAGCACTGCAAGGGATTCCCACATCACAGCATATGAGGCATTGCACTACAATATGCTCCTGTATTTTCCTTAACACAGTTTCTACCATCACAGGAAGAGCTGACATGCGAATTGACATTTACTTCAGATTCAAACCAATAAAGGAGAAGAATGCCAAAAGAATGAAAGGGAGTAACAGAAAAAAATTTTGCTGGTTCAAAAATGAAACTGATTAAAGCTAGATAATAGCTTGTCAAAAGAAAATCCAAAGTGGAAATCCCTTCTTCTCTCTCTCTCTCTCAATATATATATATATATATATATATATATATATATAAAAAATATATTATATGAAAGCTTCACTGTCAGATAGGGGCACAGACACATTACTTTTAAAACCTAACAATCAAAAACTTCAATTTGAGTTGTTTGTGTCTGTGTTTGTTTCATAGTTTAGTTGCAGGTCAGTCTTCCAAAAAGTGGTATTATGCTTGAACTTATTGAAATGGATATATACAAAAATAAAGACCTCTAAACAGAAAGTGAATCATATAAAGGCCAGCACAAAAAGAAACGGATAAATTCAATTTTTAGATTATCATTCATGGTTAGATAATCATAAAGTCCAACCTACCAAGGTTTCATGCTTTATACATCATTTCTGTTTCCACTAAGCACCAACTTTCAAACCCAACCACCGTAACCATCATATGCGTGAGAGAAAGCACACTTATCTTAAAAGGGATCTAATAAAAACTCATAAACAGCTTTGAGGGCAGTTTATTTTTCTTCTATTCTGTACACATGATTTATAACGCAAAATAATAACATAAGCAACAAAGCCCTTAGAAAAGGAGTTAAGCATTTGAAAAATGAAATATATTTAAAGCTAAAAATTTAATAAACCATCCTGCACTAAAAACCAAATGCTTGTGATGGGAGTAAACCTGCAAAAGCTCCTTTGGAAAGATCAATGAGATCTCTAAGTGCAAAAAAATCATTGCTTTCAAGAAGATATCTTCGAGATCCAAGTCCTTTATTGATTGACATGCGAAATGGACAGCGAACATACGGAAGCATATTTCCAATTTTTTTCCTTATGCCCATAACATGGTGTAGGGCTGGAACCTTTGAAAATAGGAAAGGATTAACTGCGCTAACACAAAGCATGGGCTGCAATAGAAGAAATGTACTCTTGTTAAAACACCTGGCTTGACCTTAAGTATTAGTTAAGTAAGCATTTAGGAGATTAAAATTGTATACATAAATCTGAACAGATATAAACAAGAACTGCAACAATAGATCGTGGTTGGGTGATGAGGGAAGAAAATTCCAGCACAAAGCCAATGACCCTTAATGATTCCAAGGCTCCCTACCCAGCAATTTCAAGATCCATTGGGCTATAATGAGAAAGCAAGTTACTAATTTTATGATCCCTTCTCTTTAAATCTAGTGAAAAGTATGAAAAAGAGAGAATTGTTTCCTTCATAGATGTAAAGACATCTATCTGAATGCACTAATTTCCACCCTGGACGGATGTATGTAAACCAATGTCTAACCCTGGTCGTCTTTAACACAAAATAGGCTTATACCTAGATCCTATAAACAACATTTCATACCAGAACCACAGCCATTACCTGGTCATGAATAGAATCCAGATACGATTTAGCTATTTGAGAAACTGGATAATGAGTAAAATCCCAATGATGCAACACTCTTGCTGGTAAGACTGCCATCTCATTTGTGTGACAGGAAGAACAATACAACTGGCCAGTGTATTCACAAAGTCTAGGCTTTCCCCATCCAAATGATCGAACCAAATCTCGCATTAGAGTCATTCCATCATCAAAATGTTTGTGGCATCCAGCACAAGTGTAATGTTGAGCTTCTAACATCTGTTTCATTGATTTGGGTGGTCGAATTTCAACAATAAGGTAGATAGTCTTCCCTAAAGGAGAAATATTTTCTGTATCTTGCCCTCTTGAAAAATATGTAGACTGAGGCAACATGGTATTTGATGGATGGCTGCTGGGAAATGAATCTTGAGGAGACAAAAACCAAATCAATGCGCTTGGAAGACTAGAAGAAAACCTGGAATGGATAATGGAACGCAAACATTCTTGAATAAGAACGCTTCTTTCAGCAATAACATCAGGAGATGCATTCCCAAATATCTTTCGAGATTCCATTTCTACGGATGACCAGGGAGGAGGAAGGATCCAACCTTGTTCGGAGAATAATGATTTCAAGCGACGATGGAGCGTACAGAAATCGCGGTATCTGCGTTCAACCTCCCATTGGTCATTGCCACACCACACTCTTATCGTATACACAGTGTATTCCTTTACCCCAACCAATCTTTCACTAAGGGAGACATCTCCTTTCCTCTGCTTTGCACCCACCACTTCAACACCATCTATTCTCAGGGCATGTGCAGAGCGCAGAGAAGCATCATTTCCACCCGAAGTAGAAGCAGTTGACCCTCCTTCTCTTAGAGGTAGGGATAACTGTGGTTGGAAAATCCTATTACCCTGAGAGAACATGGCTCCTGGAGAGTCAACAGACTCTAGCAAAATTTCTTCCATGTCATGAACAACCTCATCATAAAATTCATTTAGCTCAAGATTCTCCACCTGCAAGATGTAGTGGATGGACAAATAAGAATATTAGCAGCTTAAAATGCAATTTACAGAAGCGACCCTCAGAAGGTTAATAACCACAACTACATAAGACAGTTGGGCAATCACAAACTCAAAAAAGTAGGTGGCACATCAATTTTGATAATAAGCCATTACATAAAATGATGCATTCAATGCTTTAAGTGCTCATTTCCAGCTACATTGCACAGAATGACAAGTCTGTAGTAAGTCATTACAATTAAGAAAAGTCAAATACCATAGCATTAGACTACGATCAACTATGGTAAGAATGATGGTTAGCTAGTTAGTTAATAGTGTAGCTTATCTTAGAGCTTTACGCTAGCTTATCAATAAGTTAATTTCCAAATCAAGTTGAGAACCATCATGCTTCTTGACCAAAGTATCCAGACAGCAAACTGTTCAATAGAAAAATAAAAACAAAAAGCTTCTCCAGCCAGGCCAACATTATTTAGTCGAAGTTAATATTCATTCACTTTACTAGCAAAAATGTATAAACACATCCACCTGACAGTAGCAATTCTTAAGTATATGAAAAATCTTAAATAATCCAACCCAATAAGGGTATTAGCAGCTGAAAGAAGAAAATTTACAAGTGACTTACCTTAACCGGTTCAGTATGTTCTTCAAATACATCTGTTGGTGCAGGAAGATTCTTGAATGTCTTGCTCACAGTACTTTCACATGTATATGTGGGTGAATCTGGTTTGCAATTGTCAAACAGATCTGCATTAACTTTTGGAGAAGAATAGACTGGATGGGCACAACCAGCAAGCGGATCCAATTCTGCTTTATGCTTGCCAATTTCCTGTCTTTTGGATAATTTACTCTCATCAACAGCAATCACTTCCTTAGCATCACCAAATTGATGCAGCCTTACCCTATCAGAATCCACAACATCCACACCTATCTCCACAGGGGCTTTTTCTACAGGGGTATCCTGCTCCACTGCAAATACATCTGTAACAGAACAAGTTTGTAGATACTTCATGTCATCATCAGCATCCTGGAGTCGGTCTCTAGTAACAGGAATATCTTTCACATATTTATCTGACTCGTGATCCCCTCGAAACCTGACTGCACTGACCAAAGAACTTTTTGTATCTTCTGCTAAATCATCAGCCACCTGTTCTTCATAACTCCCCACAGGAATGTCTTTCACTTCTTCTACAAGCTCTGGTTCAAATGAACTCGAAAAAACAACTGGAAATACGCCAGAAGGACTAACAGTCTCTTGCATTTCATCCCTAACTTGAGCTCTTTCCCTTGCGATGGATGCATCTAGCAGCATGAAAGAAGACAGATCACCCATGCCCGCTTCTTGCTCAAAATCATCCCAATCATTGGCACCAAATGCCACAGATGAATTAAACCCCAAAGGATTCTCGTTCACGTTCTTATTCTCATCCTCATTTTTATCTTTCTCCCTATAATAAGAATTATTCCTACACTCATCATCATCTGTCCCATATTTATGCATGGAATCTTCCCCTTCTGAATGTTCATATCTAGATGAATTCCCGTTTTCGTCCCTTAACACCATATCCAAACATGAAGAACTACCTTCTTCAACACTTCTAACATTAACAAATCCCCTTCCTTCTTCGGTTCTATCTTTTTGAAAATCAATTCTCCGATTGGATAAAACACTTGCGTTCCTCTCCGAACTGAAATTCTCAAAATCATCACCTAATGCAAAACCACTGATACTTTTCACTGATCCGAACTCAGATTCTCCAAAACAATCATTGAAGGTAGCTATTGAACTCGGCGTTCCGAGCGCCGAGTTCGCGCTGCAATAGCGTTCGAGCTCGGATTCTCCGCAAGATGAGTAGTGCGGCGACGATGCCGTCGAGGCACCGCCGCCACCGTCCGATTTCAAACGGGGTGAACTGAAAGGATCAGGAGAGGCGACTTGGGCGAGGTTGTTCTCTCGAGTCCCCTCTCCATTAATCATGTGGTAACGAAATCGAGAATTTTAATAAAATGAATCAATGGTTTTGATCAGAATTAAAAGACAGAGAGAGAGAGAGAGAGATTAACCAGCTGACGAACCTGATAGAATTAGAAAGAGGCGATGTTCTGCTTAGGGTTTAGTTAGATGATGTGAAGAGTGAAGAGTGAAGAGCAATCGGAAAGCGTCGAAGCGAAGAGGATTGAGAGGGTAGAATGAAAGGATTTGACCGACCGTTATGGCGCCGGACAGTTAAAGACAAATCAAAATTGTGGAGGTGTCTGGCTGTGACCATGAGATTTTTTTCGAAAATGTCTTCTGCCTTTTGTTTTGTTTGATTTCAAGAACTGTGATTCGTGAAATAAGAAATAACATGTAAATTCTTGAAAAATGGCATTTTTTTCCTCAGTATATGTTTGGCACACCCATTTTTTTTTTTAATTTTTTTTTAATTTTCACTATTAAAACCCATGCTTAACGTAGTGAAAGAGCATTTTTAACAGTACGCATCTCGGAAATAGACTTGCTTAAGAATTAAATTATTTACCTAAGCGAAGGTTTATTCGAAATTTGATTGATTTGAATAAAAATATTTGATATAATTATTGAGCTTGACAAAAGTTTTTTAAGTTCGTTCAAAAATCGGGTTAGGTCTGAGCTTGACTTTTCAAAGCCCAAACTCTGTCCAATCCGGCTCAAATATAAAATTAATTAAGTTTTTTTAATATATTTATTAAGTATAATATAATTATATATACAACATTATTAATTAACGAACCTGATTATAAATATTTAATATGAAAATTGACATGTAAATTTTAACAAACTAAATTAAATTTTAAAGAGAATAAAAAAATAAAAAACAAATAAATAAAAAATTAAAATATAAAAAATAAATAAAATAATATTCAGACCAAGTTGATTTGAGCTCAGGCTTGTATTATAAAAAATGAGAATCGAATTTGTGGATCAAGTTGACCTTGGACATACACATGAGCTATTATTATATGCCTTGATCCCGACCCGAACCCCCAAACCCGACCCAACTTAGCCCATGATCAAGTTTACCCAGAAGTATACTTACGTGATCACTACACATGTAACACATTCATGAAAGTAAACTTTAGAAACTTGAAAGAATTCATAACGCACACCAATTTTAACAATTTTGGGATTTATTCATTGAAAAAAAAAACACAAAAAAATAGCTTTGGGGTCAATGAAAAAACTATGGGCAGAAAAGTTTAAATTATTTTCAATTAATTATTACTAGAACTTTAATTAAACCCAAAATATTTTTTAAAAATTATTGTTGAACAGATCTAAAAAAATATCAAAATTGATGTGTGTTTTATGTGTAAAATAAAAGTGTAAAATGAATGGGTTCAACCCATATAGGTACAGGCTCAGCATGTACAGGTATGAGCTTAAACAAGCTAAGCCCATTTAGGCACGTTTAAAATTTATAAGTCTAGTCTGATTTTAATGCAGGTCGAGCTGGCTCGTAGCCAAGGTTTTTTTTTTGTAGAAAATAAAATAAAATAAAATAAATTTTCAAAAAAGTATAATTAAAATTCATATAAAAAACAACCTGAATACACTTACAATTCATTTTTTTTGATTCATAGGAAGTACAATGAAAGAGTGGGGAATCAAACTTTGGACTTAATTTCCTCTTAAGGAGAGGTAACAACCACTAAGCTAAGCATTGGTTGTTGAATACACTTACAATTTACTTACAATATTTTAAACATAAATAATTAAAAACTTGAAAAAATATAAATATCTATTAAACATTCAAACTTTCCCGACTTCTCTTTTTCTATCTATCTATCTGTATATATAAATATATATATATAAAGTCACAGTTTGAAAAAAAGTAAAATTATATGAACTAATTTCTTTTCTGTAACAACACCATTAAGTCATGTCATGTTTGTATTGTTTTGATAGGAATAAAAATACATTAATAATATAATTAAAAACCTAATTATATAAAATTAAAAAGCAGGCCCATATGATTGGCCCGCGAAACAACCTATATTTGTGCCAGTCAGTCCACAAGGGCCAACCCGTTTAGGCCTACTTTTAAATGAGCCTAACACAAGAGATCTGGTCCATAAAAAAATTCACGAATTTAACGGATTGGCCCGTGAGCTTTAGCATGTTTTACAACCCTAGTGTAGAAATCCATTTTTTTAAGTGCATAAACACATGGAAGTTTACTTTTAATTACCTGTGGAAGTTTACTGCAAGGTTTTAAAGCACCCTTATGGAAGTAAATTTCTATAGATATTAAACTTTAAGGTTAAAATTGTCTTTTCATATATTTCTATGGTAAGAAGAGAAAACTATGGAGAGTTTCTATTCACACATTATCTCTTACTCCTCATGACCAATTTACTTAAAAAAATCTAAACCCTAAACTCCTTTTATAATTTTTACTCATCATAACCTATTTTTGTTATTAATCTACCCAATACCCTCCCACACCCTAACCAAACAACTTATCTCCCTAATTCTCTCACTCTTCATTAGTTCATCTCAATCTCTCCAAAACTTTCATTATTTACAACAATCTAAGTAAATCTCTACAATATCTTCATTTAAATTTGTTATTCTTTCATTTTATTGCCTAAAAAAAGTTGGGTGATTATTGATTTGGATGAATTTCAATTGAACCTCCCAACACGAATTTGTTTTCACAAATCGTCTTAGAAGGGAATTTCCTTGAGCCAAATTTATGAGCCTTCATTGGCTTATAGAAGCTTGCTTTCGTGAGCCTTCTTTGGCTCACGAAAGCTTGCTTCTATGAATATTCCCTGAAATGAATTTTCGAGAGTTTCATTGTGTTTTCAAAAATTTATTTCTAGGAACACCACGAAACTCTTGAAAATTACTTTCAAGAGTTTTTGAATCCAAGGTTTTTCCTAGTTTTTTTCAACTGAAAATTTATTCTTCAATTTGATGAGATTTGGAAGAAGAATTGTGTAAGGTTGGCTATTTAGAGTGAGGAAATGAAGAAGATATGTTGATTTGGGTTTATGGAAGAAAGGGCAAAATGATAATTTATTTCTGGGAACACCATGATATTCTCAAAAATTCACTTTTGGAAGTTTTGAATCTAAGGTTTTTCTCGTCGTTTTTTTCATCCGAAAAATTGTTCTTCAATTTGATAAGATTTGGATGAGGAATTGTGTAAGGTTGGCTCTTTAGAGTGAGAAGATAAAGAAGATACATTGATTTGGGTTTTATGGAAGAAAGGGTAAAATGATAATTTCATTCAAAAGTATTTTTGTATTTATAAAAGTCATTAAAATAGGTTGTGTGGAGGAGTTCTTTATTGCATTTTTGTGACAACCATAACTTTCGACACTTTGTGCATAATTTAAATTATTATTGAAGCTTTCCAATCGATATAAATTCTCGAGGATGATGGAATTAGAGATTAATATAGGACATATTATAATGAAAACGAGGATTTATTAGTGGATTTAAGCAATTTAGCAAGGTGCATGAGGTTAAGTAAATTAATTTATCTTAAAGTGTAAGAATCTTAGCATTATAAGGAGTTACCAGTTAATTGTCAAGTACACATGATAAATAGACATTAGGAAAATAGATCAAACAAATGTATATAACACATATATATACGAAAGAAATAAAGAATATGTATAAAAAACAAAAAATACATATTTATATATAAAAATTAAATAAATAAAGGATTTATGTATAACAAACAGTACATAGTACATATATATTAAGTGAATAAAGGATATAGTACATATATATTAAGTAAATAAAGGATATATACATACATACATATATATATACATACATATATATATATATAATAGTAAGACAAGTTTGGAAGCTAGTCTCAATTTGGTAGGGCTTACCCATCAAACCTGTCTGCTAAGTGCAAACTCATAAAAAAATAGAAAAATTAAGGATTGAAAGCAGGGGACTCTTGGAGAAGGAGGAATTGCCGAAAGAGAGAGAGAGAGAGAGAGAGAGAGAGAGAGAATGCCAAGGAAAACCGAAGCTGAGCAAGATTGAAAAGAAGACCTGAGGGCTTAGTACATGGGTTTTAAAAGGGAAAAAGGGGTGAAGCAAGTAGAAAGCTAGGTGCCAATTAGAGGCTGACAAGTGCCCAAAATAGGGCTAGAAAGGCAAGGGATTTTGGTGCCGAATGGAGGAAAATGAGAAAGGTGATTTGGCTTGAAATGAAGGGCCGTTAAGGGAGCTATACGTTACCTATTTTGGGGTAGAAAATGAGGCACGAAACAAAGGTAGTATTAAGGTGTTTTGAGGCTATTTTGGGTGCTAGAATGGAGGTGATTAAGGGTTGTACATGGGGCTAAACCAGTGCTAGAAATGACAGGTGGGTGTTAAGCTGTTAAAGAGACAAATGAGAGAGGGAGATGTTGGGAAATTCTTAAGTGAGCCTATATATATTAATTAATTGTACATTCAGGCTATCTTATTTGTTTAGACCATTTAAAAGTGACCAAATAAAGTTTAATTATTGGACTTTAGGGCATCTCATTTAGTATGGGCTTTGTAATGTGTAGAAACCTAATATTTTATTTTATTTTCATGATGAGCCAAAATAAAATGAAATATATTTTAAGTATAAATAGGTTATAGTTCCCAGCCTAAATAGAGGGTATTTCTCATTCTTAAATCCCATCATTGAGTGAGATACATATTCTCTCAAAAGGTTTAGATGTGGAAGACTCTAACTCCAAGAAATCAATTCCAATGGATCTAGGTTCGCTTCCGTATTAATCTTTTCTTGATGATTGAACATGAGATCATGTGTGTTTATTTGTATGATTTTTCAACAAGTGGTATCAAGAGCGTGTTTATGTTTGATCATTGAGAATTAAAAAAACTTTGAAACCTTAGGGCTTTTATTCTCTATAAAATAAAGATTAAAATCAGGTAAACAATTTTTTAGAATTTGTTTCATGATTCAAAAAATTTAGTCTTTAAGCTTTTTAAATCCTGAATTAAATATTCAACCAAAACAATTATATTTTGTATGTTTTGATTCGGATTGATGAAGGATAAATGCTTTTTGTAACTTATATAGTTGAATCTAAGTTACAAATTTAAGGAATATTTGTTTTTTGGTTGAAAGAAAATCAAGAAAACATAATTGGGTTACAAAGATAAGCTTGTACAATAATTAGGGTATTTATGATTAGTCTTTTGAAAGTGTTAAACTTTGTCTTAGACCAATTATTGGAACCCTAAGCTTTAGGGAAAAGCCTAGGGTATTGGAGTATATTTGGTATGTCATGTTTTATCCAATTGTTGGAATCCTGAACTTTAGGGTATTAAAATTTTATTTGAATATTGTATTAAACCCTACTTCTTTATTGTTAGTTTTTTTATTGGGCTTATGTCTGCTGGGATTGGATACCCTAAAATATTTATTATTTTATTATTTTAATATTTGGGGTTATATTCTTAGAGATCTTAGAATATTCTTATTTTAGGGATTATAACCCTAGGATTGTTGATAAATTTGTGTACTCTCAATATATAGACATGTGCATTTTTGGTGGAAAATAAAGGTGATGGAGATCATATCAAAAGGTTCAAAATAAATTAAATTAATATAAAATGCTATCAAAGTGACCTCTTTTATGTTAATTTATTTATTTTGAAAATTAAGGTTATCATTTAAGAATTTTAAATGACTGTATTTTTAATCCCTGTGAATAATAATTGGCCCAAAGGAAGGTTTTTTTTGCCATATTACAAACACAATAAGGTAGTAAATATGTGATAAAATTATTTTTTTCATGCATGCAATATGTCGACCTAAAGGTAGGCATGTTGTTGGCAGGATTTGGTTATCAATATTTACTAATCAAGTTTAAGAATACTGCCTATAAATTGAAATTTCTATCCAAAGACTAAATTTCAATGTTATGTTTGATATCTTATATGACCCAAAATTATTGTTTGTTTATTGTGAGCTTATTATTGTTATTTTTCTGCTTTTAGTAATGTTTCTTTTATATCCGCCAATTTGAATGATTATTCGGTGCTTAACGGCACTAGCTTTAAGAAGTGGAAGGAGTACATTACCATTGTGCTTAGGTGTATGGACTTAGATTATGCGATCGGGTCTAACAAACCTCCCGCCCCTACTGATAATAATACAGCTACAGAAAGGGTACTTTATGAAAAATGGGAGTGTTTAAATTGCATGAGTCTGATGATCATAAAGTATTCAATTCTAGATACCATCAGGGGTGCAATGCTTAAGGAAGAAAATGCTAAAAGTTTCCTACAGCATATTGCAGACAGATTTGTTGCAAATGAAAAGATTGAAACAAGCACCATCCTGTTTAAGCTTGTTTCAATGCGGTATAATGACAAAGGAAACATAAAAGAACACATTATGGAAATGTCAATCTTGTTATGAGACTAAAGGCACTAAAGTTAGAGTTGTCTGAGAACATTCTCGTACACTTGGTCTTAATATCTTTTCTTGCATAATTCAATCCTTTTAAGATAAGTTATAACACTTAAAAAGAAAAAATGGACCCTTAATGAGCTCATTGCTCAGTGTGTGCAAGAGGAAAAGAGGTTGATACAAGAGAAGATAGAAAGTGCTCACTTAGCATCTTCTTCTAATGACAATGCTACCAACAAAAAAAGGAAAAGAAACAATACAGGAAAAGGCATTGCAAATACTAGAACTTCACAGCCTAAGGGGCAATAGAAACAAAATAAGGTGATCACTTGTTTCTTTTGTCATAAAGGTGGTCATGTGAAGAAAAACTGTTTCAAGTATAAAAATGGCTTGCCAAAAAAGGTAAACTTCTCAATTTTGTTTGTTCTTAAATTAATTTGGCTTTAGTACCCAATCACACTTAGTGGATAGATCGGGTGCAACTACTCACATAAGTGTGACTATGCAGGGTTGTCTAAGGAGCAGAAAGCCAACTAATGCTAAAAGATTCATCTACATAGGAAATGGCGAAAAGGCTCCTATTAAGGCTATTTGTCTATTTAGATTAAAGTTAATATATGGTTGCTATTTAGATTTGAACGAGACTTTTTAGGTATCATCATTTAGACGGAATTTGATTTCTATTTCTTATTTGGACAAATCAGGATATTCTTGTTCATTTGGAAATGGAAAGTTTAGTCTCTTCCAATGTTCAAATCTTATTGGTACAGGGCCTTTAGTTGATAATCTTTATAAATTGGACCTTCATGCCTCACACATTAATGAATCCTTGCATATAAATAATTGTGGTACAAAGCGCAAATTAATTAATGAGAATTCTTCCATGTTATGGCTCAAGCGTTTAGCATATATTTCTGGACAAAGAGTAAAGAGGCTTATGTCAGAAGAAATTCTCGATTCCCTTGATTTTTTAGATATCAAGATCTGTGTTGAGTGTATTAAAGGAAAACAAATAAATATCAAGAAAAATGGTGCTAATAGGAGTTTAAATGTCTTAGATTTAATTCATACGGATATTTGTAGTCCATTCCCTGTAGTCTTTTGGAATAATTAACAATATTTTATTACTTTCATAGACGATTATTCTCGTTATGGGTACTTATACTTGATTCATGAGATGTCTCAATCATTAGATGTTTTCAAGACCTATAAAACTAAAGTTGAAAATCAGCTTGGTAGGAAAATTAAAGTTGTTAAATCTGACCGTGAGGTGAATATTACGATAGATATGACGGATCAAGTGAACAACGTCCAAGCCCTTTTACAAGTTATTTAGCATAATATGGCATCATTCCTCAATACGCCATGCTAGAGTAACTATCTAAGTTCAAAATGGTGTACCTAAGAGACGAAATCAGACCCTAAAAGATATGGTTAGAAGTATGATAAATCATTCTTCTTTACTAAAGTCACTTTGGGGGAAAAGCCTTAAAAACTGCGGTATACATTCTTAATTGAGTTCCAAGCAAAGCAGTAGCTAAAATCCCATATGAGTTATGGATAGGAAAGAAGCTTAGTATTAGGCATTTGCATATTTGGGGCTGTCCTACTGAGGCTAGGCCATATAAGCCTAATGAAAGGAAATTTGACTTAAGAACAATAAGTTGCTACTTTGTTAGATATTCAGAAAGATCGAAGGGTTTCAAGTTTTATGATCCCTTAAATAGATCCTTTTTCGAAACGGGAAATACTAAGTTTATTGAGGATGTTGAACATGAAGAGAGTGCAAAACTTAGGAATTTTGTCTTTGAGGAAGAACATGTTACAATTCTTACGATTGAAATTGAAAATTATCAGATAGTTATGTCTGACATTGTTCAAGATACAAATCTGGATTATCAAGACACTCTTGGGTTACCTCCTATTCATATTGAAGAGCAACAACAACCTCAATTGGAAGTGCCACTAAGGAGATCCTTAAGAGAGAGGAGATCGACGATTCCGGATGATTATATTGTATATCTCCTAGAACACGAGTTTGATATATGATTGGAAGATGATCCAAAATCTTTCAGTGAAGCAAACAAAGTGTTCACTCTCATAAATGGATTGAGACCATGAAAGATGAGATGAAATTAATGGAGGACAATGACATTTGGGATCTTATCGAATTACCTAAAAGAGCAAAACTGATTGGTTATAAATGGATTTTCAAAACCAAGTGGGATTCGAAAGGTAATGTTGAAAGATATAAAGCACATCTAGTTGCCAAAGGTTTCATTTAAAAGGAAGGCATTAATTATAAAGAGATTTTCTCTCAAGTTTTATCGAAAGACTCTTTTAGAATCAAAATGGCACTTGTAGCTGATTACGATTTGGAGCTACATCAGATGGATGTAAAGGCAGCATTTCTCAATGGTGAAATTGAAGAAATAATTTATATAGTGCAACCATAAAATTTCAAGTCGGATGAATCACAACATTTGGTGTGCAAATTAAAGAAATGCATCTATGGTTTAATATAAGCATCCCGTCAATAGTATCGAAAATTTGATCAAGTGATCATATCTTTTAGATTCAAGGAGAACATTGTTGATCAAGGTATATATCACAAGATCAGTGGTAGTAAGTTTATTCGTTTGGTGTTATATGTCAATGACATCAAGCTAGCAAGTAGCGATATAGGCCATTGCATAAGACCAAGAGATTTGTTTAGAATAAATTTAAGAAGAAAGATCTTGGAAATGCATATTTTGTGTTGGGCATACAGATCCATCAAGATTGTTCTCGAGAAATACTTGGCTTATCACAAAAGGCATATATTGATAAGGTGCTGCGCAGATTTGACATGAAAAATTATGAATCAAGAGACACGCCCATTGCTAAAGGTGAGAATTCAGTTAGTTTCAATGCCCAAGAAATAATATTGAAAGAGAAAAGATGTAGAAGATTCCTTATACTTCAGCAGTAGGGAGTCTCATGTATGCTTAAGTTTGTAACGTCTGAATATTGCATACATAGTTGGTATGCTTTGCAGATATTTAAGTAACCTTAGAATGGATCATTGGAAAGCAATAAAGAGGGTTATGCAATATCTACAGAGAACTAAAGATTACATGCTCACATATCGAGGGTCAGATCATTTAGAGATTGTTAGGTATTCATACTCTGATTTTGCCGGTTGCCTTGATAGTAGAAGATCCACTTCTAGTTATGTTTTCATGTTAGATGGAGGAGCTGTATCTTGGAAGAGTGTAAAGTAGTCATTCTCCTTCTTCCACCATGGAAGTAGAGTTTATAACTTGCTATGAGGTACCGAATCAGGAAATATGGTTGCAAAATTTTATCACTAGGCTGTGTATTGTCGATGTTATTGAGAGACCATTGAAGATTTATTGTGATAATAAAGCCGTAGTGTTATACTTTAAGAACAATAGAAGCTCGTCGAAGTCAAAGCATATTGACATCAAGTTTCTTGTTGTTAAGAAGAGAGTTCGGAGTCTTCAGATATCTACTGAATAAATCAGTACAAACTCCATGATTACAGATCCGCTTACTAATGGTGTACCACCTAAGGTTTTCATGAGCATGTAGCTCGTATGGGTGTGGTTCACTTTGATGATATGCTTATATAGTGTGAGTTTGTTTTATTTATATTCATTTATTATTGAGACATTTTTTTATTAGAATAAGGTATTGTTGATGTATTATTCTTTCAAATTGCAGTTGAGTATAAAGTTTTTTGAAAGTAGGACCAGTTGGAAATAGGCATGTTTAAGGGATCACGTTGCATGTAATTTCCATGCTACACATCCATACTTGATATATGTGGTTGATTATACTAATATACGTGACCGTTGATGGGTCTAGTTACGAAATATATGTAATAAAGATCGCTTTGATCTTATGTTAGTATAATTGTGGACGAGATTGTTTAAAGATGTTGCCTTGTGAAGATAACAAATTTTGAGCTCATAAAATGCACAATTATCGAGTGACATATGTGGCTCAAGTGGGAAATTGTTGGGAAATTCTTAAGTGGGCCAATATGTATTAATCAATTGTATATTAGAGGCTATCTTATTTGTTTAGTCCATTTAAAAGTGATCAAATAAAGTTTAATTATTGGACTTTAGGGCATCTCATTTAGTATGAGCTTTACAATGTATAGAGGCCTAATATTTTATTTTATTTTCATGATGGGCCAAAATAAAATAAAATATACTTAAAAGCTAAATAGGTTATGGTCCTCAGTCTAAACAGAAGGTATTTCTCATTATCAAATACCATCATTGAGTGAGATACAGATTCCCTCAAAAGGTTTAGACGTGAAAGACTCTAACCCCAAAAAATCAATTCTAATGGATCCAGGTAAGCTTCCGTATTAATTTTTTCTTGATAATTGAATATGAGATCTTATGTGTGTTTATTTGTATGATTTTTCCAACCAAGGAAACCGAGAGGAACAAAGCTATAGTAGGGCTTTGAACAAGGGATGAACGACTAAAACAACAAGGGCATTCTGTCATGACTCGAAGGCCGCAACATACACTTAACAATCACACTTATACTGTTTTCCCAAATATACGAACTAAATTTTTCTTTTCACTTAAGGTTTGTATTTGGTGTCAGTGTCATCGCTAAACAATTTTCATCTTTCTCAATTTCGATTTAATTTAACGTTGTCATTTAAATAGTTAACTTTTAAGACAAATCAACTTATTTCTTCAATATTGTAATTTAAGATTTAATCTAGCAAAAGAAAAGATCGAAAACCTCTCCTTATATATAATCAATTTTCCCCAGTTAATTAACCTATAAAATATATGTAAATTTTCAACATCGTATCTCAACTCCATAATCCACAATTTATATCATCATACATTACACACATTCCCAGAATCATCAATGAACATATTTGCATTCCATAAAGTTCATAGTTACCATAACACAAACATATCCCAATCACACTCAATAATCATACTTGTCTATAATAATCTAGAGTGATCCTAAGTTACATCCCAAAATAATTCCAATGACATGTACTGTGCATTACATAATGTTTATACATGACAACTAACATAATGTATGAAATTTCATATACCTCAAAAGTAATAAAAGCAGGGATCGGAGAACTTAAGCAATTACCACTACTAGATACAATACCTAAGGGCCCACACAGAACTCCAAGCGTGGACTCTAGCTCTTATGATCTACGATGATATTAGAAAGGGATGAGCAAACCATGGTTCAGTAGGTAGTTTAAGTAAATACATGTTAGACTCATGTCGATCTACATGCAAGTGTAGAAAAAGCAATGCTGATGTGACATGCATGCATGGTATTCAATCACGGTCTTAAATCAAAATATTTTCACCATGCACTTCAATTCAAAACACTTTCACCATGCACTTCAGTTCAAAACATTTTCATTATGCACTTTATTTAAATCAAATTTACTATGCATTTCGATTAAATCAATTTACCATGCATTTTGATAAATCAGTCACTATACATTTCAATTAAATCAAAACACTATGCATTTCAATAAATCAATCAGTATACTTTTCCATATATCAATCAGCATACATTTCGATAAATCAATCAGTATACATTTCAATAAATCAATCAGTATGTACTTCGATAAATCAGTAAGTTCATAAAACGAAAATCGATACTCGTTAGGCATATGGCCTTGATTCACTAAAATCAATACTGATAGTAAAACAATAGTATGTAAAGTTTAGGCAATAATCCTCAGTTAGTGATATGATAACGATAATGATGTCCATCCTAGCTAGTGATGGAATGGTGTCACAAATAACACAAAATCTATGGCATAGAACATTACTCCAGTCTCACTGATCAGTCGAGAGCTGAAACTTGTCTACTGGTTTTCTAGACAAGCCTAACAATTTATCTAGAGCACTAGGCTCGATAGGTACAGTATAGTACAATAGTTTAGAGCATAAAGCTTAATAGATGGGTAATGAGGCCTAGAACTAAGCTCGATAGACTAGAAATGACCCAAAGGTTGTAGGATATGCCCGCACTCAAAAACGATTCAAAAACAATGTTCTTGTGTAGCACTTGGCTTGCACGGATTTCAAAACACTTATTAGATCAGTTATGAGTTTAAAATATAAGGAAGTTTCAATTTATTTCAAAAGTTAGTTCAAACCAAGACTTTGCGACTTAAAATCTAATGCAAGTCTTTAAAACATAAATATTAAGTAATTAAACTCAAAACATGCTATACGTGAATGCACATATGCATCAATTCACTTCACTTAATATGCATGCTTGGCTGGCCACAACACACAAGACAGAAAGCAAGTTTCAATCCAGCCCAAGCATAAACGAATTTATAAAATTTAAATCATTCCTACGAGATGGTGCTAACAGACTTTACTTAGCCCACTTACCTTATGCCTTTACCCAGTATTTTCTTCAAGCCCCTGAATCGGAATCCACTTTTCCACTCTCATCAAAGTTACTACAAACATTTCAATGTCATCTCAATCATATACTCATATCATGCCTAATACCGTACTTAAAACGTACAATTTAAAACTACGCACTATTATTCAAGTTCACTATTATGTCCAAGCTTAATTCCTCATTACTATTCTATCTACATATATATATATATATATATATATAAATATATCAACTTTAAATCGATGCTTATTGCTTACCTTCCAAAGAATCTCCTTAGTCGATCTCTGTACAGTTTGTTCCCCTTAATATTTCCGAGTTGAACCCTACACCAACGTTAAAAAATTTAATTTTCATTATCGTGCTAATAACATATACATGTAGATATATATAATATATATATATATATATATATATATACACACATATCCATACACACATATATAAATTCATATATATGTACGCTCATATATATATAATTAGACCTTAATCCATCTCATTATATACTTTCTTAGTATATATATGTTTATCTATATACATACATATAGAAATATGTACACACACATTACTCTAAGCTCAACGCAGCAATTCATTTCCATTCATTTTTTATTTTCCTTTTTTTTTTGTACCTTTGAAATTTATCAACCCTTCCTGCCTTTGCCTCTAATGCCCAAAAATGGAACTCGTGTTTTAGGCATAATTAAACCTTAAATTTTTTCCCTTCAAAATCTCGGTCACAGCAACCCAAGGTAGAACCTTCAGCAGTGTCCCTTTCCTCTCTATTTCACGGTATCAATACAGCCCATGTGTAGCCACCGACCAGCCCTTTACAGTCACGTTTGTACCCTTATTCTAAGTGCTATTTTCCAGCCCTTTGTCTCTCGGTTATAAACATCACTTGAGCATCACTTCCATAGTTTCATTTTTCCTTTGCGCACCACTTACATAGCTCCAAATCTTAGTCTCGATGCAGTCAAGTCAGCCTCTTATTCAACTATTTCAAGCACATAAAGACGCTTCTCTCATGTGCCCTGTTTCCTACCGTTTTAAAAGTCACCCGAAAAACCTTGGAAACTTAGCAAAATATCTTAGCTTAAAAACAGCCACGATGAGCATATACTGACCAACTATGTTTCAGCCCTCAACCTCCACTATTTCAACCTTGAACCACCATTCAAACAACCTTGCCACTGCTTTGAAAACACTATGCCAACAGCCTCGTTTTTGTGCATATCCACTAGGCTCAACACAGCCTTACAATAGCCACCGTCGATGGTCCTAAACTGCCACTATCCAAGGCTAAATATAGCCTCTGTTTTACGGCCTTCACAGCCTCAACTCAGCCTTTGAAACCAGCCAAAGTTTCCAGCCTAAATAGCCATCAATCTACCTTGCCAGATCATGTTTTCTTGCTCTGTTCAGGTCCCCTTTTTGTGCGTGGCCTGCTTTGCTTTTCTTCTTCAGTCGGTTATCAGGGAAATGGCTGCCTTTCACACCTTTACTCCTCTGTTTCTCAAGCCATAAAACCATCAACCAATGCAGCTCAAACCAGCATCTAGACTAGCCGAAAACCCTGCTTTCCCGAGCTCCTCTTCTCTTCCCGATCGCAGCACTTCTTCTTCTCTCCCGATCTCGACTCTCCTTTCCTTAGTTGCTGCAGTTTCTTTTCTTTTCTTTTAATTTTCCTTTGGTTTTCTTTTCTCTTCCTCGGTTCTTGGTCTCGGCAGAGGAGCACATGCCACTTTTTCTTTGTTTTTGAACGTGGGAGTAGGTAGAGGAAAATCGAGTGGCTTCCTTTGGAAGCCAATCCCGGTTTTTCCTCCTTTCCCTTTTTTTTTTTATATATACTTTCTATTTAATATATATCTCTTTTATATTATATATTATATATATTTTGATCATCTTACTTATATATATAAATGATATATATTTTTCATGCCTAATATATATTTAATAGTAGCATATATTTTAGTCTTCCTTTATTTAAATTCATATTTATATATATATATATATATATATTATTCTTAATGCGTATATGTGTATATATATATTCCTTATTTAATTTATATATATTTATATACTCATGTATATCACATTTAATTTAATATACTTGTATCTTTCATTTAGTTGAATATATATATATATATATATTTATTTATTCTTTTTTATTATTTAATCACTTACAACATATGCACTTAGTTTTTATAATGCATTTAGATATTCACTAACTAGTTTATTATTGTGCAATTCATCTATTTATTTTCTTTATTAAATTAATAAATTTAATATATATCGTGAACTTACTTATACAAATCCTATATATTTTAATTATTTATTATTAAATGCACTAACTCCATGATGTGGGACAACATCTTCAGCCTTAATTAGGCAAGCTTGATTCTTGGGAGGTGTCAACTACAATGAAGACTAAATATTTTATTTGATTCTGTTTTATCTCAGTTTCCAAAAGAAGTTTGCTGAGAAACTCCATAAGTAGCATGTTCTAGACTCAAAGTTATCAATATAATAAGAAGTAAGTTTATTATAGAATCTTACCCTCTTGTGGCTATCGTGTGTAGCGCAACTCTAAGCAATTTTGTTTCAATCTTCTGCTGCGTTAGGTGGCATCAAAGTGGGAGTTCGCCCAATCAATGGCACGTAACAACGAGGATAATAACAACCCAATGACAATGTTCACAGGATACCAAATTTTAGTGATCGATTGCAGATTCAAGAAGGCCGTGTTGATCGCATGGAACAGTCTCTTCGTGAGATCCTTGAGATGTTGCGAAATTTGGGTTTGCAGGGGCAAGGGAACCAAACTGCTGCTCACAAATTCTAGAAAATCCGCGTAGACTCCAAATCTATGAGGATGACATGTATGCAGAAGACCTTGAAGACAACGAAAATCGAGCCCGCAATGTTTTGGGACAAGGCCAACGCTACACCCCAGGTAAGTATCGTCTTAAGGTTGACATTCCTAGTTTTCAAGGAAACCTTGGTATAGAGAATTTTCTTGATTGGCTTGCTGAAGTAGAATGCTTCTTTGAATACATGAAGATTTCAGATCATAAAAAGGTGAAATTAGTGGCAATTCGTCTAAGAGGAGGAGCATCTGCTTGGTGGGAGCAAGTACAAAATAATCGTTGTCGATAGGGAACACAACCCATTCGTCATTGGCAATCCATGAAGCAGGTGTTAATCAGTAGGTTTTTGTCCCCTAACTATGAACAATATTTATTTCAACAATATCAAAATTGTGTGCAGGGTCAAAAGTTTGTTCAAGATTACACTGCAAAATTTCTTAGGTTATCTTCTAGAAATAACCTATTGGAGACGGAAGGGCAATAAGTAGCAAGATTTGTCAATGGGCTAAAATCAGCAATCAAGGATCGCATTGGGTGTCAGATTTTATTAAGTCTGGCAGAAGCACATAATATAGCCTTGAAGACAAAATTGATGACAAGTTATAAGGCAGAAAATTCATGCTGGCCCTACTTTGATTCTTCTAAAGTTACAAATGAAAAGGGAAAAGGTGTACAGGAGGAACCTGAGGAAAGGAATACAAGACAAGTAAAACCAGTGGCCAGAGAAGTTACCAAGATTGAAAATCCTTACGCCAAACCTATGGCAAGAAAGTGTTACAAATGTGGTAAACCTGGCCATCGATCTAATGAGTGTCGATCCAGACAGCAAGTGAATTTGACAGCACACGTTGACAAGGATGAGGAGGACGACTTGCTACTAGAAGATGAAGGTATTTGTGAACCTGATGGTGGTGAAGAATATGGCGGATCCGTTTACGTCATGCGTAAGCTAATGTTAGCTCCAAAGGTGGAAGATGAATCTCAACGCCATAATTTGTTCCGAACCAGGTGCACAATTTTTAATAAGATTTTTGGTCTTATTGTGGATAGTGGTAGTTGTGATAATATTATTTCTAGAGAGATTGTACAATTGTTGTAATTACTAATGGAACCACATCCTACGCCGTATCGCATTGGGTGGATTAAGGAGGTGGATGGTATTAAGGTGACTGAGTGTTGTAAGGTTCCCATAAGCATCGGCAAATTCTACAAGGATGAAGTAATTTGTGACATTGTGGAAATGGATGGTTTCCACCTTTTATTTGGTTGACCGTGGTAATATGATCTTGATGCCCAGCATAGGGGTAGAGAAAACGTTTATCGTTTTCTTAAGGATGGCATCAAAATCACCTTAGTCCCAGTAAAAGGGGAAAGTCGACCTAAAGTCTCTAAAGATAGAAGAAAAAATTTCCTCACTCTCATTAGTTCAGAACTTGTTGTGGATGCTAATTTTAGGCGTGCTAAGGAAACTCACACCTTGGTGGCGAAAGCTTTAGTAATGACAGAAGAAGCTAAGGAGGCCAAAGAAATCCCATTAGAAGTACAACCACTACTGCAAGAATTTAGTGACCTCACCCCTGAAGAATTACCAGAAGGTTTACCACCCATGAAGGAAGTACAACATCAAATTGACTTGGTGCCTGGAGCTAGTTTGCCTAATCTGCCACACTACAGAATGAGTCCAAAGGAGAGTGAGATTTTGCAACAACAGGTTGAAGATTTAATGTAGAAAGGATTAATCACAGAGAGCATGAGCCCATGTGCAATTCCTGCCTTGCTAACCCCAAAAAAAGATGGTAGTTGGCGTATGTGCATAGATAGCAGGGCAATTAACAAGATCACTGTGCGTTACAGGTTTCCTATTCCACGATTAAAGGATATGTTGGACAGATTTGAGGGTTCAAAAATTTTTTCAAAAATTGATTTGAAGAGTGGCTATCATCAAATTCGTATTAGGCCTGGAGATTAATGGAAAACTGCTTTTAAAACTAAGGAAGGTCTCTATAAGTGGATGGTGATGCCGTTTGGCATATCTAATGCACCCAGCACGTTTATGAGGGTGATGAATCAGGTATTAAAACCTTTCATTGGAAAGTTTGTTGTGGTATATTTTGATGATATCTTGATTTATAGCATCAGTGAAACTGAGCACTTGGAACATTTAAGGAAGGTATTAACAGTCTTACAAGAGAATAAGTTATTTGTTAATTTGAAGAAATGTAGTTTTCTAACCAATAAACTTATTTTTTGGGGCTTTGTTATAAGTGCTAATGGCGTATCTGTAGATGAAGGAAAAGTTCGTGCTATTCGTGATTGGGCTGCCCCAAAGTCAGTGAGTGAACTTCGTAGCTTCCATGGATTGGCTACTTTTTACCGGAAGTTTATTTGAAATTTTAGTACTATTGTGGCCCCATTAACAGATAGCCTGAAGAAAGACAGATTTAAGTGGGGTGATGAAGAAGAAAAGAGCTTTGCATTAATTAAGGAAAAATTGTGTACTGCTTTAGTTTTAGCTCTTCCAAATTTTGAAAAATTATTTGAAGTAGATTGTGATGCTTGTGGTGTTGGCATTGGTGCTGTTTTATCGCAGGAACGTAGACCAATAGCTTACTTCAGTGAAAAGCTGAGTGATAGCCGCCAATGGTGGTCTACATATGACCAAGAGCTGTATGTTGTATTCCGTGCATTGAAACATTGGGAGCATTATCTACTACAAGATCAGTTCTTGCTCTATACTGATCATTAGGCTTTAAAGTACATTAACACCCAAAAGCAAGTAAGTAGAAAACATGCTCGTTGGTTTTCTTACATACAACAATTTCCTTTTGTTTTTCAACATAAATCTGGAGCTCAAAATAAAGTAACTGATGCTTTAAGTAGACGAGCAACATTACTTGTCACTATGAGCCAAGAAGTAGTGGGGTTTGAGTATTTGCAGGACCTATATGCCACTGATGAAGATTTCAAGGAGATTTGGGCTCAATGTGTTTCCAAGCAACCAAAGGAAGACTTTTATATTTTTGAAGGGTACTTGTTTAAAGGAAATCAACTGTGTATCCCACGAGCTTCATTGTAGGAGAAACTTATTCGTGATTTGCATGGGAGTGGTCTTAGTGGTCACTTTAGGAAGGAGAAAACTATAAAAGATGTCGAGGTGAGATTTTACTGGCCACAACTGAAACGAGATGTTAGCATTTTTGTTAGAAAATGCTTTACTTGTCAGACTGCTAAAGGGCAACCACAAAACATAGGATTGTACATGCCTCTTCCAATTCCTAAAGCTATTTGGGAGGACTTATCCATGGATTTTGTTCTTGGCTTACCCCGCACCCAACGGGGTGTGGATTTTGTTTTTGTCATTGTTGATAGGTATTCCAAAATGGCTCACTTTATTCCTTGTAAGAAGACGTCTGATGCTTCACATATAGCTAGACTATTTTTTAGAGAGGTTGTACGCTTACATGGGGTGCCAAAGTCGATCACTTTTGATCGAGACAGCAAATTCCTTAGTCATTTTTGGATCACCTTGTGGAAGAGACTTGACACTTCATTGAATTTTAGTAGCACTGAACACCCAAAACAGTGGGATCATGCTTCGGCACAAGCTGAGTTCGCTTACAACAACTCAGTCCATAGTTCAACTAGAAAATCACCTTTCTCCATAGTAGTCTATATGAAGCCTCCTAGGCATGCTATTGATCTTGCTCGACTTCCTAAAATCCCAGGGTTGCATGCGATAGCAGAAAACATGGTGCGAGATGTTCAAGCAGTTCAAGCTGAGGTGAAACAGAACATAGAGAAGTCAAATGCTAAATACAAAGCTACAACTAATAAGCATCGCCGAAAGAAAGTGTTTGAAGAAGGTGATATGGTAATGGTGTTTCTGCGCAAGGAAAGGTTTCCTGTTGGCACTTATCACAAGTTGCATCCAAAGAAATATGGACCGTACAAGATATTGAAGAAAATCAATGATAATGCCTATGTCATTGATCCCCTGCCATGAACATTTCAAAAACTTTTAATGTTGCAGACATTTATTCCTATTTTCCTTCAAACATGCCTCTATATCCCCAGCTCGAAGACAACTCGAGGACAAGTTCTTTACAGGTGGGAGGGACTGACGTGGGACAACATCTTCAGCCTTAATTAGGCAAGCTTGATTCTTGGGAGGTGTCAACTACAATAAAGACTAAATATTTTATTTGATTCTATTTTAATTTTGGTTGATTTTGTTTTATCTCAATTTTCATAATTAGTTTGCTGAGAAACTCCATAAGTAGCATGTTCTAGACTCAAAGTTATCAATATAATAAGAAGTAAGTTTATTATAGAATCTTACCCTTTTGCGGCTATCGTGTATAGCTCACTCTAAGCAATTTTGTTTAAATCTTCTGCTGCGTTACTCCACTTTTTGATTTCATTACTTAAGATAATGTAAGATTATAGAATATACTTTGATGCTTAGCTTATTTAATGTCTTTTATTTATTTACAATTTTGGTACATTAAATTTGCAGTCTTCACACATTTTTAGTGCTGAATGGTGGTTGCTGCAAGGCTTGATCAGACGTGAAATGGCAGTGAAGGGCTAAGTTCTCTCGGCACAAACTGAACTTAGTGGAGGCATAAGAAAGAGCTGATAGCAAGTGTCAGCTTTGAGGTTGTTTTAGACTTGATTTTGAGGGGTTGATTAAGCTAGAATTGGTGCAATGGAGAAGCTTAAGGAGTTTGTTACACACTTATGTGTACATACATATATGAATATAAAAATGTAAAATATATACATGTATATATATATATATATATATATATATATAATCGTTATTTGATTGAGGAGAATTTAAGAATGGTGGTGGTGAGATGATATAGAAATAATTGTACGTGATCATATGTATATGTGAAGTGAAAAGTGGACTCAAGGGTTGTGATAGAATTATGATGTAGGAGGAAATTATTGGAGGTATGGGGACCCTGTGATGTAAAACTTAAAGTATATAGGTATGTACCTATGAGTTTACATGTACATACATATGTATACTAAAAAACAAGACAAGGATAAATTAATGTGTTAAAATATATATATGTAAATATATATATATATATATATATGTATATATCATTGGTACGATGGTGATGGATAATTCATGGTAAAGACATATGTATACTAAAAATAAAATGCTAGACATAAAAATGTCCTTAAATGCTTGATACAAAAATGAAGATTTTCCTATCGAGCACTACAATGCAGAATCCCTTATATTTGGAAGTGGCAAAAGCTAGCTTGAGCCTGAAAACCCATTCGTGATTGAATTCGAACTAATTCGAATTGATCAAAAAAGTCAAAGGCCCGAAATCGAAAAAGCCTGAAACTCAAAAAAACTCAAACCCGATACAAGCCGAAATCAAGACTGATCTACTCCGAAACCCATAAAAAACCAAATTTATAACACGAAAAAACCTGAATTACAATTATATTATTATTATTTAAAAATAAATAAATAATTGATACATTTTTTAATTGTAAAATTAATGTATGGATAAAAATTATTATTTCTAATATTAAAGTGTAATTTAAAAAATACTATAGTAGTATTATTATGTAAGCGGTAATTTTAATAAAAATACATTAATAAGTCAAGTTATTGGTATTTTATTATTTGTTATATTAATAAGATTCCAATTTGGTATCTTATAACAATGATTATATATATTGTATTATATTATAATCATCTTTTAATAATAAATTATGTAATCTCTTAATGCGTAAGTATTATTCTGATAAAATTATTTATTTATTAAAAATAATTTATTTATTATCTATTAAATATAAAATTAAAGTGTAGATAAAAATAATATTTCTAATAGTAAATTAAAATGTAATTTAATAATATACTATAGCAGTATTATTGTGTAAGCGATAATTTTAATAAGATTTATTTTTATACTTTATTAATATTATGATTAATTATATTTAAATAACTACCATTATATTAATTAATTTAGTAATATCTACCACTTAACGTTTTAATTAGACATTTGATTAATTAATGTATATCTAATGTTATTATGTTAATGTGAACATGAAAAAATTAGTACTCAATTGGTGTATAACTGTATATGATATGATTATATCAAATTTTTTTTATTAGTATAATGTCAATTAGTATATATAATTTTTTTTAATTCAATGTTCTAAATTTTTAATAAGATATTTGATTAATTAGTGTGTACGAGTACGATTATATTAATATAATAATATTAATATTATGATTTATGTACAAACCATAAACAAAATAAACATAAAATTGAGGTAATTAGTTGACCAATTATAAATAATATTAGGTATTTTTTTAATGTTTTGAATAATTAGTTAACTAGTTATATCGTTAAATTTAATTTAATTACTAATTATGTTGGTATTTAAAAAACAAAATAAATGTAAGAAAAATTTTTAAAAATTTTAAATTTTATTAAAAATGTAATAAATTATTAAAAAAACTAATAAAACAAAATAAAAAAATTATTAAATTAAGAGTGTCCAAATTTCAATGGTCCAACTTTGACAAAAAAATGTAATAATCCAATAAGTTATTGTTAAGAGTATAAAGCCATTTATATAAATGTTTAATTATTTAGTGTGATTTATTTATATTTTGTTAGTTATTTATTTGTATAGCTAATATTTTTGGATTTTTACTTTCTTATTTATATTTGGCTCACTTAAAATTAAATATTTATATAATTATTAATATATAATTATATATTTTATAACAAATATAAATATTACAGGAAATTAAAAAAATAATCATTATCAAGTAATCAAAACATTAAGATGTAAAAAATTATATTTATAAGAATATTTATTAAATTTTAACTTTACTCTAGCAATTCTATTATATTTTTATTTAACTATATAAAAAATTAAATTAATTATTATATTCAAAATTACAAAAAATATTTATAACTTATAAAATTTCAAGATAATTTGACTAAGCCCACTAAACCTGCCCAGTTAGAACAGACCGAACCCGAAAAATGCCAGAAACCGAAAAAATTCGAACATAAAAAAACCCAAACCCGAAATAGCTCGAATCCGAAGACAATCCGGATTGAAGCTGCTTGAACCGGCCCGTTTGCCACCTCAGTTATATTTTAGAGGCAGACCTGACATTAATCCATTTTTTTACAAAAAGAGAATGTTAGGAATGGTTGCTTTTAATATTTTCACTCTTATTGGATCATGTCACTTTTTAGTTTTACGTGAAAATATATTACTCATGTGAAAAATAAAAAAGCTACAATATCTGATGCTAAAATTTACTTCAAATAACCTGTAATTGTATCTATTTGACAGATGACATTTATTATACTAAAATAATAATTATCTTTTTTTTATTTTCTAAAAGATAGGAATATATGTACATCAAAATTACAAAATAAATAAATTATCTCTATAACTCAATTATCCAAAATTCCCTATATAGATTAAATTTTTAAAAAAATTCAATTATCCTTTTTCAATGTCTAAACCCATGTAAATTTAGATAAAAAAAATTTAGTAATCCTTTTTCAATTTATTTACACATATAGATTAAAATTAAAAAAATATCTTTTTCTATAAATTAAAATTAAAGGCTTCAAGATATTAATCTACTAATCTCAAAATAAAAATTAATAATACACAAAAAAAGTATACCCTGAACTTTTTTAACAAATTATAAAGAAATAAAACTAACACAAAAAATTTATAAAGTTTATTTTAAATAACCTTATATATTTGTTCTATTTGTCCTTTATTTTTGTATATCTTTTAATTTTTTTTTACTTTCAACATATATTTATGATATTATTATATTAAATAAGTTATACAATTAAAAGATCTAATCTTATATATTAAATCGTATCCTACACTAATGATACAGGGACACCAATATAAATTAAAATTAAAAAAATAGTTATCTTTTTCAAATTTCTTTACCCACATAGATTAAAATTAAAAAAAATCAATTATCTTTTTTTATAAATTAAATTAAAAAAATAAATTATGTGTATTATCTAAAACTAATTGTATAATTTTTTTTATTTATTTATCTTTTTTCAATTTTTTACCCATATAGATTAAAATACGAAAAAAATTTATATTTTTCAATTTCTTTACCCATATAATTAAAATTAAAAAATCAATTATCTTTTTCTATAGATTAAAATTAAAATTTAAAATATTAATTCAAGAATTTGAAAATGAATATTAAGGATACACAAAAAATTGTATAAATTTTAACAAATTATAAAGAAGTAAAAATAACGTAATTTCAAAACTTTAAAATGTTTTATTTTAAAGAGCTTTATATATATTTGTTCTATTGTGTTCTATTTCTTCCAAATGTTTTCATTTTTTTCTTATTTTTCTGATATTAATAACATTGTCTCTAAATTAAAGATTCAACCATACAAGATGCCATTACTTGAAACAAATATATCTAATAAGATATCAATAGAGGTTAAAGGTATAAATTACAAGAATATATCTATTAACATCAAGACGAATTTGTTCAAATCCAAAACATAATTGAATTTTATTTATAAATTAAAAAATTGTGCATGAAATTGAATTCAAAAATGAGAAATTTTTCAATTTCTTCAAATCAAAGACATAATTAAAATTTGTTTATAGATTACTTCGATTAAAATTGCTATATAAATTTTATTTAAATCTAACTAAAATTGTATAATTAATCCCATATATATTTTCATATTTTATTAATTAAAATATACAAGATACAAATAAAAAATATTAAAGATAAAAATTTTGTATTATTCTTAAATTTAATACTTAGAGGGTTTATATATAATGCATGACAGTATATAAATTTTATATATTGTTAATGCATTAGAGGTTGACATCTCATTAATAAGCAAACTAGAAAGAAGCCAAGTCTTTAAAAATAAATATAATTACCCAAGGATTGTGGTTCAGTTAGCAACGCAGACTGAGTTTGCGGGAAGAGCTCTCGGGTTCGACTCCGACTAAACACATCTTTGGGGAGGGGTGAAGAGTCTTAACTGTGACTAAATCTCGAACAGGATTAGTCTCATACAGTTAAAACGGATGAGGATACCTGTGGTCTATACCAAAAAAATAAAAATAAAAATAATTAAATTTTTTTCAATTTGTTTAGAAAGACTTAATATGTTTTTGCTTTACTCATTAATGAAGTGTCAACTTCTGATGTATTAACAGTATATGACAACTATACATTGTTAGTGCATCGTATATAAATCTTAATTTATATTATAAAGCTTCATATAAAAATTATATTTTCATAAATTTACTGATTTATTAATGTATATTTGTGCATCGAATAAGTTTAAAATTAATTTTTATTTAAAACTAAAAAATAACAAGACTCGTTAAAATAAGAATGTTAAAAGTGAGTCTATCCGACATTCCCCTTTACAAAATAACAGAACGGCTATAAGAATACGAGCCCAATAGAAAAGGGCCACGCCGATATCCCAGTGCGATTAGTATCAATTTCTTTGTTCTAACTCACCGCCACGAATTCTAAAACCCTAAACTCCAGAAATCCAAAAAAAAAAAAAAGGCGAAGCCCAAGGCAAAACGAGGCAAACAGCTGTGCTCGTTCTCCGGCAATGGTGACATCAATCGAAGTAGCCATGGAATCGCTGCGCCAAATCAAGTCAAAAGAGCCACCGGTGTGGCTTGTTCCGAAACAAGAGCTCTCACGAGTGGCTCGTGCGGCGTCGAAGCACCTCTTCTCGAGCCTGAAGCCACATAGTCCGAAGTCTCCGTTCGATCAGCTTTTGACTGAAGGGTTCGACGCGGAGCAGATATGGCAGCAGATTGACCTCCAATCACAGCCGCTACTGTCGTCCCTCCGACGCGAAGTTAAGAAGTTCGAGAAGCATCCAGAGGAGATTTCTAAGCTCAAGGAAGTTGTAGAAGGAGGAAAGAAGAAGATCCTAGAAGACAAAAAGTCTGATAATATTGATGATGATGATGACGACGACGATGACGATGATGATATGGATATAGGTGAAGATGATGATGAGAAGGAGAAGGAGGAGGGGGAGGAGAGGGTAGGGGAAGAAGAAGATGAGAGTGAAGGAGAGGAAAAAGGAGGGATAGAGGATAAATTTTTGAAAATCAAGGAATTGGAAGAGTATTTAGAGGATGATGAAGCTAGAGAATTTGGCTTAAGGAAGAAGAAGAAAACAAAGACAGAAACTAAGAAGGATGAAGAAGACACAGAAGAAGAAGGTGATGAAGAAGAAGAAGAAGAAGAAGAAGAAGACAATGACGACCATAATGACGAGTCAGGGGAGGAGGAAGATGAGGTAAAAACAATTTTCCTTTAACATTTGGTTATTGTTTGAGAATGTTGTTGATCAGAATTTAATGCAATTTGTATTATTCAGCTCGGACTCTTTGATGGGGATGATGAAGACGATGAAGACAACTTGGAAAATGCCAGGTTCTAATTTTTGAATTATACATTTGTTGGCTTTACTCTTTCTTTTTTCTGTTCTTCCTTATTATTAAAGTGAAATTTTACCATATTTAAGATCCTAATCTAGTTATTTCTTTATCTTGCTACCAATGGGAATGTATTACTGGTAATGCTGTCATTATAGTATCGACATAAGGGCTACTAATGAGTCTCCCCTTTCTTTGTTTGCATGAGTGATTCTGGAATTTGGAAAACAATATTTGATGCAACCATTGGTGATTCTGTTAGAATGTCTATTATGATGTTGGTAGTAACCATTAGAATATCTGTTGTTAGACATCACTACATGTTTGACCACTTCTGCCATTATAATTGACGTTGTTGCTGCTTACCATTTCTTAGGGATCCTCTAGTCTATCTGGTAATGCATGTGTACTGTTTTAAATTATGCAGCTCAGTTTTTTTAATCAATCTAAAGATGTTTCAATCATACTCCTGCAATTACCTCATGCACAAAGGAAATTTTCCTCTT
Source organism: Heritiera littoralis (assembly GCA_031772115.1). Classification (NCBI taxonomy): domain Eukaryota; kingdom Viridiplantae; phylum Streptophyta; class Magnoliopsida; order Malvales; family Malvaceae; genus Heritiera; species Heritiera littoralis. The sequence continues at coordinate 5,488,439 of JAPDPK010000038.1, read as the reverse complement.
TCTATTTGGATTTTTCTCAATGCAAAATGACTAACAAAAATCCAACCATCACCTCTCTTTTACCCTGCTGGGATATGATGCTTCCTTTATGCATTTTGGATGGTTCTGTTTTTCAAGCATTATTTCTTGTAGTTATTGTATGCAATAACTGCACCACATCATTGGTACTAGTTTCTTTCTAAATTTTAACCATCAGTTCCCCTTTTTTTCCCTTTCCTAAAACTTACTTGTGTCATTATTATATTCAGATATGGAGATTTTTTCAGCAGAAAAAAGAATAAGGGTTCCAAGGAGAAAGCCAAATCTAGAGACAGGTTGGAAGAAGATTCAGGATCAGATATGAGCAAGATGCTTCTAAGGTAGTGGGAAATCACGTTTTGTATTCTCTTCTTGTATAATTTGCAAATAAATATTGAAAATTTATGATATCTAGATTTTGGCACACCTACTATGAGAGTGGAAGAAGAAAAATAGGTAAAATGAAAATGGAATTGAAAAAAAATTGGTGAAAGGAAAAAGAATTTGGATAACAATAGGAATGGATAGCTATTTTTTTTCCAATTGCATGTGAATATAATAAAAAAAATTCTATAATGATTTAAATCCTCATTTATAGGAAGATTAAATGACATTTATATTCTTCTTTCATGTATTGACTATGACTTTTTTTTGGGTAATTTCACTGAGAGAGAGAGAGAGAGAGAGGGAGAGAGTATAGACTTATATGTACTTCAGTCAGTAATACTTCATATTTTGATTTTAGTGAATTAACATTCTTATTCTTTCTTTTGTAGAGAAAGGATGGTCTTTCTACGCATGAAAAAGAACTTGACAAACTTAGATCTAAAATAGAGCAGATGGAGAAAGCAAACTTGGATCCAAAAGTTTGGACAATGCGTGGAGAGGTAAAATTCTCATATATTTACTACATGTTTTTTTTGGAGAAGAATTAGACTATTTATACAAAGATTTTAGTAACAGGTAACTGCTGCAGAAAGGCAAAAAAATAGTGCACTAGAAGTTGATTTAGATTTTGAGCACAATGTCAGGCCTGCCCCTGTAATCACAGAGGAGGTTACTGCATCACTTGAAGATTTGATTAAAACTAGGATCAGTGAGGTAATTTCTTCCCTAACAGTTGGAATTTTTTTGTTTAGTTAATTTATTAACTTTATTTCAGATGTTTGTTGTGATGAATCGTGAAATGTCTGTATTTTCTCTAAAACCTGCAGCGCAGCCTATCTTTCTGTTTCATATAACTCTTAGACCCAGTTAAGTTTGTTGAATGCTTAAAGAGTTCTAGATATAACTCAATTATAGATAGGTGGGTTTGCTATAAGTTTATGTAGCTAGAGATTTTTGTCATACTTCTAGATGTATGCATTATTTTCCTAAAGTTTTGTGCCTGTTGATGCATTTCAGTTAATATGTCTGAAATTCTCTATGATATGTTGTAAATACTCATTTTTTCCCACCACTCCATGTGGAGGGTTGCCGAGCGCTAACAAACAATAATGTTATGATTTTATTAGGGGCGGTTTGATGATGTTCAAAAAGCTCCCACTTTATCATCTAAAGCACCGAGAGAGATCAAAGAGCTGGTAAGTTTTAATTCATAATTAATAGCTTTATTCATGGTTTTTGTCGCTTCTTTTAATGATGGAAATTAATTATTTCAAGCTGCATCTTTGTAAAATTGCAGGATGAGAATAAGAGCAAGAAAGGCCTTGCTGAAGTTTATGAGGTTTGTATTTTATTATCATATATTGTTACACGTAATATAAGATTAAAACAACCCTCAACTACCACCCTCTAGCACTTGTGTATTTGTCATTTATAAACTGCTTTTATATGTGCTCAATAATCAGTAATAATTGTGGCTCAGAATATTTTAATCTTTTTTTTAATGCAAAAACTGAAATATAAAATTGGTGCGATCCTTTGCAGGAAGAATTTGTCGAGAAGACAGATCTAGCCTCTGCCCCATTATACTTCTCAGATGAACTAAAGAAAGAGGTAGATTTTTATAAAATACCCTAGCCCCATAGCATTCCTGTCAAGTATTCACTTTTTACATTACTTTTTATGTTTAATAATGGGCATCTAAGGTTTTTTTGTTCCTGTATTTTCTTTTACCAGGCCAGTATGCTGTTCAAGAAACTTTGCTTGAAGTTGGATGCTCTTTCTCATTTTCACTTTACTCCAAAGCCTGTATGCTTTTCATTTGGTTTACTGATGCAAAAATATAGTCATTATAAATCAGCTTGCAAGAGTGTTTAGTGTATGATGTCTTGATTTCTGTAGGTTGTTGAGGACATGTCTATTCAAACAAATGTCCCTGCCCTTGCCATGGAAGAGGTAAAGAGATTTCCTAATTATTTCTTAAGAATCTTGATCTTGTCATAGTTTAACAATTACTCATGTTTATGAATTATGCGTGTGTATGCATATGCGTGCACACGCACACCCATAATATGTGCTTATTTATTAATTTTCCTTGGTTAGATTGCACCTATGGCTGTCTCAGATGCAGCTATGCTGGCTCCTGAAGAAGTTTTTGCTGGTAAAGGTGACATTAAAGAAGAAGCAGAACTCACCAAGGCAGAGAGGAAGAGGAGGAGGGCTAACAAGAAAAGGAAATTTAAGGGTAAGCAAATTAAAACATTTGAGCATCAATTAAGTGAAAAAAATAACTAATATTCTGCTCTTCTTTAATGAAAGTTAGGAACTTAGATTCCTATGCTCTGTATTAAAACCTTTCTAAGACAAACTTCATAGAAGCTTTGGATCGGAACAATGTTGGCAAAGAAGCCTTTACTACTAATGATGACAAGTATATCATTCTTCTTTTTCTAGTCCTATTATTAAAAACTCTGATGATAGCATTTACTTTGTTTTGGTAATTGAATGATTGACCCGTCAAAAGAATAAAATCTACTTGCTAGGCATCTGATGATCCAGTAAACATTGGTTGCTGGCTTCCTAGCCCTTCAGTTTATCTCATTTTGTTTTTGCTTTATGTTTCAACTTTTGATCCATTTCAACAATCAACTTTCATGACTGCGATTACAGCTGAAGCAGCAAAAAGGATAGCCAAAAAGCCACGAGAGAACGCAACACTCAACAGTGATGAAGGTGATTATTTTATCTGCTATTTTTCTTTGTAAACCATAACTCTATAAATTAGTTTATATATATATATATATATATATTTCATTTAGTTTTTATATATATTTCATTTCTCAAAACTCTTTTATCCTATTTGCAGGCAGGGAAGAATAGGGGACTTACCTTCCTCAAGCAAGAGAGGTCTCCTGAATCTCTTTAACTTGCATTTTGAAGTTTGGGACTCGAAGACCTCTTTAAAAGAGGAAAGACAAGGCAGGCTTGGGTTCATGCTCTTAATGTTTCTCATATATGTATCCAGGTTTTGTATCAGCAAAGGAGATAAATACATAGAGCTGAGAGGGAAGTCAGCTACCGGGATTTTAATATGGATACAAGTTTTGGTAGATAACTTAGTGAGTTAATCTTTAATGTTTACACAATGATATAATAGCATTTGTGCCAAATCAAGTCGTCGGTTGCACATTTTATACAAATTCAGCTCGTGTAAGTTTTTCTTTTGCCAATCTTGTTTATTTAACAATTGAATTGAACCTGTATAGACAGTGATATGTTAAAGCAACAATGTAGGGTGGAAAAAGAGTAACGGGTAGAAGTATATCAGATGTTACTGTGGTTGAAAATTAAATTAATTACCTCCAACAATGCTCTCATCATTTTTTTTTCATGATTTATGTGGTATCAAGAAAAATATAGAAGATTGTATGAAATGATTATTTTATATTAGTATATCTATCTTCTTTTACATCATAGATGTGTAATCATATTATTAGAAAAATTCAATTTTTATTACACATCATGCAGATATTTATTTTAATAAATTTATTAATGATTTTGATAATAAATATATATTTTAATAATAATATTGTGTGGCAAGATTTAACTTGAAGAGAAATATTCTAATATGGAAGGTATCATTATAGACAAATAGTATGAAAATAATGTACATGTTAGGAGACAAGGAAATAAGATTATTTTGGTTAAGTTAGTCCTACAAGGGAAAATTTTGAATGTTGTTAGAGCATATGCATCACAGATGACTTGATGAGGTTACTAAACGACAGTTTTGGAAAGATTTAGCTAAAGAAGTACAAGAAGTACTTATACAAATTTTTTTTTATTGGTTACGACCTTAATAGCCATGTAGGTGTTAGTAGAAAGGATTTTGAGAGTGTACATGAGTGTTTTAGCTACGGTGTAAGAAACGAGAGTGGGGATATTATCCTAGATTTTGCTTTATCTTACAACCCAACTCTAGTGCAAAAACTATGTTGGAAGAAATAATCTCACCTTATAACCTTTATGTGTGGATCAAGTAAAAGTCATATAGATTTCTTTTAATTAAGAAGAGGGATAGACGTAGATGTTTGGACTGCAATGTTATCCCAAGAGAGAGTGTTACCATGCAACATAGACTATTAGTCTTGGACATGAAAATTTATAAACAATAGCTAAAAAACCAACAAAAATGAGCTACAAGGATTCGATGGTAGAAGCTATAAGGAGATTGTTATGTAGTATGTAAAAATACTTGGATCCAAAAAAAGACTAGATAATAGAGAAGAACCCAAATATATTGTGAAACAAGATGACAAAATGGATTCGGGAGGTGAGTAAAGAGATATTAGGAGTATCAAACGGAAGAGCACCAACTAAAAAAGATGTAACATGGTGGAATGAATCAGTTAAGGAAGCTATAAGACTAAGCAAGATTGTTATAAGACTGTGAAGAAGAACAACATTGAAAATAGCTTGATAAAATACAAGTTAGCTACGAAGGAGGCAAATGGTGTAGTGACAGAATTTGAGGCAAAGTTGTGAAAGCAAGATTGTTATAAGACTGTGAAGAAGAACAACATTGAAAATAACTTGATAAAATACAAGTTAGCTAGGAAGGAGGCAAATGGGGTAGTGACAGAATTTGAGGCAAAGTTGTGAAAGCGATCTATAACAAGTTTGACATAAAGGAAGGGAAAAAAGAGATATATAGATTGGCGTAAGCAAGAGAGAGGAGGAGTCGCAGCCTAAGAGTCGTAAAATGTATCAAAGATGAGTGCAAAAAAAATTCTAAATAAGGATAAAGAAAGGTGGTGTGATCATTTGAATAAATTATTTAATGACGGACAAAGCTAAATTTTAGATAATATCTCGATGCCTTTTGAGAATCTGAACTGTTGCTTTATGCATAGAGTAAAAGAGATAAAGGAATATGAGGCACTAAAGAAGATAAAGACAAGAAAGACTATTGGGTATGATGCATTCTTATTGAAGTTTGGAAATGTTTTAGAGAAGTAGGAGTTAGGTGGTTGACAAATCTTTTTAATAAGATTTAGTGTACTAACAAAATTATGAATATAATTTTCCTCAAAGAAAAATTGAAAAGGTGTTACATCGTTTTATTCTTACATGGTTCAAAGAGTATGCTTATTGGTTGGAATATAATGTAGAGAAAGATGTAGCTTTTTGCTTGTGTCGTTATCTTATAAACCGTATATTGGAGAGCAAGCAAGTGGTGATTCTTTTCTTTTTGATGGATTTACAAATTGGAAAAAGAAAGAAGGATTTGATATTCATTTAGAGGTCCTAATAATGCTCATAACAAAACTTGGAAGTTTTGTCAAGTTTTGCTAAATTAAAGGCAGTATATTCATTTTTTTTTTGCAAAACAATTCGAAGTTAAAAGATTATCGAGTTCATTTAACCACGACACTCGAATGCATTTGCTTTCTTTTATGTAAAGGTTTGGCATTTCATAGTAGAGATGAAATTGAGAATTCCCACAATCAAAAATTTTTCTTGAGCTTCTTAGATTTCTTGCCGAATATAATGAAACCATCAATAATGGTGTCTTGGAGAATGCATAGAATAATTAAAAAGTGATAGGGCATCATATTCAAAAGGATTTTGTTCGAGCCATCATAATTGAGACTACCAATGCTATCATGGAAGATCTTGGAGATGGGTTATTTTTCTTTTTACTTGATGAATCTTGTGATGTTTCGATCAAAGAACAAACATCTATTGCTTTTACACCACGTGGATTCCAAAGGGTATGTTATTAACATTTTCTTGGTATAGTACATGTAAGTGATAGGACTACTTTTTCACTTAAAGCAGGTATTGAGACATTATTTTCGAAGCATATGAGTATGTTAAGGATTCATGGAAAAGGTTAAGATGGAGCAAGCAACATGCAAAACGAATTTAATGGTATAAAAACTTTGATCATGAAAATGAATACATCCACTTATTATGTTCATTGTTTTGCTCATCAACTTCATTTAACACTTGTAGCCGTGACAAAAAACCATTTTCAAATTGCGTTATTCTTCAACATTGTTACTAATGTAGCGAATATCATTAGAGCTTCATGTAAACGAAGAGATGTTATTTGAGAAAAACAACTTAATAAAGTTTTTTGAGGCAGTAAGAGTTGGTGAACTTTCTATGGGAAAATATTTAAATCAAGAAACAAGTCTTCAACTAGCTATGGATACAAAATGGGGTTCACATTATAGCTCTTTTATCAATTTGATCATTTTGTTTAGTTCTGTCATTGATGTCCTTGAAATTGTTGTAGAGGATGGGATTAGCTTGGAGCAAAGAGGTGAAGCTTGTGCTTTATAGGATTTGATACAATCTTTTGATTTTCCTTTGAACTTGCATTTGATGAAAAATATCTTGGGCATTGCAAATAAATTGTCCTTGGTATTACAAAAGTGAGATCAAAATATTGTTAATGCAATGGCTTTAGTTATTGTAGCTAAACAACACCTACAAATGATGAGAGGTGATAGTGAGAATCTTTCACAGTGAGATTTGTTTATTTTGTGAAAAGAACAAGATTGTCATCTCAAAAATGGATGGTATGTTTGTAAGTTGCAAAAGAGCTCGACACAATGTTCAAACAATGACAAATTTACATCATTATCAAGTTGAGTTGCTTTACATGGTAATAGATATGCAACTTCAAGGACTTAACAATTGTTTTAATGAGGTGAATATGAAGTTATTTCTTTGTATGGCTTCTTTTGCACCTTTTGAAAGGGAAAAGTTGATTCACCATGGGCAATGTTATCTAGCTAAGTGTATAGTTGTGGAACTACTTGTTCTTGATAATCAACTTGAAACTTACATTGTTAATTTAAGATCTCATTATGAGTTTACAAGCTTTAAAAGTATGAGTGACCTCTCCATAAAACTTATTGAGATAAAAAAAACGAATTGTGTATCCATTGGTGTATTTACTTGTGAAATTAACTTTGATATCATACACTAGTTTCTACTACATTAGTTGAAAGAGCTTTTTCTGCTATAAAGATTGATAAATGATTGTTTGGTTACACGTATAGAAAAAATTATATTTTGTAATATTGATAATGAAAATATTTTAAGACGCTTCTAAACCATGAAATCTCATAGAGAACAATTGTAATTTTTTTTTATTTATAAATGAAGTAATTTTTTATGTATTTTAATTAATTTATATTTAATATTTTATATATTAATTTGGTCCCACGGAATATAAATTCTGGAACGTAACCGATGTTGTCTGATTCCTGGGAAAAAGCTTAAAAATATAAAACAAAACAAAAGGAGCATGATAAATTATTATTAACAAACAAAAGGATCCTCTGCTCTTTCATACAAACATTTTTTGTGAGCCTTCTAATACCAGTCGTCTGCAATTAGCATCCGTCTGCCAAAGCATTGCAGAATTTTTCAAATTCAAAATCTCTTTTTCGTAGTTTATATTAATTTGATCTGCTTTCACCACTTCCACTGCTATAGTCTCAGACAAGCAAAATATTTCTTGATTATAAAGCAAACCCATCAACAACTATTTTATGTAGTTTTTATCTGTCAACTCAAAAAGCAAACTAAAGTTAGAAGAACAAAAAAAAGCCAGCCGAATCATTTAAAAAAACCTACATATGTATATAACTAGTAACCGGATTCTTCAGCACTACATGTGAATAAAGTTCTCCCAGCATCATATATTCACTCAAAAACCAAACATTTCCTCTACTCTCCAAGCAAAGTATCATTGCTTCCCCCACTATACAAAACTTTCTTTTTATTCAACTCAACACAGTTTACTCTCTCGCTCTCAGGTTTCTCACTGCAGCCATGACAGTACCACTCTTCTTGGTCATCCTTTCTTTCAATTTTCTAGCATTATTAGCCATACCAAGTTTTGCCACCATTCGAGCCAACTCATGCCGATCGTATTGTGGAAATATTTCCATAGATTATCCATTTGCGCTTGATTATGGCTGCGGTCATCCGGGTTTCAGAGACCTTCTGTTCTGCATGAACGATGTTTTAATGTTTCACATTAGTTCAGGCTCATACAGGGTCCTAGATGTAGACTACGCTTATCAAGCACTCACATTACATGACCCCCACATGTCTACTTGCGACAACATCGTGCTGGGTGGTAAAGGCAACGGCTTCGCCGTCGAGCAATGGCGGGAGCCGTATTTCAGTCCGACGGCTGATAACGTGTTCATGCTCATTGGTTGCTCTGCTCAGTCACCTCTCTTCCAGGGTTTCCCTGGAAAGCACCTGCCTTGCAGGAATGTATCCGGCATGGGATGTGAGGACTACTACGATTGCCCAGCGTGGAACCTGGTGGGTCACAAAAAGGTAGGCTCAGTTTATGGGTCAGGGCCGCCGGAGTGTTGTGCTGTGGCGTTTGAGGCTATCAAGGCTATAAATTTGAGCAAGCTTGAGTGTGAAGGGTATAGCAGTGCTTACAGCCTTGCACCATTGAGAGTTGATGGGCCTGGCGGGTGGTCTTACGGGATACGAGTGAAGTATTCGGTTCAAGGGAATGAAGAGTTTTGTAGAGCTTGTGAGGCCACCGGTGGAGCGTGTGGATTTGGAGCTGATGGGGTTAAGCAGTTGTGCATTTGTGGGAGCTTCAATTCCACCACCAATTGTGATTCAGGTCAGAAAATTGCACGCACTTGTTTGTCTCTTGGTTCTACACTAGTACTCCACCGATTAATGGTATATATAGAAGGCATAAAACTTTGTCATGTTTAATTCCGTTTTCTTTTCAGAGATGTCATACTGAAAATCTATTGAATTTAGGTTGCACTTCCTCTTCCTTAGCCTCCAAGAGAATCAAGTTGGGTTTTAACGTTGACCCGGCGAAGAAGAAGAAAGATTGTTTGTTTTGTTTTGTCAGTAATATTAACAATGGCTTTACTATGTGCAGAAAGCTCAACATCCATTAAAAGAACATGGTCATTGGTGGACGCATTGGCAGGTACCTCTACTCACTCTATCATAAGGGTGTAAATGAGTCAAGTTAGTCGTGAGCTATTTAAGTTTGAATCGATGATTATTTGATTCGGCTTGTTTAATTTTGAGCTGAACTCAACCTCAAGCTATTCGAGTAATGAGCCGAGTCGAGTTTAGCTAAATTTGAACTTCTTAATACCCGGCTCGAGCGGCTCGCGAGCCTAATTGAGTTTTTTTTAATATTTTATTATTAATTTACTATTTTAACTCTATAATATATAGTTGTAAAATGAATCGAGCTTAACGAGTTGAGTTCAAACTTAAATATCGGGTTGAGATTCGAATTTTGAATTTCAAGTCGAGCCGAGCTGGAACCTAATACTAAATCGTCTCAATTCGACTCGATTACACTTCTTATCTATCACCAGATCAAAGAGAAATACTCTATAACATCTTGGAGATTAGAATTTGAAGCTCCATTAAAAATTCCAGGTTTGAATTATCTGGGCTTTACTTGGTAGAAAAGAAAGAAAGAGATAAAAAAAAAATTTGTTGATCCAGTAATTAAATTACAAAGTAAAAAAAATGGTTATGAAACTTAAATATTGAATTAACAAATTTTATGTTCTCATCCATTTCTTTTTAGCTCTAGAGATTACATTTACAAGTGAGAAATGATTAGTTTTTTCTTTTTTCTCATGCAATCCAAAATCATAAAAACTAATAAAAAATAGATTTAACAATTTGCATAATATATACCTAATTATACAATTTGATTTGTTTGCAGGAATTTTTGTATGTATGTCAATGTGGATGGTGGGCAGCCGCACCTGACAGAGATTCAACATTGCTTATCAATCTGATGTAAATGCCATCGCGTCATATGTGCGGACAATGTTGCTTGCCTGACTTCTCTTTTAAGTACATGCTATACTTTTTTTTATTTCTCGTTGAGAGAAGAGAGAATCAAATTACGAATTATCGGATATTTTCAGAATTTATCTTTTATTAAATATAAAAAATGATATTTTATTATTGATTGTCCATATTTAATTTATATACATCATCAATCTATTAAATATAAATCTAATTAACATTTTAGATCTATTCAATGACAAATATAGACCTGCTCAAGGGCCGGGCTACCCGCCCAAGCCCGAAAGTCCGTTTGAAATTTGGTCGGTTTGGACAAAAAATTTTGATGAAAAAAGGGCTTGGGCAAAATTTTTAGGCCCGTTTAAAAATCGGCCCGGGCCTTGGGCTTGACTTTCAAAGTCCGAGCCCGGCCCGAATTAAATATATTATATTATTTTTTTATATATTTATTTAGCAAATATAATTTTTTATATATAAAAAAAACATTATTGATTAATAAAACATGATTATAAATATTTAATATGAAAATTGACATATAAATTTTGACAAATTAGATTAAAATTTAAAGGAAATAAATAATAAAAAATAAATAATTAAATAATTAAAAATTTTAAAAAATAAAAAAAATTATATTTGGGCTGGCTTGGGCTTATGACACAAAAATGGATCGGGCTTAGGCAAAAAAATCTGCCCAAATTACGGGCCGAGCCGTACTTGGGTATGACTTTCTATTCTTATTATCTGTCATGGGCCCGGCCCGAACCCGGCCCGAGCCCGCCCATGAGCAGGTCTAGACAAATATCAGAAACATTGAACAATGATTAAATTTCAAATTGTCAAATCGAGCAACTTGATAGATACATTTTACAAAGGGGTATTAAATTGAAGAAAGATGGTAAACTCAACTGGCTTAAAATTTTTTTTTTTACTCTGCTTTACGTTTTTTAGTCTTAAAGTGAGACTCGTGGTTTGCCGCGGTTTAATTGTCGTGTAACTAATATTTTTAATGTTTATTTAAACATAAAACGAAAATGTTAACGAGACTTGACAATAAAGAAGTCTTGAGACTTTAAGGTCTCTGATTGTAAGTCATATGAAATGCGAAATTGAGTTTAGTTTGTTTTTATTATCTATATTTACTAATTTATCTACTTACATGATTTATTAAGTGTAATATGCGGATTACATTTATAGCTTCGAATGAAAATATACTGCTAAAAAAACAAAATACTTGATATATCTCCATAATTGAATAATTCTTGAAATTTAATGCACTTAAAAGATAATATAAATACAAAAATAGAGCAGAAGAAATATCTTCCATAGACTGTAGAAAGATAAAAATGGCATTTTAAAAAATTATTTATTGGCATAAATTAAAGAAAGTATTTCCAAAAAAAGCAATGCTTGTTGAGAAATTCTTTAAGTGGGCTTATATATATCAATTAATTATACATTACAGACTATCTAATTTGTTTAGTCCATTTAAAAGTGATCAAGCAAAGTTTAAGATATTGGACTTTAGGGCATCTCATTTAGTATGGGCTTTGCATGTAGAGATTGAATATTTTATTTTATTTTCATGATAGGCCAAAATAAAATAAAATATACTTCAAGCATAAATAGATTATGGTTCCCATTCTAAACACAAGATAATTTCATTCTCAAATCTCATCATTGAGTGAGATATAGATTCTCTCAAAAGTATTAGATGTTAAAGAGTCTAACCCTAAGAAATCAACTCCAATAGATCCAGGTACACTTCTGTATTTATCTTTTCTTAATGATTGAACATAAGATCCTGTGTGTGTTTATCTGCATGATTTTCTTACAAGTGGTACAAAAGTGTGTCCATGTTTGATCATTAAGAATTAAAAATTTTTCTTTGAAACCATAGGGTTTTTATTCCTTATAAAATAAAGATTAAAATCATGTAAACAATTTTATGAATTTTGTTTCATGATTCAAGTAATTATTCTTTAAGCTTTTTTAAATCCCGAATTAAATATTCAACCAAAACAATTATGTTTTGTATGTTTTGATTCAGGTTGATGAAGGATAAATTCTTTTTGTAACGTATATAGTTGAATCTAAGTTACAAATTTAACGAGTATTTGTTTTTTGGTTGAAAGAAATCAAGAAAACATAATTGGGTTACAAAGATAAGCTTGTACAACAATTGGGGTATTTATGATTAGTCTTTTGATAGTGTTAAACTTTGTTTTAGGCTAATTGTTGGAACCCTAAGCTTTAGGCAAAAGCCTAGGGCATTGGATTATATTTGGTATGTTATGTTTTATCCAATTGTTGGAATCATGAACTTTGGGGTATTAAAACTTTATTTGAATATTGTATTAAACCCCACATCTTTATTGTTAGTTTTTTTATTGGGCTTATGTCTGCTGGGATTTGATACCTTAAAATACTTATTATTTTAATATTTGGGGTTATATTCCTGGGATCTTATGATTTTCTTATTTTTGGGATTGTAGTCCTAGTATTGTGAATAAATTTGTGTACTCTCAATATTTTGTATATGTGCATAATTGTTAAAAATAAAGTTCAAAATAAATTAAATTAATATAAAATGCTACCAAAGTGACCTCTTTTATGTTAATTTATTTATTTTGAAAATTAAGGTTGTCATTAAGGAATTTTAATGACTACGTTTTTAATTCCTGCGAAAAAAAATTGGCCTAAAGGAAGGTTTTTTTTAGCCAGATTACTAACATAATAAGGTAGTAAATATATGATAAAATTATTTTTTACCATGCATGCAATATGTCGGCCCAAAGGAAGGTATGTTGTTGGCAGGATTTGGTTATCAATATTTACTAATCAAGTTTAAAAGTACCGCTTACAAATTGAAATTTTTATCCAAAGACTAAATTTTAATGTTGTGTTTGGTATCTTATATGGCCCAAAATTATTGTTTGTTAATTGTGAAGTTAATATTTTTTATTTTCTGCTTTCAGTAAATGCTTCTTCTTTATCTGCTAATTTAAACAATATTTCGGTGCTTAACGGTACTAACTTCGAGAAATGGAAGGAGCACATTACCATTGTACTTGGGTGTATGGATCTAGACTATGTGATCAGGTTTGACAAACTTTTCGCCCCTACTAATAATAGTATAGCTACGGAAATGGCACTTTTTGAGAAATGAGAGCGTTCAAACTGTATGAGTCTGATGATCATGAAGCACTCAATTTCGGATACCATTAGGGATACAGTGCCTGAGGAAGAAAATGATAGAAGTTTCCTACAGTAGATTTTAGACAAATTCATTGCAAATGAAAAGGTTGAAACGAACACCATCCTATCAAGCTTGTTTCAATGTGGTATAGTGGCAAAGAAAACATAAGAGAATATATTATGGAAATGTCTAATCTTGTTACAAGACTAAAGGCACTAAAGTTAGAGTTGTCTGAAGACATTCTCGTGCACTTGGTCTTAATTTCTCTTCTTACACAATTTAGTCCTTTTAAGATAAGTTATAATACTCAAAAAGAGAAATGGACTCTTAATGAGCTCATTGCTTAGTGTGTGCAAGAGGAAGAGAGGTTGAAACAAGAGAAGATAGAAAGTGCTCACTTAGCATCTTCTTACAATGACAATGCTGCCAATAGAAGAAGGAAAAGGAATAATACAGAAAAAGGCACTGCAAATACTAGAACTTCACAGCCTAAGGGGTAGTAGAAATAGGATAAGGTGATTACCTATTTCTTTTCCCATAAAGGTGGTCATGTGAAGAAGGACTGTTCCAAGTATGCAAAATGGCTTGTGAAAAAGGGTAAATTTCTCAACTTTGTTTGTTTTGAAGTTACTTTGGCTTTGGTCCCTAATCACACTTAGTGGATAGATACGAGTGCAACTACTTACATAAGTGTGACTATGCAGGGTTGTTTAAGGAGCAGAAAGCCAACTAATGCTGAATTGATGTTGAAAGATTCATCTACGTAGGAAATGGCGAAAAGGGCTCCTGTTGAGGCTATTTATTTATTTAGATTAAAGTTAGGATTTGGTTGCTATTTAGATTTGAATGAGACTTTTTATGTACCATCATTTAGACGGAATTTGATTTCTGTTTCTTATTTGGACAAATTAGAATATTCTTGTTCATTTGGAAATGGAAAGTTTAGTCTCTTCTAGTATTCAAATCTTATTGGTACAGGTTCTTTAGTTGATAATCTATATAAATTGGACCTTTATGCCTCACACATTAATGAATCCTTGCATATAAGTAATTGCAGTACAAAGCGCAAATTAATTAATGAAAATTCTTCCATGTTTTGGCACAGACATTAGCACATATATTTGAACAAAAATAAAGAGGCTTGTGTCAGAAGAAATTCTTGATTCCCTTGATTTTTTAGATTTCAAAATCCGTGTTGAGTGTATTAAGGGAAAATAAACAAATATTAACAAAATTGGTGCTAGCAGGAGTTTAAACATCTTGGATTTAATTCATATTGATATTTGTGGTCCATTCCCTACAGCCACTTGGAGTGGTCGACAATATTTTATTACTTTCATAGACGATTATTCTCGTTATGAGTACATATACTTAATTCATGAGAAGTCTTAGTCATTAGATGTTTTTAAGACCTATAGAGCTGAAGTTGAAAATCAACTTGCTAGGAAAATTAAAGCTGTTAAATCTGACTGTGGAGGTGAATATTATGGTAGATATGATGAATCAGGTGAATAACATCCAAGCCCTTTCGCTAGGTATTTAGCAAAATGTGGCATTGTTCCTCAATACACCATGCCAAGGACTTCAAGTCAAAATGATGTAGCTGTGAGACGAAATTGAACCCTAAAAGATATGGTTAGAAGTATGATTAGTCATTTTTCTTTGCCAGAGTTTCTTTGGGGAGAAGCCTTAAAGACTACAGTGTACATTCTTAATCAAGTTCCAAGCAAAGCAGTAGCCAAAACCTCATATGAGTTATGGACAGGAAAGAAGCCTAGTATTTGGCATTTACATATTTAGGGTTGTCTAGCTGAGGTTAGGCCATACAAGCCTAATGAAAGGAAATTGGACTCAAGAACAATAAGCTGCTACTTTGTTGGATACTTAGAAAGATCGAGGAGTTTCAAATTTTATGATCCCTCAAATAGATCCTTTTTTGAAACAAGGAATGCTAAGTTTATTGAGGATATTGAATATGATGAGGGTGCCAAACTCAGGAACTTTGTCTTTAAAAAAGAACATGTTACTGCTCCTATAGTTGCAATTGAAAATGATCAGATAATTATGTCTAACATTGTTCAAGATGCAAATCCAGATTATCACGACACTCCTCGGTTACCTCCTATCCATATTGAGGAGCAACAACAACATCAATTGGAAGTGCCATTAAGTAGATCCTTAAGAGAGAGGAGATCAGTGATTCTAGATGATTATATTGTATATCTTCAAGAACACGAATTTGATATAAGACTGGAAGATGGTCCAAAATCTTTCAATGAAGCTAAACAAAGTGTTCATTCTTATAAATGGATTGAGGCCATGAAAGACGAGATGAAATCAATAGAGGACAATGACGTTTGGGATCTTATCGAATTGCCTAAATGAGCAAAACCGATTGGTTGTAAATAGATTTTCAAAACCAAGTAGGATTCGAAAGGCAATGTTGAAAAATATAAAGCATGTCTAGTTGCCAAAGGTTTCACTCAAAAGGAAGGCATTAATTATAAAGAGACTTTCTCTTCGGTTTCATTAAAAGACTCTTTTAGAATCATAATGACATTTATAGCTCATGATGATTTGGAGTTACATCAAATGGATGTAAAGACATCATTCTCAATGGTGAAATTGAAGAAACAATTTATATTGTGCAATCAGAAAATTTCATATCGGATGAATTGAAACATCTGGTATGCAAATTAAAGAAATCCATCTATGGTTTAAAACAAGCATCTCGTCAATGGTATCGAAAATTTGATTAAGTGATCACCTTTTTTGGTTTTAAGGAGAACATTGTTGATCAATGTATATATCACAATATCAGTGGGAGTAAGTTTATTCTTCTGATATTATACGTTGATGACATCTTGCTGGCAAACAGCAATATGGGCCTATTGCATGAGATCAAGAGATTTCTTTAGAATAAATTTGAGATGAAAGATCTTGGAAATGCATCTTTTGTGTTGGGCATACATATCCATCGAGATCGTTCTCGAGGAATACTTGGCTTATCACAAAAGGCATACATCGATAAGGTGCTGAGCATATTTGACATGAAAAATTGTGCATCAGGAGACATGCCCATTGCTAAGGGTGATAAATTTAGTTTGCTTCAATGCCCAAGAGATAAGATTGAAAAGGAAGAGATGTAGAAGCTTTCTTAGGCTTTGGTAGTAGGGAATCTTATGTATGCTTTAGTTTGTACGCGTCCAGATATTGTGTACATAGTTGGTATGCTTGACAAATATTTAAGTAACCCTGGAATGGATCATTGGAAAGCAGTAAAGAGGGTTATGCGGTATCTATAGAGAAATAAAGATTACATGCCTACATATCAAAGGTCAGATCATTTAAAGATCTTTGGGTATTCAGACTCCGATTTTCCTGGTTGCTTTGATAGCAGAAGATCCACTTCTGGTTATGTTTTCATGTTAGCTGGAGGAGCTGTATCTTGGAAGAGTGTAAACCAGTCACTCATAGCTTCTTCCACTATGGAGGCAGAGTTTATAGCTGCTATGAGGCATCGAACCAGGCAATATGTTTGCGAAATTTTATTACTGGGTTGTGCGTTGTCGATGTTATTGAGAGACAATTGAAGATTTATTGTGATAATAAAACCGTAGAAGTATACTAGACTTGGCAATTCGTGTTTATAATTCATTTTCGTGTCATGTAAAATCGTGTTCATGTTGTGTAAAACACGAAAATTTCGTGTCGACACGAAAAACTCAAAATGTTATTTTTAGCTTTACCATATTCATATATTAATTTTACTTAATTTTAACCCCGTGTCATCTCGTGTCATTTATTCGTATCGTGTTCGTGTCGTGTCTAAGATTGCCAGGTCTAAAGTATACTCTAAAAACAACAGAAGCTCATTGAAGTCAAAACATATTGAAATCAAGTTTCTTGTTGTTAAGGAGACAGTTTAGAGTCTTTAGATATCTATTGAATCTATAAGTACAAACTCCATGTTTGCGAATCCCGCTTACTAAGGGTATACCACCTAAGGTGTTTCATAAGCATGTAGTTTGTATGGGTGTGGTTCACTTTGATAATATGCTTGTATAGTGGGAGTTTGTTTTATTTATATTCATTTGTTATTGAGACATTTTTTGACCAAAATAAAGTATTGTTGTTATTACTGAAACTCTAAAATAAAGTATTATTCTTTTAAATTACAGTTCAGCATAAAGTTTTTTGAAAGTAGGACCAGTTAGAAATAGGCATGTTTAAGGGATCACGTTGCATGTAATTTTCATGCTACAAATCCATGCTTGATCTATGTCGTTGATTATATTAATATATGTGACCATTGATGGGTCTAGTTACAAAATATATGTAACAAAGTTCGCTTTGATCTCATGTTAATATAATTAATGGACCAGATTATTTAGAAATGTTGCCTTGTGAATATAGCAAGTTTAGAGCTCTTAAAGTTATTTTAAAATGTACACTTATTAGGTAACATATGTGGCGCAAGTGGGAGATTGTAGGGAAATTCTTTAAGGGGGTCTATATATATATATCAATTAATTGAACATTACAAGTTATCTAATTTGTTTAGTCCATTCAAACAAAGTTTAAGTTATTAGACTTTAAGGCATCTCCTTTAGTATGGGTTTTGGAATGTATAGAGACCCAATATTTTATTTTATTTTCATGATGGGCCAAAATAAAATAAAATATATTTCAAGTATAAATAGGTTATGGTCCCTAGTCTAAACACAAGATAATTCTCATTCTCAAATCCTATCATTGAGTGAGATACAGATTCTCTCAAAAGGTTTAAACGTGGAAGACTCTAACCCCAAGAAATCAACTCCAATGGATCAGGTACGCTTTCGTATTTATCTTTTTCTGATGATTGAACATAAGATCCTATGTGTATTTATCTGTATGATTTTCTTACAGTGCTGCCAAGTAATAATATAGTTTTTAAATCGGCTTGTGTTATTATTTGGAAGAAACCTCATGTAGGTTATATTAAAGTCAATGTGGTTGCTTCTATAAAAGGAAATTCGAGTTGGTTCGCAGTGGGTGGATTAGCACGGGATCATCAAGGTAACTGGATGTGTGGGTTTGGAAGAAAATAGATGGGATTCGATATCTAAAAGTGAGTTGTATGTTGTTTAGTTTGGACTATTGATGGCTTGGCAGGTGAAATACAGACAAGTTTACTTGGAATCTGACTCCCACTATGTAGTAACAAAGATCTCCCAGCCTCTATCTACTCATGCTCCATTCCATCACATTGTTCAAACTTGCAAGTCATTAATAGATAGAGAATGGGAATGTTTTTCGAGGGAGTAACAGATGTACGGATTGGCTTACTAATAGGGCGCACAATGATTTGGAAGGAAATCTGCTCCAACAAGCACCAAGGGACTTGGAACCGTTCTTGAAAGATCATTGCTGTAGTATAGTGTAGAAAGTTATCCTTTAGCCTAGGGGTGTAAAACAGGCGGGGCAAGTGGGCCACACAAATATGGGCTAAATTTTATATGCCTAGTCCATTTTTAATACGAATCGGGCCGACTCGCAGGCCAAGTAATTTTTAAATAAAAAATAATAAAAATAACATAAAATAAAAAAAAACCATTAAAATTCATATATAAATACAATCTAAATGCAATTACAATTCACTTACAACATTTTAAAATAAATAATTACAAACTTGAAAAAACATAAATTTCTATTAAACATTAAACTTTTCCAACATTTTTTTTCACTATCATACATATAATCTCATGGTTTGAATTCAAAGTAAAATTATATAAATTCATTTTTTTGCTAGAATACAATAAAATTATGTTATGTATTATTTTGATAAGAAATAAAAAAACATTAATAATATAATTTAAAAACTAATTATATATAAAATTAAAGAGGGTTGCGGGTTGCGCGAATTGGTCCGCATGGATTGTCGGCTCGTGTGGGCTAATCCTAAAAGAAAAAAACCGACCCTTAAAAAACTCGCAGGTTTAAAGGATCGACCCGCGGGCTTTGGCCCATTTTACACATCTACTTTAGCCTAAGTAAAAAGGAATTTGTAAATAGTTACTCTTGAGCCACATAAGACTGAAGTGTGTAATCCAATTTATGAGGAGTAAATTTGGTTGAAATCTATGGGAGCTATTTAAGGTAAAGGACATAAGCAGGTGATCGAACTTCTATAAATCGAAAATGTACAACTTTTCTCTCTTATACGCCTTTACTGTTTATTGTCTTTACTACATTATCTGTCAAGTTAATGTTAACTCACTTGTTTAACGAGGATAATAATTAAAGTTATAGGTTTTTAAATAAAAAAGTATCAAAGACCGATTCACCCCCTTTCGATCTTCAATAAGTCAATAGTTGGTATCAGAGTCTAGGCTCTTCTCTAGAAGGTTTAACCACCTAAGAGCTAACAATCCTTTATGACTCATATCTCCTTAGGAAACTCTATCAATCTGGAATGATTCTCAATACTTAAACCTCTTACGTTAGACAAAAAAAATTTTATAGTATGGAAGGAAAGAATGAAATTGTTCATACAGGTTTATGATTTTAAGGAATATCTTACTTGTTCTTAGCTTTGGTTGATTTGATGAAGCTTTTAGCCAAACTATAATGAATTTAGTAAAATTGTTTCACTAATTTCACATGGTTAACCTTGAGTTACAAAAACTAATATGGAATGATATCACGTGTAGACATTGTACCATGCTATGTTAATTTTAGGATATATGGTAAAAGGACTGAATTACACTGATAGATTGAATAGTGAAAGGTTATGTCAAGACTATCTTAATTCTCTAACATTTAGATGGTCATGATATATTTCTAGATTTTGATATAATGTTCTAAAATTTATTTTGGATTATAATTTATATTCATTTTCAACATGTTGAAAGTTTAATGAATTACACACAAAGTAATATTGTTGAAGTAAAAAAAGGCATTTTAGTTAAGTAAGACATAATTAATTGAAACTAAAACCTAGAGGATATTTACTTAAGTCTTCAAGGGCATAAGTAAGTAAGACATTAAAGTTATGCCTAAATTTATAATGTTAAGAAATTTAAGCATCAATATAAATTCATGCTTAAGCCATGAACCTTATGGGTGATAGACACCTTTATTTTTTTCTTCTCTTTGCCACACACCACAAAAAAAAAAGGTTTCTCTCTTGCTAGTTACTACATATGGAGAAAAGTGGATTAACTTCTAGTTCCTTGAAAAGAAAAAAAAAAGAAAACCTTTCTAGCACAATTATAAATTCCTTTGCATGAAGTTTTCACATGTACTATGTGGAAATCGTTTGAGGCCAATCACTTAGGTAATTGACGCATCAAGACACTTTATTACCATTCAAGGGAACACTTAAATTGATTATATTCAAGGTTACGATACTTTAGAGTTGAGGCATAAATTTGAACTCATAAATATTTACTTTGCATTGTATCACAAAATCACAAAAGGATGATCTTGAAAGCTTCGGCTACATTTATGCTTTAAATCTTCGTGTTCATTGTGTTTTGTGATTTTGTCTAAGCATGGGGTCAAATCTAATATCATATTCAAATATAACATTTAAAACTCAAAATTTTAGATAAATGATCTTTCAAAAATGTTTTAAATTCAATAAAATATATCATGACTATCACATGGACATCCATGTAATGTGTATTTCAAAATTTAAAATTCAAAAGAATTAAGCCTTTTGACCACGTAGACATTCACATGAATATCCATGTGACATTGAGATACAATTTCACCAAATTTTAAATGACAATTGATGAAAAAATAACTTTAAATAGCTAATGAAAATATTGATAAAAAAAAAGTTTTATGCTAATTGAATGTGATGTAATATACTCATGCATTGTTACTTGTATAAGTTCATTCTTGTTTGTTGTAATAATGGACGAGTTAACAAAATCTATTATAGATAATAAGTTTTGGTGTGATATTTGCAGATGATAGTGTATTGTGTATTGAGACTAGAGCGGAGTTTAATGCAAAGTTAGAATTGTAGAAATAGATGCTAGAATCAAAAGGGTTTAGGCTAGCAGAGTGAAGACTGAATACATGGAATATAACATCAATTCAAAAAAGATGAAGATAAAAGCATAGTGGATGTTAGATGGGGAGGTGATCCTTAGGTGAGATCATTTTTATATTTGGGGTTGATCATAGATGGATAAAGATATTCATGGTGATGTGACCTAGAGGATCTAGGCTGGTTAGAGTAAGTGGAGAAGCAATATAGATATACTGTGCGAAAAAGAAATTCTTATATGATTGAAGGGTAAGTTTTATAGGACAATTTTTAGACCAATATTGCTCTATGGTAGTGAATGTTGGGTGACTAAGAGACTACATACATTGAATATAAGTGTAGCATAAATATGGTTGTTGCAGTGGATGTGTGGATAAATGAGAAAGGATAAAGAGAAATGAAGACATTTACAAAAAGGTTGTGATACCTATGAAAGACAATATGAGTGAAAGTTGTCACATTAGTTCGTTAGTATAATTTCGATTATGGAAATAAAATATTTGTTAATTGACAGAATCTAGTTTCCATAATACCAGCAATCTCATATTGACCAATCTTGGATATGGTCCATAATTTCACGCTGAATCTCAACTCAATATTTGGCTATTAAAAGCACGATTTTATGATGGTGAAAACGTGATTTTATTGTCATAATTAACTTGCTCTCATTAGTATTTAAAGAAGACTCCTTCTAGTCCCCAAGCATGTTAATCTCATATAGAAAAACACCATTTAGTGAGGTTTTCGAGTGCTTGGAAGGCTTGGAAGCAATACAAGGAAGTCTATCGATTCCAGAGACTCGATCAAAATTAGACAGACAAAAAAGTAATGGCTGAAGGTTAGTTCGATCCTTACTGTGTTTAATTCCACGTACAGACTATTAACATGTTTTATGTATGTTTAGAAGCATGTTAAGCTTAATTTAATCTTATAATTTGGCATCAGAGCCATAGTATAACCTCTGCCTTGCTGAAGATTTAAAGAGAAAAACCATTAAAGTTTCCATTTAAGCCTTTTCATTCTCGGGTTCCTTGAAACCCTTTCGGTTTTCATGTGTTTATTGGCTCAAAATTGAATATTTATTGTTTTTAATTGGGCCATTTAATTTAATTAATTTAGGCCAAAATATTTTGGGCAAATTCAGCATTTTGGCATTTTGAAAAATTTTTATGGTCTCATAATATTTAAAATTTTCATGAATTATGTAAATTTTCATAAATTTAGTATTTATGAATTTTTTGTATAATTTTGAACATTGCAAATAATTCATAAATGAATTGTGGAAATAATCATGAAAATTTATTGTTGAATTGCCAAAATTATGAGAATTTAAATTTGGATACTATATATGCCTATTATGAATGTATATAATTTGGATACTATATACTGTGGTTGACTTTAAGCACATGTAGCTAAGTTTGTTCATATTATTTAGAATTAAAATTACCTTATGTTAATTGCAATTTTTAAAATATGAATGAAGCTTAAAATTTTGCTAATATGTCTGAGTGATTCATAATTTGTTTAATTAGAGCTTAGCCACAGCAACTTTAATTAAATAAAATTATATTTGTCAAAATCACATAATGGTATTGGACATAAATTGTGATTAGTTATAAAGTTAAAATAAATTTTATCCTTCAGGAATTTTTATTATAATTTTATAACTAATTAGGATAAAATATCAAATTAGTTTCTTAATTTACCCACAGGGATTAGGAAATGATATAATTTGCTAGTTTTATCATACTGGTATGAATCTATTAGAATTAGAACTTTAGCCTATAGGCAAGTTTTATGTCTGAGTTTCATAATTGACTACTAAAATATGTTTACATTGGTAAACATAATTAAGTTTGCCTCAGAAACTTTAGATACATAAGCATGTGGTTTTCTTTAAACAGTGTTTGCTCAGGTTGGTATTAACCTGAAGTTCCCGAACTGGATGGATATAACTACAAGATTTGGAAGGAGAGAATTTTCCTTCAATTAGGGTGCATGGATATAGACTATGCTATAAGGAAAGATGAGCTCGTACTAACTGAAACCAACACTCCTGCCCAAGTGGCTTTACATGAACACTGGGAGCGATCCAATCAACTTAGTGTCATGTATATTAAGACCAAAATATCTACTGAGATATGTGGTTCTACTGAACAGCATACCACCGTTAAGACCTTGCTAAAGGCCATAGATGATCAATTTGTCACTTCCAACAAAGCATTGACCAGCACCCTGATCATGAAGTTCTCATCAATGAGGCTTAGCGTGCGAGCACATAATGACAATGAGAGATATTGTGGCCCAACTCAAGAAGCTGGAGGTAGAGATGTGAGAATTTTTCCTGGTGCACTATATATTGAACACTCTTCCAAAGCAATACAAACCATTTAAGATATCCTATAACACACATAAGGATAAGTGGACAATCAATATATTGATGACCATGTGTGTACAAGAGGAGGAAAGACTGCTTATGGAATCAGGTAAAAGTGCATTTTTGGCAAACCATGGAAAGAACAAGGACTGAGCCAAAGACAAGGGAAAAGACAAAATCCCTGCCCAAGCTGACATTAAAAAGAAAGAGTCCAAGTGTTTCTTCTATAAAAAGAAGGGACACATGAAGAAGGACTGCGCTAAGCTTTAGCAATGGCTCGTTAAGAAAGGTAATTCACTCTTTTACGTTTGTTTTGAATCAAATATGGTTGAGCTTAGTCATAACAATACTGATTGATTCTGGATCTACAATTCACATTTCAACTTCCTTACAGGGTATGACAAACCTAAGGAAGCCAGTGGGAAATGAGGAGAGTATCTATTTAGGAAACAAGATGTGTTCACGTGTTGAAGGCATTGGAACTTGTACTCTAGTTCTTAGGAAGGATTTTGTTTTGCAATTAGAAAAGACCTTTATATTCCTAGTTTTTCGAGAAATTTAATCTCTGTTTCTAGGCTGGTACCTTACGGATATTCCTTTCAATTTTTAAATAAATCATTATTGATATATTTTAAATATGATATTGTTGGGAATGGTACCTTATGTGATGGTCTTTTCTCTATTGATTTGCAAAATGACACTACTCATAAAGCCTTACATGTCTAAACTGGCACTAAAAGATGTGTTATGAATGAGGATTCCTCAACGTTATGGCATCGGAGATTAGGTCATATCTCCATAGATAGAATTAAGAGGTTAGTAAATGACAAAATATTAAGTACTCTAGATTTTACTGATTTCGACACTTGTGTGGATTGCATTAAGGGTAAGCAAACCAACAAGTCTAACAAAGGTACCAATAGGAGTTCAACCATATTAGAAATCATACACTCTAACATATGCTGTCTAGACATTGATGTATATGGTTAGAAGTACTTCATCACCTTTATTGATGATTACTCGAGGTTTTATGTATCTTTACATGCTTCAAAACAAGAACAAAGCATTAGATGCCTTCAAAATCTTCAAGGCTGAAGTAGAGAAACAATATGAAAAACCCATAAAGACAGTAAGAACTGATAGAGGTGGGGAGTGTTATGGTAGATACATTGTGTCGTAACGATTTTCGTCCGGGGACTCGATCGCTAGACGATTTTGAAAAAAAAACACAAAATGGAGTCGCCACCAATCTTTTTTTGGCTAGGTGTGATTGGCCACCTAAAATTATTTATCTTTTTAATAAAATCTTAAAATTAATTAAGTTTTATCAAAACATAATTTTTGGTCTGCGAAAACAAAGTTTGGGTTCGGGAGTTCGGTTACGTGTGGGGAAGGATTAGCACCCCCACAGCGCCCGTTAAAAAACGGTACCACTTAATCATGTCTTATCCTTTAATCTTAATAAAATGATTCTAATTAAACATTTAAAAAGAACTCCATTTATTTTGAACTCATTTTGTTATTTGTTTTATTTTGAAATATTTAAATTTTTAGTTTTTATTTGAAATAAATGAAAATCCCTTATATTGAAAATTATTCCGAAGTACCCCAATACTTTTGGTAGTATTTCGGATAATTTCCTCACCTAGGGATTTCTTAAGAATCGCTACTTGCGATTTCTACAGAATCCCATCCTCGGGAGATTTACATTTAGTTTAGAATTACAATGAATGCAAATGATGCAAACAAAATATATATGATGCACATGAGAAATATATTATTTTTTTTAAATTTATTTATATTTATAAAATTTTTTTTTTATTTGAAAAATTATACTAAATATTCCAATACGCTGGTAACATTTAGCATATTTCTCTTACCTAGAGATCAGTTAGGAATCACTACTTGTGAATTCCGTAACATCTCATCATCGGAAAATCTTATTCTTTTTATTTAATTTTTAATTGTTTTATTATCATTTATTTTCGAAGGTTAATTGTAACAATTTAGCACTCTTATTTATTTGTTTAAAAATTTTATTTATTTATTATTTGTTTATTAATAATAATTTATTTCGTCGAACTAAAATTACTTGAATACCCCAATACACTGGTAACGTTCAAATATTTTATTTCGACCCTAAGGATTATCAAAGAATCACTACTTGTGATTTCTAAGAAATCCTATCATAGGATATTCTTTTAAATATATATATTTTATTTATTTAATAATTCATATTTATATTTATATATTTGTTCATTTTAAATTTTATATTTGATTAATTTATTTTTGTTTTTTATATTAATTTATTTAAAGAATTTTGAAATCGAGATGAAACCAATTAAATGTTCCAATACGTTGGTAACATTTAAGGATTTTATCTCGATCCTAAGGATTATCAAAGAATCGCTAGTTGCGATTTCTAAGAAATCCCATCATCGAAAAATCTTTAATTTAAATTATTTCACATTTTTTATTTTTTTTATTTTTATAATTTTATTCATTATAAGCATATCTTTAAAAATCTTTTATTATAAGAACAATGAATATAAGCATATGTGCCTAAACATGTTTTCTTTTCTTTCTTGGAAATACGTCACTTTCAATCACTACTTTTATCAACTGTAAGTCTAAAATAAAACAATAAACAAATGAATAAAATATACATACCTTGAAAATTGCTTCACGTTTCTTTCCTTTCTTTCTTGCCTTTCCTTCTTTCTTTTTTTATTTCTTTCCTTCTTGTCTCCTTTTTGCTCTCACATAGTAGCAATAACTCCCAATCCGCACAGCAGCAACGTGGAAACGGAGCAGCAACACGGCAGTGGGCTTTGGAGTGGTGCAGCACAACTTAATGGAGCATGCTGTAACTGGACAGCAAGTGATGGTGGCTACATTTAGCAGGAGTGAGCATGGTGCGATCGGGTGGCTTGGCGATGAAGACGAGCAACAGGGGTAGATTGATGCAGTAACACAAGCTATGTAGGGAAGAACGAGGCGACTGGGAGCTTGGCAGAACCGGTTTGATGGTGCAACAGCCACTGAGAGTCTCGGTGCAAGTATGAATGCAAAGGTGGGTGGCAAACAACTTCCAAAAACCACTTGGACAGTAGCCGACGGTGAAGACAGGGAGTTGGCAAGAATAGTGGCAGTAGAAAACCCTCAGTCTCTTCCTCTTCTCTGTAAAAAAAAAATAAAATTCTCCTCTCCTTTTTCCGTGGCTTTCTTTTCTAGGGTTTCTTTTTTTTTCTCCCCTAGGTTTTTTTTTCTTCTCCCTTTATTTCTCCTTTTCATTGGCTTTTATAGCCATTTCTAGCCCTAAACCTTTAGGAAAGGAAACAAACTTCCCCCTTTTAATGCTTAAACCATGGCTGCCATCATGGGATTTACATTCATGATTTATTTCCATCAATTTGCAAATTATTATGTTCATTTTTTGGCAACAAATCAACCAAGTCAACTATTGAGGGTGTAAATTTTGCATTGCTTCACATGAGATTTTTAAATTTGAAAGATTTGACCAAAATTGATTTGTTTCTTTTTATCATTATTTATTTTTTTGATTTTTGATTTTTTTATTTTTTTGATTTTTTTTTATCTAAAAAAATGTTCGGACAAAATTAGATATCTACAGCTGCCCCTCTTTGCGCTTTGCTGTGAAACAGTAATGGTGCAAAGACATAGACAACCATTTTGTCCGAATGCAAGACCCATCAATGATTTTTTTTGTAAAATATGATATTTCCTAGCCTCTTCTCTCATAAGACTAAGGAATAAATGCCAAATGAAGTTTCCTAATCTTCTTCTCCTATAAAGATTGAGGAATGAATGCAAAATGAAGTTTCCTAGCCTCTTCTATCATGAAACTAAGGAAATGAATGCAGAATGGGATTTTCTAGTCTTTTCTATCATAAGACTAAAGAATGAAATTTCCTAATCTTAAGATTAAGGAATGCAACAACATGAATTCTCCTAGTCTTTCCTATCATAAGACTATAGAATGAGATTTCCTAATCCTTTCTATCACAAGATTAAGGAATGGGAAGTGAAATTTCCTAGTCTCTCCTATCATAAGACTGAGGAATGTGAGATGAAATTTCCTGGTCTTTCCTATCATAAGACTAAGGAATGCAAAGTGAAATTCTTTTTTTAGTCTCTCCTATCATAAGACTAAGGAATGCAAACATGAATTTTCCAAATCTTTTCTATCATAAGATTAAGGAATGCAAAGTGATATTCCTTTTTTAGTCTCTCCTATCATAAGACTAAGGAAATGGATGTAGAATGAGATTTCTTAATCTTTTCTATCACAAGATTAAGGAATGCAAAATGAAATTCCTAGTCTTTCCTATCATAAGACTAAGAAATGCAAGATGAAATTGCCTAGTCTCTCCTATCATAAGACTAAGGAATGCAAAAAATGAAGTTTTCCTAGTCTCTCCTATCATAAGACTAAGGATTGTGAAATGAAATTCCTAGTCTTTCCTATCATAAGACTAAGGAATGCAAGATGAAATTTTCCTAGTCTCTCCTATCATAAGACTAAGGAATGCAAACTTGAGTTTTCCTAATCTTTCTATCACAAGATTAAGGAATGCAAGGTGGATTTTTTTTTTTAGTCTCTCCTATCATAAGACTAAGGAATGCAAACATGAATTTTCCTAATCTTTCCTATCACAAGATTAAGGAATGCAAAGTGAGATTTTTTTTTAGTCTCTCCTATCATAAGACTAAGGAATGCAAAAAATGAAATTTCCTAGACTCTCCTATCATGAGACTAAGGACTGTGAAATGAAATTTCCTAGTCTTTCCTATCATAAGACTAAGGAATGCGAAATGAAATTTCCTAGTCTTTCCTATCATAAGACTAAGGAATGCAGGATGAAGTTTTCCTAGTCTCTCCTATCATAAGACCAAGGAATGCAAAAATGAAATTTTCCTAGACTCTCCTATCATGAGACTAAGGACTGTGAAATGAAATTTCCTAGTCTTTCCTATCATAAGATAAGGAATACAAAATGATCACGAAAAATAAAGCTCCTCTCAACAGAGGCAATGAGACTTTGAAAAATAAAAATTTCATTCAGAATGCCAGTTAGCATGGGCTTGACTGGGCTTAACTTTCATTTTGATGCCAACAATATTGGGTTTCATCCTCCTTTAAGGTGCCAGCTAAACTGGACTTTGCTCTCATCTAAAGTTTTTTCAAAAAGGTATTTTTCTCATCATCTTCTCATACCTCATCATTTTTCAAATTACTGTCTCTTATATTTTCAAAATTTTAATCATTTAGGGCTTCTTATCCTAATGTCTTAAATATTTCAATGTCAAAATGCACTAATGAAATGTCATGCATGTCATGGATATAATGAATGCCATGAATACCATAGATGCTATGAATGTTATGTACATGTCAATGTCATGCCCCCTGAATTATTCCATGAATGTATGTAAATGCAATCTCAATTGTGGTAACAAGATTCTCAAGCTCATCTCATTTTCCTCCAGTTCCACATATCTGCTGGATTCTTCTTATTCAAATCTTCTATCTCCACTTCTCATCCCACCTTCTAATGAGTCTTGGTCCCATTATGCTTGAAGACTTGCCATCATTTTTTATTTTTGTTTCTTTCTCTCTTTTAGTAATGCAAGATTTCTCAAAAGAATATTTTTTTCAAAAATTTACCCAAAAAGGTTACCAACATTTATTTATTTTCCTTCCAATTTGACCACCAATGTAATGCACTCATACATCTTCTCAATTTATTATAGGGATGGAATGAATTTAAAATAATCATGAGAGATATGGGTATGCATTCTTAGAAAAGGAATATGAAATCAAGAAAAATCAATGGGCCAGTTTGTTTGGAATAGGGTTTTCAGTATCCATTTAATAAGCATTCTGACAATTTCAATCAAGTCAATCTAGAATTCTTTTATGAAAAATCCACTCCTTTTGATATGTTCATTCATGTTGGGCCTGCCAATCTTGCTTCTATATCAAAACTCTTGGTGATGATCTTCCTCCTAAGCCGCCTTTTTAGGTTTTCAACTTAGGTGCCCCCTTATTTGATTCAAACTGCCCTTTTCGAGTTTTCAATTTGAATCCTCCTTTTTCTCTTTTTTTTTTTTTTTCTTTTTTTTCTCTTTTTTCATATATTTTTTTATTTTTTTATTATTTTTTTTCTTTTCATCTTCAACTTCATTGGCTTTGACAAACTTCAACCTTCAGTGCTCAATCCAAATTCAACCCATAATAGGCGTTCTTGATTTCGATCCAAGATATCTTCCAAAGCTCATGAGTTTCTTCATTCAACTTGATCTACTTCCTTCAAAGGATCATTATCTCATTGTACAAGTATGTTTTCATTCAACGCATGATTCTTCAATTCAAGCATTTACATTTGATCAAAATGGGCTTTTAAAGGTACGTAATGTGGCTCAGGTGAGGGCTTATGAAAGAAAAGGATATAGTAGGCCCAAAATGTGTTTCAAGGTTTATAAACCAAAGGATCACTTTTCTTATCAAGTAAAACATTTAGGCATTTTGCCCCTTTCTAATTCATCATTTCTTTTCATGCTTCTCTTTTTTTTTTTGGGTTTTCTTTTTGAATTCAAACCCTTTTCTTTTTCTTTTTTTTTTACAAAAATGGGCTATTTCTTTTTCTTTTTTTTTTGCCCCTAAAATTTCTTTATTTCATCTTCCTTGCCCCCAGTGTGGAGGGTGATCCTTGGTGGGTTATATTACAAAAAACATAATAGGTCAAAGGGGTAATCAAAGGATAATTTTACTCCCGCTTGAAGGATAGTGAAAGAAGGCCATTTATCATTTCAAATGCAAATATTCTCCTTGAAGATCATTTACTGAACAAATACAAACTTGCTAGAAATTTTTATAAGAGATTCACCGTTTCTTATACCATCAAATTTGGGTGAAAATTGTGAACAAATTTTCTTCTTTCTTACTTGGACACCTTGGCAGATTGATAATCCATTAATAAAAGTGGTTCTTTCAAATTTGAATCCCAGATTTATTGACATCATTATCATCATGTTCATTATTTGGATACTTGTGAATGAAAGATATGGTGAGTATGTGAGAAATGGCAAATGAATAGAATGAGAAATGACAGTGCATCACACTAGTCGCTTTATTGAAAGGGAAATAAATAAAAGTTAGCCCATACATAAAACTTTATTTCGTGCTTATGGGCTTAAGCACTTTTAAAAAAAAACTGTCTTGCATTACTAAAAAAATTCTGATAAATCTCCAGACTTGCATGGCTTAAACTCCTTTCACCTCAAAAGAATCATCCCTCATTTCCATGGTTGGGCAATGGATTCGCATTCACAGTTGGTTCCCCCTTTGTTTCAAAGTGCAATATGCCGGCTTTTATCAAACCTTGCACCCTATACTTTAAAGCAGTGCAATTCTCCAAGGAGTGACCCGGATTCCCAAAATGATACTCACATCGAGCATTCTCATTATACCATTTTGGATATGGAGGCTTGAGAGGTTCCGCATAAACTGGGGCAATGAGTTGCCCTTTGATTAGTTTTGGGTACAACTCGGTATAGGTTATGGGAATTGGATCAAGGGGAGTTTTTGTTGTTTTGGCCATGCCCCCCTAGGATTGCTTTCTTGTTTGTTGGATTGGGCAACTGATTGGGTATTTGGTGCTGGTGTTTGAGGGTGAAAGTTAGGCTGAGCATTAATTTGCGGATATGACTGGTAAGGGTATTGAACAGGATAATATGGTTGTGGCATGGGATAAGAGTGTCGTGGAGTGTATTGTCCATGTTGCCCCCCATTTATAACAGCATGGGCATCCTCTTCCCTCCTTCTGTTGGCTCCTCCTTTCTTCTCAGTATTGCTAGGAACTTCGATCTTGCCACGCTTGATCGCATTCTCAATGATCTCTCCGGATAACACCATATCAGCAAAATTCTTGGTGGCATTGCCTATCATCCTATCATAATATGGAGCTTTCAAAGTATTCACAAATAGGATGGTGAGCTCCTTTTCTGAAAGAGGAGGTTGCACTTCTGCAGCTACATCGCGCCACCTTTGCGCATATTGCTTGAAGCTTTCATTGGCTTTCATCTCCATGTTTTGAACTGATAAACGGTCAGGGGCCATATCAGCAACATGTCGATATTGGGCCATGAATGCCCTTGCTAAGTCATTCCATGTGATAATCTGAGTTTTGTCTAATTGATTGTACCACTTGGCTGCAGATCCAGTGAGACTCTCTTGAAAAATGTGAATAAGGAGCTTATCATCTTGAGCAAAAGCAGCCATCTTCCGACAATACATAATAAGATGAGACCTAGGGCAGGAAGTTCCATTATACTTCTCAAACTCTGGCGCTTTGAACTTGGGTGGAATAACCAAGTCTGACACCAAGCACAACCCAGTAGCATCCATGGAACCATAAAAGTCTAAGCCTTCAATAGCTCGAATCCTCTCCTCCAACATATTAATCTTTTGTTGTGACTTCACCTCATCTTTCTCTTCTACTTGTTTGGCTTTCAACTTCTCAATTTCCCTTGGGTCATCTAAATCGGGCACCTCGATGGGATCAGTAGATTTTGCGCCTTGGGAAGGATGGGCGGGTCCTTGGAATTGAACTTGTCCAAACACCTGGGGTATAGCAGCGTAAGCAGGTGGATATCTTCTTTCTTGAGATGTTTGACTTGGAAATGGACTGAATCCAGGAGGATAGATAGGATCTTCCATACTGTGTTGTTGAACCCCTTCTTGGACTGCAACTTCCTCTACTACTCCTTTGCCCTTGCTTAGATTTTTCAATAATTCAGCAATTTGGGCTAGTTGCCCCCTCATTTCCTCTTGAGCTTTTTCCATCTTCTCCATGCGCGTGCTTGATTCTTCTTCCATGATCTTAGCTCGATAACGAGTGTTGTGTGAATGAACTTTTGGTCTAGCTATCTTCAAATCTTTATTACCACAATTAAGAATTTATCATTTCACATGTGGTGATGCTTGAAAAAAAAATGAATGAAGATGAATGGATGAACAAAATGCTACATGTGTTTGGAAAAAATCATGCATGGAAATGTTTTGCTAAAAAACCTATGATTCCCTATTAGTGTCTCACATGTCAAACAAAAGCAAACATACATGATCAAAGATATGTCCTAAGTAATAGGGTTAACATGACTCTATCCCAAGTTGGTCCTCTTAAGTTTACTATATGTATGCTTTGGAGTTCTAAAGGACAAAAAGTTCCAAATTGTTCCTACTGACGTCCACACTAGACTAGTAAGGCACCCCAATCCTCACCCACGATAGGCTACAGACGGAAAGGGTTCAACTTAAGTGAGAGTATTTCACTTGCCATTGCGGAGGTTATCACCTCACGAGAGCAAAGGTACTATACTCTCTCCTAAAAGGGACAAACCCGGGTGTAGGGTTGATGTATGAACGTTGTCATGCATGCAAATGAACAAAATCAACAAAATGCAAAAATGAAAATGATTCGCACTTTTTTGTTTGTATCTTTTTGTTTTTTTTTGTTTGTTTTTTTTATGAAGAGTTTTGTTAAATATTTATTAAGACCATTAACTAAGATTTTGGATAAGACATGATTAATTATGGTTCGACTCTCTAATTGTCCCCAGTGGAGTCGCCAAAGCTGTCGTAACGTTTTTCGTCCGGGGACTCGATCGCTAGACGATTTTGAAAAAAACAAAAATGGAGTCGCCACCAATCTTTTTTTGGCTAGGTGTGATTGGCCACCTAAAATTATTTATCTTTTTAATAAAATCTTAAAATTAATTAGTTTTATCAAAACATAAATTTTTGGTCTGCGAAACAAAATTTGGGTTCGGGAGTTCGGTTACGTGTGGGGAAGGATTAGCACCCCCACAGCCCCCGTTAAAAAACGGTACCACTTAATCATGTCTTATCCTTTAATCTTAATAAAATGATTCTAATTAAACATTTAAAAAGAACTCCATTTATTTTGAACTCATTTTGTTATTTGTTTTATTTTGAAATATTTAAATTTTTAGTTTTTTATTTGAAATAAATGAAAATCCCTTATATTGAAAATTATTTCGAAGTACCCCAATACTTTTGGTAGTATTTCGGATAATTTCCTCACCTAGGGATTTCTTAAGAATCGCTACTTGCGATTTCTACAGAATCCCATCCTCGGGAGATTTACATTTAGTTTAGAATTACAATGAATGCAAATGATGCAAACAAAATATATATGATGCATATGAGAAATATATTATTTTTTTTAAATTTATTTAATTTATAAAATTTATTTTTATTTGAAAAATTATACTAAATATTCCAATACGCTGGTAACATTTAGCATATTTCTCTTACCTAGAGATCAGTTAGGAATCACTACTTGTGAATTCCGTAACATCTCATCATCGGAAAATCTTATACTTTTTATTTAATTTTTAATTGTTTTATTATCATTTATTTCCGAAGGTTAATTGTAACAATTTAGCACTCTTATTTATTTGTTTAAAAATTTTATTTATTTATTATTTGTTTATTAATAATAATTTATTTCGTCGAACTAAAATTACTTGAATACCCCAATACACTGGTAACGTTCAAATATTTTATTTTCGACCCTAAGGATTATCAAAGAATCACTACTTGTGATTTCTAAGAAATCCTATCATAGGATTATTCTTTTAAATATATATATTTTATTTATTTAATAATTCATATTTATATTTATATATTTGTTCATTTTAAATTTTATATTTGATTAATTTATTTTTGTTTTTTTATATTAATTTATTTAAAGAATTTTGAAATCGAGATGAAACCAATTAAATGTTCCAATACGTTGGTAACATTTAAGGATTTTATCTCGATCCTAAGGATTATCAAAGAATCGCTAGTTGCGATTTCTAAGAAATCCCATCATCGAAAAAATCTTTAATTTAAATTATTTCACATTTTTTATTTTTTTTATTTTTATAATTTTATTCATTATAAGCATATCTTTAAAAATCTTTTTATTATAAGAACAATGAATATAAGCATATGTGCCTAAACATGTTTTCTTTTCTTTCTTGGAAATACGTCACTTTCAATCACTACTTTTATCAACTGTAAGTCTAAAATAAAACAATAAACAAATGAATAAATATACATACCTTGAAAAATTGCTTCACGTTTCTTTCCTTTCTTTCTTGCCTTTCCTTCTTTCTTTTTTTATTTCTTTCCTTCTTGTCTCCTTTTTGCTCTCACATAGTAGCAATAACTCCCAATCCGCACAGCAGCAACGTGGAAACGGAGCAGCAACACGGCAGTGGGCTTTGGAGTGGTGCAGCACAACTTAATGGAGCATGCTGTAACTGGACAGCAAGTGATGGTGGCTACATTTAGCAGGAGTGAGCATGGTGCGATCGGGTGGCTTGGCGATGAAGACGCGCAACAGGGGTAGATTGATGCAGTAACACAAGCTATGTAGGGAAGAACGAGGCGACTGGGAGCTTGGCAGAACCGGTTTGATGGTGCAACAGCCACTGAGAGTCTCGGTGCAAGTATGAATGCAAAGGTGGGTGGCAAACAACTTCCAAAAACCACTTGGACAGTAGCCGACGGTGAAGACAGGGAGTTGGCAAGAATAGAATATGGCAGTAGAAAACCCTCAGTCTCTTCCTCTTCTTTGTAAAAAAAAAATAAAATTCTCCTCTCCTTTTTCCGTGGCTTTCTTTTCTAGGGTTTCTTTTTTTTTCTCCCTTAGGTTTTTTTTTCTTTTCCCTTTATTTCTCCTTTTCATTGGCTTTTATAGCCATTTCTAGCCCTAAACCTTTAGGAAAGGAAACAAACTTCCCCCTTTTAATGCTTAAACCATGGCTGCCATCATGGGATTTACATTCATGATTTATTTCCATCAATTTGCAAATTATTATGTTCATTTTTTGGCAACAAATCAACCAAGTCAACTATTGAGGGTGTAAATTTTGCATGTGCTTCACATGAGATTTTTAAATTTGAAAGATTTGACCAAAATTGATTTGTTTCTTTTTATCATTATTTATTTTTTTGATTTTTGATTTTTTTATTTTTTTGATTTTTTTTTATCTAAAAAAATGTTCGGACAAAATT
This sequence comes from Heritiera littoralis, assembly GCA_031772115.1. NCBI lineage: Eukaryota > Viridiplantae > Streptophyta > Magnoliopsida > Malvales > Malvaceae > Heritiera > Heritiera littoralis. The sequence goes on along the minus strand of JAPDPK010000038.1, from coordinate 5,452,456 downwards.
AGATGTCTACACATTGAAGATGGACAAGCACCTAGACCATTTGTGAAGTTCCTTCAAGAAAATGGGATTGTTGCCCAATATACCATGCCTAGTTCAGCAGATCAGAATGGTGTCACAGAAAGTAGGAATCAAACTTTGATGGAAATGGTGCAGAGTATGCTTAGTAGCTCGAAGTTGCCTAAGTCGTTGTGGATTGAAGCTCTTAAAATGGTAGTGTATATATTGAACCGTGTTCCAACCAAGGCTATTCCAAAGACACCTTTTGAATTATTCAAAGGTTGGAAATCGAGTTTGCGTCATATGCGCATTTGGGGATGCCTTTCTGAAATAAAAGTTTACAACCCATAAGAAAAAAAACTAGACCTTAGGACCATAAATGGGTATTTCATCGGATATGCTGAATGATCCAAGGGCTACAGATTTTATTGTCCATCTCATAGCACTGGAATTGTGGAATCAAGGAATGCCAAGTTTCTTGAAAATGACTTAGTTAGTGGGAGTGTTCAATCTTAAGACCTATTCCTTGTGAGAGATCAACCCTCTACTTCAAGTGAAGGATTGGTTATCATGAACAATATCCCTTCTGTACAACTGGATATTAAACAATCAGTCATTGAAGATCCACAAGTAGCTAATAACTTACCAGTAAACGAGGCTCCTCTAGATATACCAGAATTGAATGAGCAACCAGTTGAACAACATGATCCTTCAGAGAACGTTGAAGCAACATTAAGAAGATCTACTATGAAAAAGAAATCAGCTATTTCTAGTGATTATATTGTGTATTTATAAGAGTCTGATTTTAATATTGGGCTCGTTAATGATCCAGAGACGTTTTCACAAGCCATGAACAACAAAGAATCAAAGCTTTGGTTCGATGCTATGAAGGATGAGATGGATTCGATGGCATCTAATAAAGTATGGGATCTTGTCGAGTTGCCTAATGGGGCCAAGGCTATAGGCTGTAAATAGGTCTTTAAGACCAAGATTGACTCATTAGGCAACATTGAGCGTTTTAAGGTAAGACTCGTAGCCAAAGGATTCACTAAAAAGGAGGGAATTGATTACAAGGAGACTTTCTCTCCTGTATCTAAGAAAGATTCTTTCCGCATAATAATGGCGCTAGTTACACATTTTGATTTAGAGTTACAACAAATGGATGTGAAAACAGCATTTCTCAATGGTGATCTAGAAGAAGAGGTTTACATGAAACAACCTGAAGGTTTTTCCTCTAGTAACGGTGAGCATTTGGTTTGTAAGCTTAAGAAATCCATATATGGGTTGAAACAAGCTTCCTGCCAATGGTATCTAAAATTCCATGAAGTCATCTCATCATTTGGTTTCGTTGAGAACATCATGGATCAGTGTATATACTAGAAGGTCAGTGGGAGCAAGATTTGTTTCATTGTGCTATATGTGGATGATATACTGCTTGCAGCCAATGATAAGGGGATGCTATGTGAGGTGAAACAGTTTCTTGTTGAGAACTTTGATATGAAGGATATGAGCGACGCATCTTATGTCATTGGCATAAAGATCCATCGAGATAAACATATAGGAATATTAGGTCTGTCACAAGAAGCCTATATCAATAAAGTCTTGAGAAGGTTTAGAATGAAAGATTGTTCACCAAGTGTAGCTCCCATTGTGAAGGGTGACAGGTTCAATTTGAACCAGTGCTCGAAGAATGATTTTGAGTGGGAACGATGCAGAACATTCCATATGCCTCAGCTGTTGGATGCATTATGTATGCATAGGTCTATACCAGACCTGACATTGCTTTCGCTGTGGGAATGTTGGGTAGATACCAAAGTAACTTGGGGATAGACTACTAGAAAGCTGCAAAGAAGGTGCTTAGATATCTGCAAGACACCAAAAACTACATGCTTATGTATAGACAGATCAATGAGTTGGAGGTGATTGGCTACTCTGATTCAGACTTTGCTGGCTGTGTTGATTCTTGAAAATCAATATTCGGTTATATCTTCATGTTTGCCGACAGAGCTATTTCTTGGAAGAGTGCTAAGCAAACACTGACTGTCACTTCCACTATGGAGGCCGAGTTCATTTCATGTTTTGAGGCTACCTTACATGGTGTATGGCTTAAGAGTTTCATTGGTGGGCTTAAAGTTGTTGACTCCATATCTAAGCCATTGAAGATATATTGTGACAATTCAGCTACGGTATTCATGGCTAGGAACAATAAGAGTAATAGTCAAAGTAAGCACATCGACATTAAGTACTTAGCCATTAGAGAACGTGTTGGAGATAAAAAGGTGGTCATTGAGCACATTGGTACTGAATTGATGTTAGCTGATCCTTTGACTAAGGGCACGCCACTGTTTAAATTTAAGGATCATGTACAGCGGATGAGACTTGGTCCCACATTGTGATTTGTAATTGAGACTCTTATTAATGATAGGGTTAATGTGTAATTTAGCTCTTGAAATATACCACTTTTTTCACTTTGGTACCTAAAGAAAATTTTTTGTCACTTTCATACATGAACTTCACTTTCGTCAGCCACTTTGCCCTAAAAGTTAACACCGTTAGAAAAAAGCTGATGTGACATTGCATGTCCAATAATATGTTGACACGTGGCACACTACGTCAGTATTATTTCTTTTTCTTTAAAAAAATGTTTAAAAAATATTCAAAAATATTAAAACATACGTAAAAAATATTAAAAAATAGTTTAAAATATTTTAAAATTTATGTAAAATTTTTAAAATATGTAAAAATATTATAAAAAATATGAAAAATATTTAAAAATACATAATAATGTTTAAAAATATGTTAAAAAAATTTAAAAATATGTAAAAATATTGAAAAATATGAAAAAAGTTAAAAATAGTTAAAAATATTTAAAAGTTTATGTAAAATGTTTAAAATATGTAAAAATATTGAAAAATATGAAAATTTTTAAAAATAGTTAAAAATATTTAAAAAATTATGTAAAATGTTTAAAATATGTAAAAATATTATAAAAAATATGAAAAAATATTTAAAAATACATAATAATATTTAAAAATATGTAAAAATATTTAAAAATAGTTAAAAATATTTAAAAATTTATGTAAAATGTTTAAAATAAGAAAAAATATTATAAAAATATGAAAAAATATTTAAAAATATTTTTAAAACATTTAAAATTTTGTGTAAAAATACTTAAAATATATAAAATTTTTAAAATATATATTTAAAAATATTTAAAAATACATAAAAATATTTAAAAATATGGAAAATTTTTTTAAAATATTTTCAAAATATTTAAAAATATGTAAAATATTTAAAAATACATAAAAATATTTTTAAAAATATTAAAAAATATTAAAATTATGAAAAATATATATTAAAAAAATAGGAGAAAAATCGAGGATGGACACAAAATGCAAGGTGTTTGGTGAAACTGAAATTAGTAGATAAAGCTCCATTAGAATCCCAATTAAACCTAGATTTCATCAGAATCCTAACATCAATAAACCACAATCCCAATTAAATCTAAAATATATCAAAATCTATCGAAGAAAATTAGTTACTAGTAACAGTCTTCCATCCCAAAACCACATCTACTCGATTCTTAGCCAACATCAAAGACCAATCTACAATCCCAAAACTATTTGGATTGGATTCAAATAGTTTTGCAATTTAAAATAAAACTCACAATTCTGTTCCCACGATTTTAATCCGAAAAAAAAATCAAAGAACAGATAAATTTTTTGGACATTTTCTGGGTTTCGACGAACAACAATATGGTCGGCAACAGTCGACGCGGTGGAAGATGGTGGCAAACAATCGATTTCCAGAAAAAGGGCAACTGTGTTCTTAAGCTTTGATGATTTGCAGAGAATGTAGAGGAAAGGAATGTAGAAAGAGGAAAGCGAGCTTCAACCACGACCGGAAACAAGAAACTTATATTCATCCTTCAACCATGATTGGAAACAAGAAACCCATATTCATCCACAAACCTAGTAAATAGATTCAAAGCCAAATATCCTCCTCAATAGCACCCATATACAAGAAGCTCAAAATTGAAATCAGTAAACCCCATCCTTTCGGCTCATCCAAAATTTATACACAAAAAAAAATTAGAATATTTAACCAACGCAGCCTAATCAAACATCTAACCCATCACCCGAATTAAGAAAATATTCATCTGAATCTAATTCAGCCTAGCAAGTCAAAATACACAACACAGTGACCACTTAGAGGTTGGTGGTTCTATTTTCTCCTTAGTTAAGCAAAGCTCGGGGATTTTGATGTTAGATCTGCAAATTTAAACTAAGAGTTTGAAGATTTTAAGTGGAGATTCAAATTTAGGGAGTTGAATAAAAACTTTTTGGATTTCGACGTGGTCGTTGGTTGCTGTACCAGCGATGGATTGACAGACAACAAAAGGAACAACTGTCGTAAAAGGAGGAACAAATTGAGGAAAGAACGGTGGCATATTTTTTCATATTTTCAATAACTTCAAAAAAAATTTTAAATATTTTTTTACATATTTTTAAACATTATTATGTATTTTTAAATATTTTCATATTTTTTATAATATTTTTACATATTTTAACATTTTACTATAAAATTTTTAAATATTTTTAACTATTTTTAAATATTTTTTATAATATTTTTACATATTTTAAACATTTTACATAAATTTTTAAATATTTTTAACTATTTTTAAATATTTTTTTTTCATATTTTTCAATATTTTTAAATATTTTTAAATATTTTTTTACATATTTTTAAACATTATTATGTATTTTTAAATATTTTTTCATATTTTTATAATATTTTTACATATTTTAAACATTTTACATAAATTTTTAAATATTTTTAACTATTTTTCAATATTTTTACATATTTTTAAATATTTTTAAACATTATTATGTATTTTTAAATATATTTCATATTTTTTATAATATTTTTACATATTTTAAACATTTTACATAAATTTTTAAATATTTTGAATTATTTTTTAATATTTTTACATATTTTTTAATATTTTTGAATATTTTTTAAACATTTTTTAAAGAAAAAGAAATAATACTAACTTAGTGCGCCACGTGTCAACATATTATTGGACATGCAATGCCACATCAGCTTTTTTCTAACGGTGTTAACTTTTGGGGTAAAGTGGCTAACAGAAGTGAAGTTCATGTATGAAAGTGACAAAAAATTTTCTTTAGTTACCAAAGTGAAAAAAGTGGTATAATTCAAAGGCTAAATTACACATTAACCCTTAATGATATGATGTTTCTCAGTTTTGACTTGTGCACTCTATAGTTTTTATTTGAGAAATATCCTTGTTGTTTGGACTGAGAATAAATATTGGGTTTATTCATTAAGAAAAATGGGTTGATTTAGAAACATTTTACATAGTAATACATGAAAGATAATACTCGCCATCAGAGGAACTATCGCCATGATTCATGTGATTTGTTTCTTCTATGAGTGAAATATATGGACCAAGTGGGAGAATGTTGGCATATATTTCGATTATGGAAATAAAATATTTGTTAATTGATAGAATTTAGTCTCCATAATACCAGCAATCTCATATTGACCAATCTTGGATATGGTCCATAATTTCACGTTGAATCTGAACTCAATATTTGGCTATTAAAAGAACAATTTTATGATGGTTAAAATGTGATTTTATTGCCATAATTAGCATGCTCTCATTAGTATTTAAAGAGGGCTCTTTCCGATCCCCAAGCACGTTAATCTCATACAGAAACACCATCTAGTGAGGTTTTCGAGTGCTTGGAAGGCTTGGAAGCAATACAAGGAAGTCTATCGATTCCAGAGACTGGATCAAAATCAGACAGACAGCAAAGTAATGGCTAGAGGTTAGTTCAATCCTTACTATGTTTTATTCCACATACAGACAATTAACATGTTTCATGTATGTTTAGAAGCATGTTAGGCTTAATTTAATCTTACATTGTTTGGGCACAAACGATGTAGACTTATGGATGCTTTATTAGGAGAATGAAGGTTATGAATGGTGATAAAAGAGTCAGAGTTAAGGGAATATCGAAAATGACTTGGAAAGATATGGCCACATGAGAATTGGAAGAGTATATTGCCTCGAATAGGAATGAGAAGAGGAAGAAAATTTATTGATGACTTAACGTGAGGTCATAGATTAATTTATGTAACCTACCTCACTATTAAGATAACAGCTTTGGATATGATGATGACTATTACTTGTATAATTCATAGATTTTGGTACACACTAAACAGAAAGTGAATAACAAGGTTTAGAGTAGATGTTGGCCATTAAAAGAAAAGCTCTTTCTAAACGAGTTTTCCATTTTTTTTTAGTTTAATATTGTTCTTGCTATTCTAAAAAACTTAAATTGAAAACAGTTTCTTTTAATGTGTGATTAAAAAGAATTATGATTTAAGAATTTTAAATATTTGATATCAATATAAAAAGTGCTATGGTGAATTGAAGGATCCAAAAAAAATATATTTAAAATGATAAATGTTTAGAAATATAAGAATAATAAAATCATTCAATTCATAAAAATTGCTACTAACATCTTTTTAAGAAATTTTTGTTTTGGATTTACAAATCAAATTGTTAAATGAAAAATCATATTTTTTTGTTATTAATATTAAATTAACTAAAAATAAATTTTTAAATGCAAAATTACTAAACTAAATGTTTACAAGTAGAGGTGATCATGGGCAGGTTCGGGCCGGGTTCGAGTCGAGCCTAAACCATATTATAATGGCTTATATGCAAGCCCAAGCCCGGTCTGGTCCAAAAATTTGGGCCTAAGCTTTAGTCCAAATCCTTTTTTATTTTATATTCCAAGCCCGAGTTCGACCCGACCCACTCAAATATTATTTTATTTTATTTTTTAGTATTTTAATTTTTGTTTATTTATTTTTATTCTTTTAGTCCATTTGAAGTTTAAATTGATTTATCAAAATTTGCATGTCAATTTTCATATTAAATATATGTAATTATGTTTATTAATCAATAATATTTTATGTACATATTATTACAATATACTTAGTAATATATTTTTTAAAAAATTAAATTTATTTATATTTCGGGCTGGGTCGAGCTCGAGCTTCGAAAAGTCAACCGAGCCTAGCTTGTTTTTGCCCCAAGCTCATTAAATGCATATCATTTTTTTATCAAAACCCGACCAAATATTAGGCAGACCTTTGCGTTTGAGCGAATAGCTTGGCCTTTGAGTAGGTCTATTCATAAAGTTGGTTTGAATAATAATGCAATAAAAAAAGAACAAACTCTACCAACAAAACAATGTTTTTATGATGGATGAAATGGGTGTGGTTTAAAACTGTTCATGGGTTGAGCTGGATTCGAGGTAGGCTTAGGTAAGGTATTAAGGAAGTAAAAGTGTGCCCAAGCCCAGGTTGACCCATTTTTTGAGCATAATTTTTTATTCAAGCCTGATTTTACATATAATGAATAAGCTCAAGCCTGTTTAAGTTCTCTCAAATAATATTAATTTTTTTAAAAAAATTATAATAAAATATAAAAAATATTAAAACACATAATAGTTAAAAAGTATAACACAAAATATTTGAATAAATTTTTACATAAAGACCGAAAGAAACATGAAGATTTAAATTAAAGCATAAAAAAATAATACAAACTAAAAATAAATTGCACAAAAAAAGTAAAAATTTTTTAAAAATATATTAATATAAAAAATAATAATAAAAAAATATTGTAAAGAGACCGGTCAAATCAGAATTAGACTTAAAATGATAAACTTAAGTTCGATCTATTTTTAAACGAATCTCAATTATTAAGCCTAAACTTATTTATGAATTTAATATTTTTTTGTACAAACTCACTAAAAAATTAATCGAATCGAATTTGAAGGAGTATATCAACCTTTGAACAGATGTAGTGTGGTCCAATACCCACCAAACTTTTCACACTGTAAAAGCCAATCCAATTGTAGTATCCCTGGTACATAAATCCTAGCAAAGCCACCCTTCACTTTTCCATATCAAGAAATAAAATTACGGTGGATCTTCCGATTCCTTCACGAGCAAATCCACTATAAAATCAGCCCCATTAATGTTCTTCTCATTCTTCTTCCTTCTCCCATCTCCTCATCCCATGCTTTTTATATAATTTTTGTGTCACTTGTGATTTCATTTGTCCTCAAATAAAGAAAAGACCAGAAAAATTTGACTGCAATGGCAAGAACATTGTTTCTGCAGCAGTCTTCTCCAGTTTCTTTCTCATCACCTACTGAACACCGCCCTTTAACCAAAGTTCTCGATCCTCGCAATGGTTATATAACCGCAAGAAGTGACCGCTTCTCAAATCAGAGTAATGTAAAAGTTGTTTCCGACTCTGCTTCTGCCCTGTCCAGTGTCCATGGAAACCCAAGCTCATCAAAAGGTTCAGTTAACGAGGTAAGAAAAATATTTGTTGATTTCTGTTCGGGGTGTTACAAAATATAAAATATCAGCATCTTTTAATCTTTATTTTTGTTTTTGGCTGTGGTTTTAGTTGCTTGAATCTTTGATAAATCGAGTGGATTTAACGGAGACCGAGGCAGAGGCGTCTCTGGAGTTTTTGTTAACTGAAGCTAACGAGGCTTTGATTAGTGCATTTCTTGTTTTGTTGAGAGCCAAAGGCGAGACCTTTGAAGAAGTGAGTATTATTATTTTGTCGAAAAAAAAAGAATTTTCCTGACAAGTTGTGTGATTGATTGACATATTATGGACTTTTCTAAAAAAAAGTGATTTTTCTGGAAGTGGTTGGTTTGTGTTTAATTCTTTTCGTTTGAATGGGCCAGAATCTGAGTAAAGGCTGGCGATGATATATATGCGTTTTTTGTAAGGTGGTGGGATTGGCGAGGGCAATGATAAAGCATGCTCGGAAGTTAGAAGGTTTAAATGATGTGGTTGACATTGTTGGAACGGGTGGTGATGGGGCAAACACCGTGAATATTTCAACAGGTGCTTCAATACTGGCTGCAGCTTGTGGTGCAAAAGTTGCCAAGGTGACTGACAATCCCTCAATTTAAAACCCTTTTATCCTTCTCTTTCGCCTTTTTGCCCCAATGGACGCAAAATTGCTTCTCCTGAATGCATAATTACTGTTTGATTGTCTGGTGTTGCAGCAAGGGAACCGATCAAGTTCTTCTGCCTGTGGAAGTGCTGATGTATTGGATGCTTTGGGGGTAGTTATTGATTTGGACCCCGAGGTTGGTACATTTTGAACCATGTCATTTATGGTTGCATTGATGATATTGTGATTTTAGTATTTGTCTTCATTAAGGGTCTGAGATGCATGGCAGCCTTTTATAGTGTGTGAAACATTGCATCTTTGTTCAACGCGGTAGCTCTTCTGCTAATTTTATGATCATTGCAAGTAATGCTATATTCTCCCATTCTTTTTTGTCCTTAGTTTAATGTAAAAGATATTTTTTTTCAGTGATGAATAGTATTTCTACCAAGCAAGCCTACCATGCGCTTAGATAAAGTTCCTTTATCCAAATATTAGCGACCAAGGAACAAAATCCATCTAGCAATTTGGCAAGAATTATTAAAGCTTTTTCTGGATGTCAGGTTTTGAAATTTTGGTTCAATCATTAATTGACTTTATTTTCCGATGTTAAATTCGTCGAGTCAACATCAACATTAACAAGAAAACAATGAGAAAAAAAAATCCATATCATCATAAGATATCCAATCAAAATCATCTTGCAATTGCCACATATGCATGGTCAACACATCATCAGTCAACATAAAGATAGATTTTAACAGAGTTAACATTTGGATTGAAATTCAAAATTGCGAAAAGCATAAGAATTTGATTTGATCAAATTATTTTACAGGGATTAAATCCTATTTTGGTAAGAGTACAACTATGAAGTTCATGATTTGACCTACGTAATTACATGTTCCTCTTTTTTGCCTTTTCAAAACTTCTCATAGAACAACCTTAAGTTTTTAGAAAGCCCATTTAGCCGTCATGTTGATCCTATCAAATTACATGTTATTCCTATTAGGTTTTCAATTTGAATTCTGTTTGTTCTTTTATGAAATGGAGATGTTTTTAGAGAGTAAAGCTTTCAGTTGTTGGGACCTACTGGTTTACATTTTGTGTGGCTTGCTCTTGAGAATTTGTGAAGATTCATCCTTCTTGTTTCCTATCATTTCGTATCAACATCACAACATGTAGATTTGCATGAGTTTCTATAATTTAAACCATGTCGTTCTAGATTTCTGAGAAAAAAAAATCATGATGATCTAGTGATGATATATGACTTATCTTTATATGTTATTGCAGCTATTGTGTTTGATTTTCCCATAACATGTATCTTGAACCATATGTAAGTGGAAAGTAGAAGCATTAAGTCTGGCCCACTGAATTAAATGAATGTAAAATGTGTTCCAAATATAATAAATATAACCCTCTACAGATCTTATTGTGGCACTGATCCAAAATTTTTTCTTTTTCTCATTTTTCGTGAAGGGAGTAACAAGCTGTGTGAATAAAGCAGGGATCGGTTTCATGTTGTCACCAAAGTACCACCCAGCAATGAAGATTGTGAGTCCTGTTAGAAAAAAGCTAAAAATTAAAACGGTGTTCAATATATTGGGCCCAATGTTGAACCCTGCAAGAGTACCTTTTGCTGTTGTTGGTGTTTACACCGAAGATCTAGTAAGTGGTCTTGGTGCCTTGTAGCATTAATAAAAGTATCACTCTCCCTCTCGTCCCCTAGCCTAAAATCTTATCTGAAAGTTAGATTTCTAGAAGTTTGATTCTTCTATATACAAAATAGCCGTTTTTTTTTTAATTTTTTTTGAATTACTATTCGAGATAATTTTATTGATTTTGTCCTTTGCTATGTGTACTATGATTTCAAATTTCTAACCCTTACAGTGACGCTATAAACCTGCTTTGGTGCTAGTTGCCAGAACCTACTTCCCTATTGACTCAAATATGATTCCATTTCCATTGCAAACCTACAAACTTGCACTGAGATTCCATAAAGCAGACTTTCTTTACTACTCTTTCCCCCCTTTACCTCTCCCTGAACTAAGATCCGGTTTCTGGATTAGAAGTTATTATGTGAGCCAATTGGAGGTTTTAGGCTCTTAACAGCTTCAACATTTTATTTCTTGAATCTTCTTAGCTAAAATGTCATTCTTTGGCAAACCCTCAATTCATATCCTTATAATTGAAACTAGTAGTTGCCCTTTTTCCTTGGTTATTTTAAAAAATTCTTTATTAATTTTAGAATATATTGGGCATTGTTGATATTCAACTAGAATGATATATGATAAAGCATTAATTGAGTTCATTTTAGGTTTAAAACATTGTAGTTTCCTGTCGTGTAAATGCCAAGAAATTGTATCTTGATTTTGCAATTAGTAACATGTCATGCTGTTTGTTTTTCTGATTAACATTTGATTGAAGATGCTTTTTTTGTTGGGGGTTCAATCGCCAATATTCCTTCTATGATATTTGGAAAATGTACCCCAATATTTATGATTTTAGTTGCTTACACCTTCTTGTGTTTCAGCATCAATCTTTTTTTGTTCAGGTTGAAGATAACCTAACTGTAAGAAGATGTCCTGTAAAATACATCAATTCTCTAGTTTACAATAGCAAAACATACCTTTCTTATATTTGTTCTTTTAAAATATAAAATTGAATACAAGATATAGAGTGCAAACTGCATATATTAAGGGAGAAATTTACGGGGACAATTTCTTGAGGAAATTGAGCTTTCTTGCTCAACACTAGTCAACAGCTTTGGAAAGACTAAAAAAGAGGGCATTTGAGAATTTTAGGGTTTCTGCCCCAATGATGGTGAAGGGTAAAGGGGAATGACCAAAACATATTTATGTTTTGATCCTCATTGGAACCTTGAGGACACAAATCATATAAATCCAACCCTAGCTGGTGTAGCAGATGTTAGAACAAAGATTGTGTCCATCAACCTTCCACATGTAAGAACTACTTATCAATGTCGTGAAGTGAAAATTGTAAGTAATGCATAGTTGCTTTCATGCTTAACACCTTAGTGGTGCTATAGTCTTGTAGATTCCACCTTAACTTTGATGCATGGGTCTATTACATGTGATCTTCTTTTTAATTATCTTGCAGAAACGAATTGGATATATAATATATCTCTTGCATTGGTATGTAATTTAATTCAATACTGAGATGAGTTCTAACTGTTTGAGATAGGTTGTTAAAATGGCAAAAGCACTACAAAGATTTGGCATGAAAAGAGCATTAGTTGTGCACTCAGAGGGTTTAGACGAAATGAGTCCCATTGGTAAGCTTCATTTCATTACTTCTTTCCTTTGGCACTATCATCTGATCATGTAATCTTTGCTTGCAAACCTTTTCACTTTCTTATTCCTATTTTTAGACCTATATCTTTAAGGTCTCACAATGTATCTATACAGGGCCTGGACGAGTCCTTGATGTCACTCCGGAAAAAATTGAGAAGTTTTCATTTGATCCATGTAAGATCTTGTTAATAATTAATGATTTCTTCATCCTTTATTGAGAGCAGAGAGTAGTTGTACCATAGAAGTGAAGCTGAGTTCTTATTGGATGTATAAGATGTCATGGTGTATTAAGTACTGAACAGAAAAGATTTTATAATGCTGTATTTGTACTTTAATGTGCTAAGAAAATGAGAATGTCTGTTGGATAGTGGAATTCGGCATTTTTCGTTGTACTCTTGATGACCTGCGAGGTGGTGGCCCAGAGTACAATGCAGATGTATTGAAGCTTGTACTATCAGGAGAGACAGGTGCCATTGCAGATGCACTTGTAAGCTGCATTTTCACGCTAAACCACTTTTTTCTCTTTGTTTTATTTTTGTGCGCAATGTTTGTCTGCATGCCATGTCTGTATTTCTTTTTTGGATTATAAAAAGTTTTTGTTTAATATAATGGCATTTGCAAATAGTGCTGTGTCTGTAATCATGAAATGATTCTAAAATAGCAAAATTTTCAGATCCTTAATGCAGCAGCAGCTCTCCTAGTCAGTGGCCACGTGAAATCGCTTGCCGAAGGAGTAGATTTGGCTCGTGAGACACAATTATCAGGAAAAGCTCTAAAGACACTTAATTCATGGATAGACATCTCCAATGTAAGTGAAACCTACATTCCTCCTTTGTAGCCTCACAGTTGGGGTTGAGCTCGTCTGATATCTTCTCTTCTTCAATGCACAGAAAGTGAAACAAAAAGCTATAGTATGCTAAAGCTTTGGAAACTTTAGGTCAACATTCATCACAAAGCACTAGAAGCTGGAAAAATATTTGAAAAATTGGCATCTCTTCCTAATACTATAACACAGTAGTTCCACGTGGAAGTATTGGAAGCTAGCTGCTCTGAATTCAAGGAACTTGATGGGATCACCATGCAACACTGGAACATGTGACTATGCCAAGGAAAGTGCTTGCCTAGTAATCATAGACGGAATTATAATCGAGCTTCTATCTTGGCCCCTCCAACCATGTTTCTTCTTTTTATCGTATGGGAAAGCAAAACCACACTGCAGCCTTGGCCTTCTCTCCTGCTTCCTTGCTTTTGATTCTCGTCCATATGTAAATCTACAAATTCTAAAGTTTGTTTTCATGATTATAATGTTTGTTCAAAACAATTTCTTTCGAAACTGAAATAATAAAATGCTTAAATTAACAGCGCCAAATCTATAGTAGCTTGTACGGTTGGGAAAAATCAGATGGCAAGACTCATGTTGCTTCTTACGAGCTAATTTCTCTTAATAGAAAATAGTCAACTCTTTCGGTGGAAGTAAATATATATTTACAGAAGTCATTAAATACGGGAAATTATTTACATGTTGTCAGTGAAGTTTTGTCATATGAAGTTAATTGAGTGGCATCTCTTCAGATATATTAAAACATAAAAATATCAATTAAGAAAAAAAGCATGTGATAGTTTTTTAATTTTATTTGCGAAGTTAAAAGAGCTCAGTGTTAATGTATAAAATTAAGGATTTATATATGATGCACTGACAGTGTATAATTTTTATACACTGTCAATGTATAAGAGGTTGACACCTCATCAATAGGCTTTTATATGCAAATATAAATAAATTTTTTTAATTTGCCCATAAGAGTCTATTGATGAGGTGTCAATCTCTAATGCATTGACAGTGTATAAAAACTATACACTGTCAGTGCATCATATACAAACTTTAAAATTAATGGTTAAATGCTTGATTTAGTCAGAACATTTTCGGGCTTGATTGAATAGGAATTTCATCTTTTTAATCGTAACATATAAGGGCTTAAACTTTTGAGGACGTAACAAAAATGGATTTTTTCGGGGTGATATTTTGGTAGTTGTACACACCGTTAACTTTATTATAGTGCCATGTAACCGTTAATTTTGCCAACTAGGATGCCAAAAATTCTACATATTTTATAATTAAACAAAAACATGTATAAAATTTAATTTTACTTGAAAAAAAATTGCTAATTTTCTACTGGACTTAGTTTTTGTTAATTCAAATGTAGATTAACCAAGAGGAGGTTAATAAACTTTGTATCTGTTGTTGCACAAAACAACAATAAATACGTACCACGTGGATCTTGTATTCTTTCTCCACGTGTCTCTAAATAAGTTCTGCAAAATAGGAAAAGTCAGAGGGCGCAGGGTTTTCCCCTGCACGCGCACTTCGATGCTTAAGTCAGACAGGGTTTTGGCAGGGTTTCAGTAGGCAAATAGAGCTTAGAGTTTAAAGATGATACCTGTGACCTATTTATAAGAGTTAGATTACGCGTAATTACCTTTATGACCTATAACTTAAATGTCATTTAATGGATCATTTATGGGCCTTCTGAGTCCTCTTTTTTCTTGGTCTTAGATTATCATTTGGCCCAATGTTCTTCAGCTTGACTTATAGAAAAGCCCAGTAATCTTTAACTTGACCCACATCAATTGCTCCCCACTCTTTCTCAGGGTTTACCCTAGGGGTGTTCAAAATGTGAAAATATTTCGATTAACCCACCGACCGAATTTAATTCAGTTAATCGGTCGGCCACCGAATTAAATTCGGTCGGTTAACGAAAATGATTTTGTGAAAAATTCGGTTAACGGTTAATTCGGTTCGAAAACCGAATTTATTTCGGTTAACCGAATTTATTTCGGTTAACCAAATTAACCGAATTAATTATATATATATTTATATATAATATATATAATATTTATTTATAATTTATATTTTTTATTTCATTTCATTAATCTATAACCCATTCAATTAAATTCCCAAATAAAAAAAAACCCTAATTTTTTAAGCATCAGTCTGCAGCTGCCCGTTTGCTTCTGTCTGCCCTCTGCCGCAGTCGCACTCTTCTGTTCTGCTCTCCTTCACTCATTCTCGGTCGGTCTCGCAAACTCCCGTCCCGCTCTCATCTCCTCACTCTCAGTCAGATACTCAGATCTGATCTGAGATTGAG
This sequence comes from Heritiera littoralis, assembly GCA_031772115.1. Lineage (NCBI taxonomy): Eukaryota > Viridiplantae > Streptophyta > Magnoliopsida > Malvales > Malvaceae > Heritiera > Heritiera littoralis. Next base: position 5,436,989 of record JAPDPK010000038.1, on the reverse strand, counting down.
AAGTCATCTTCTGTCCCGTCCCTCCCGCTCATCTCCTATTCTCCTCACTCTCAGAGTCTCAATCAGATACTCGGAAGTCAGATCTGAGATTAAGAAGTGATCTTCTGTCCCGTCCTCATCTCCTCACTCTCAGTTACAGTCACAGCCCTCAGCCAGTTAGCCCCTTACGGCCTTACCTTACCAGCTTACCTCACTCAGCTCAGTCCGTCAGCCACTCAGCCCCCCTTCAGTGACAGTACTTCTTTCTCTCTCTCGCGAGTCTTTCGCCGGTCTCCAATCACCCCCTCCAGTCCGACCTCCAGTTTGTCGCTCACTGCTCTTGAGTCTTGATTCAATTTCAAGGTATCGATCTTATTTCTAGAACTGAAAATACAATTTGTATCATGTAATCATTATCACATTTATCATTATTTTGGTATTTCCTACTTGCATTATGATTTTGTTTTTGTTTATGGTTTTGTCTGGTTATGTGCGGGAATACACTTAAATAACTGTTTCAACCTTTCTTTTCAAGGAATTTACTGGAGGATATAATTTTAGAGTTTCATTAATGATCATGGTCATCCGTGGAAGAGGAAAAAACATGTTAAATCTATTCTGAATTCAAAACTCAATCTACTAATTGTTCAGTAATGTGTACGGGAAAATATTGGAATGGATTTGCTCACAATCTTTAGTCTGCCAATGCCTTCAGAATTTGGATTTTGGTTACCAAAGACCTCAATCACCTCTCTCCTTGCTTTCTCTTGCCAATCTGGATGGATTGCTAAAAGCCTAAAAGCAAGACTGCTCATGCATGTCCAAAATTAGTTGTTTCTTGTCCAGTAGACTAGCAGAGTAAAATGTCTTGCATTCATCAATCAAATCTTATACAGAAAGCCTGTTCTTCTGGTCTGCATTGTGGTATAGCCTTTATAAGTAATCCAAGAAAATCAGTGCCAAAGCTGTTGGCTTCTCCAGTAACTCTAACATAATTATCAAGAAAAGAAAAAGCATTAGAGAAATATATTCATACTTCTATCCCAAGTTCACAAGCATTAGAGAAATAATCAATTGTTACTTTTCTTTTACAGATGTCCGATGTAGGAGACTCTATTACTCCTTCTTCAAACAATATGGGTGAATCAGGAAGCTCATTACCTGAAGCTTCTAGTCAGCCCCAAACGGCTGCTGCTCCTAGTGGTAGCAAGACTGCTCAGATTCCAAAAGGGGTGCAAAGGAAAGCCATGAAACCAAGGTCAGAAGTTTGGAATCACTTTACTAAGTTCATTAATAGTGTACGTGAGCAAAAGTGTAAGTGCAATTATTGTGATAGGGAATTTTGTGGTCATGGAAAGAAAAATGGAACTGGATCACTTTTATACCACATGAACACATGCAGCCAAAATCCCAATAAAAGTGATAGTACACAAACCCAGATAGTTTTGCAAAGTAAGGGTGCTGAAGGGGAAGGAAACATTAGTACTTGGAAGTTTGATCAAGAGGCAGGTAGAAAGGGTTTAGCTACTATGATTGTAGTTGATGAATTACCTTTTAGGTTTGTAGAAAGTGAAGGTTTTAGAAAGTTTTGTCTGTTGTATGTCCTAGATTTCATGTTCCTTCACGATCTACAATCACTAGAGATGTTTATCAACTTTATTTAGATGAGAAGCGAAAATTGAAAGAATTTTTGAGGCGTTCATGTCAAAGAGTCTCTATAACCACAGACACTTGGACATCTTTGCAAAAAGTGAATTATATGTGTCTTACGGCTCACTTTATTGATAATGACTGGAAATTGAACAAAAGAATCTTAAACTTTTGTCCAATTTCAAGTCATAAAGGTGAAGCCATTGGTAAGCTCATTGAGGAATGCTTGATTAGTTGGGGGGTTGAGAAATTGTTTTCTGTTACAGTTGATAATGCTAGTACAAATGATGTTGCTATTGGATACTTAAAGAAAAAATATGGGAATCGAGGGGGTTGCATTTTGAATGGTCAATACATGCATATGAGATGCATTGCTCACATAGTGAATTTAATTGTAAGTGAAGGTTTGAAAGAAATGAATATATCTGTTGCTCGTGTTAGGGGAGCGGTGAGATATGTGAGGCAGTCCCCTTCTAGATTGAAAAAATTCAAAGAGTGTGTTGAGATTAAAAAGATAAAGAGTAAAAGTTTGTTGTGTCTTGATGTTTGTACTAGGTGGAACTCCACCTACTTAATGTTAGATAGTGCTCAAAAATTTGAAAGAGCTTTTGAGAGATTTGAAGATAAAGATAGCAATTTTAGAGCTGAACTTGAGTCAGGGGAAGGGTTTCCTACTGAGGATGATTGGAAAATTGTTAGAAGCTTAGGATAGTTTTTAAGCACTTTTATGATCTCACAGTGCGAGTTTCAGCCACTTTGCATGTCACTTCCAACATTTTTTTTTGATGAAATTGTTGAAATGAAGGTTCTTTTGGAAGAAGCTCAAACTAATGATGATGTTGAGTTTGGTGTGATGGCCATGAGAATGAATGATAAATTTGATAAATATTGGGGAAATGTGGAAAAGATAAATATGCTTGTTTTTGTTGCAGTTGTTCTTGATCCTAGGCACAAATTAAGTTATGTTGAATTTGCACTTAAAAGCATGTTTAATGATGATAAAGGTTTGTTAATGGTGAAAAAGGTTAAGGCATCTACTTTAGAGTTGCATGATGCTTATCAACCTTTAATTTCAACTGATAGTGCCCAACCTAGCATAGGGAATGATGTAGGATCAGGGGAACCACAACAAAGATTGAAAAAACGTTTGAAGTCTTTATATAAGAAGCACATGATTGAATCTGGTAGTGGCAATCAAAAGTCAGAATTGGATAGGTATTTAGATGAGGCTGTTGAAGATGATAAAGATGACTTTGATATTTTAGGATGGTGGAAAATCAACAGCCCTAGATTTCCTACCCTTTTTAAATTGGCACGAGATGTGTTAACTGTTCCTATCTCCACTGTTCCTTCTGAGTCTACATTTAGTACCGGAGGACGTGTTCTTGATTCATTTAGGAGTTCTTTAACTCCTAAAGTGGTACAAGCTCTTGTGTGCACTCAAGATTGGCTTAGGAGATCATCAATCCAACATGACATAGTAGAGGAGCTACAAGAACTTGACTATGTTGAAAATGGTAAAAATATATTGTTTCTTTTTATTTATTTTCCTCTTGCTTTATGAATTGAAAAGAGCTTATGAATATCAATATTGATTTGTTTTTCTTGTGGATATAAATGCTTCTTTGGATGCAGCAGAATCTGCCATTTGAGACTTCAATGCAGCAATTACATCTTTGAGTTGTATTTTGAGCTTCTAGATGGAGTTTTAATGATTAATGCTTGTTAATCTTTAATCTGTTTTAAGTTTGTAATGGGATCAGCTATTTTAGTTTTGTGGTAGAATGAACTTATGGATGTTTAAATTTTCTAATTGTATGAATAAATATGAACTCAATGAACTGATTGGGAAGTAATGTAATGCTGTTTTAAAATGTTTAGGTAGTTTAGCAATGTTGCTACTTGCTGCCGGTTGTTAGTTACTTGTTATATTGGTTTTTTTAGTTGTAATGTAATGAATTAATATACTGATGGGGAAGTAATGTACTGCTGTTTTAACATGTTTAGGCAGTTTACTAGTTTAGCAATGTTGCTACTTGCTGGTTTAAGGTTTTAACATGTTCGTTGCTATGGCTTAAAAGCCATGACTAGTTTAGCAGTTTGTACTGCTGTTTGTACTGCTATGAATTAAGAACAGATGGATTTGAGCTGGATTTGTACTGCTGTTTTAACATGTTTAGGCAGTTTACTAGTTTAGTAATGTTGCTAGTTGCTACTAGTTTAGCAGTTTACTAGTTTTAACATGTTCGTTGCTAGCTGTTAGAGAGGATGGTGTATTTGATTTTACAGTTTTCTCATTTCTTTTGAAGTTTGTGCAGAATGGTGCCATAAAAGATCACGAGGCACTAAAAACTTATTTGTTGACTATTTTGTTTCGCTATTTGCATCATGGCAAATGCAACCCTTTGTATGGAGTTCTAAAAAAATTCTGATAGATGCTGCTATATCTAGTCCTTTTGGTTGTAAGCAGCTCAAGCTTGGACTTGAAAAGAGCTCTCCTTGGTTATTTTTAAATCATGGCAGCACTAGAACATTATAATACAGTAAATACCAAGTTCTCTTCTAGTTGATTGAACCTGAATAGAAATTGTTCCTAATACTCATCTTTTTATCGGGCAGATATTTCAAAACCTGATGGTAAATATACCTTTTGGCCTGTTACTAACTTGTTATATTGGTTTTTTTAGTAGTAATGAATAAATATAACTTATGTTTACTGTTTAGCATGTTAATGTTGCAATGTTGGCTAGTTATTGCCGGTAGTCTCCTAATTTGCCTTACTATTTTTATTGGCTTTTTTAAGTAGCAAAATATCCAATATGTGATTCTGTATTTCTGTTTGGTTAAATAAGAATTTTGTTAAAAGTTTGGTTAATTCGGTTAATTAACCGAATTAACCGAATTATAATTCGGTTCGGTTAATTCGAAAATACATATTTCGGTTCGGTTAACGAAAGTGAAATTTTATAATTCGGTTAATTCGGTTTCGTGTAATTCGGTTCGAAATTAACCGAATTACACGAATGAACACCCCTAGTTTACCCTGTGAAAGAGTATATAAAGAATGGGCTTTTCAAATTCTTTTGCTACCCTCTTTCTGGGATTATCACAAGAGTTTTTTCATCTTCATTTAAGGGCTCAACTAGTGGACTTCATCATTATTTGTAACAGAAACGACATTGTGTCATCATTTCTTTTATCAAGTGCCTTTTTCAGGACACTACCGGGATATGTTTTTCTCCTTTGAGCTAAATGCTTCTCAAGTCGAGTATACCACCCTTCTTTTCAAATTCAAGGTCTCAGCTGACAGAAACCAAGAGCTATAAGGAGAAATTACAAGATTGCAGAGCCACCAAAGCCTTTTATTATTAAAGAGGAAGAAAACCAAATCTGGGTTAAGGCCATGGGAGCGCATCGTCAAGAAATGCCACAAGAGGATGCATATGTTCTTATCTGGTTTCATCACATGCGATTTGTATTTGGCATGCTTTTGATTGGTTGAAGCTTGATCCAGATGCTGAGGATTTGGAACCTTTTCTGAGGATAGATACATATAAAGATATATTTGATCTTACCAGCCCTTAGGAGCCTTTTCTTCGACTCGAGAAGGTCGAGGTTCTCACAGGCTTCGACGAAGATTATTTAGATAATCCAGAGACTAATTTTCCTAAGGATCAAACTCTTGATATTATAGCGCTTTAGGACACATATGCCTGGGTGCCTGTTAATTTCGATGCTCCTTTTGATGCAAAAGTTAATCTAGAGTGCTCCCCAGTTTTTTGTGAAAGAGCTTAGTCTTTTACAAACTCATCAACACATTTTTAAACACATTTACAGAGGCAATTACACATTTACCTTGCATTAATCTATAATAATCAGACTTTCTTTGCGCACTTTTCGCTTCAAGCCCATGTGTTGCTCATCTCGTGCATTTTTTTTGCTTAGAGACTTTTATTTGATTCATGGCTTACCTCGCGCATTTTTCGCTTCAAGCCCATGTGTTGCCCATCTTGCGCATTTTTTGCGTAGGGACTTTATAGACTTGATAAGAATATAACATCATAAGAACATAACATCCGATAAAATTGTAACATACCTCACAGTAGCCTGCATACTGTGTGCTCCCCAAGTTTTTCTTTGCGACTTTTTGTGTCCAAAGAAGAACTTTTACTGGAGTATTGGTCATGTCTTGCGTACTACCTCGTTTAGAGACTTATTTTTGCCCGTCTCACACCCTTTTGTGCTTAGGGACTTTTTGTTTTGCCCGTCTCGGGCATTTTTCGCTTATGGACTTATTTGTGCCCGTCTCGCATCTTCTTCTCGCTTAGGGTCCTTATTTTTGCCTGTCTCGCTCATTTTTCGCTTAGGGACTTATTTGTGCCCGTCTCGCGTCTTCTTCTCGCTTAGGGTCTTATTTTTGCCCGTCTCACGTATTTTTCGCTTAGGGACTTATTGTGCCCATCTCGCGTCTTCTTTTCGCTTAGGGACTTATTTGTGCCCGTCTCATGTCTTCTTCTCGCTTATGGTCTTATTTTTTCCCGTTTAGCGCATTTTTCGCTTAGGGACTTATTTGTGCCCGTCTCGCGTCTTCTTCTTGCTTAGGGACTTATTTGTGCCCGTCTCTTTGGCCAGCTTCCGTTTTTTATTCTTCTATTCCTGCAACATGTCTATCAAACATGGAGGATTATCACAGTACAGATAAAAATAACTGGCCTTTCGTTTCATAATGTAGTATATTCAATTAAATGGAGTAAGTAACAATATAATTGCAGCAAATGTTAAAACAATAATAACAAATGTTTACCACTAGTACCATTCCAAGTCTTTGTCTTTGAAAAATCTGTAAAGTACGAGTGCTGGGATGTTCTGCTGTCAACCATGGATTGTGCACTAAGTCGTGCTTCGGTACCAGCAATCTACCTTCACAAGTTGTTTTAGATCAAACCAAACTCTCCCTGGCTTGCTGCCTTACACGACAGTGGCTAGTGCCTCAAATTTGGTTACCACCCGTATGTCCCTGCTTGAGTGTGTTTGCAATTTCCATTGTGCCAAGCACTCACTTGTATTGATACTCAAGAATGCTATGTACAGGGGCTTACAAGGGAGACTTGCTTAAAGGACTCATAAAACTAACACACCCTTTATATAGACAAACCCTCTTTCATATGTGTGGTTGTCAATATGCCAAGTGCGTGGCTCTTAAGCCACTTCTAGATGGTTGCTAGAGCAGTTCTTGGAAGCTTTTGTGTCAGACGATCGACAGATGGGCCGAAGGAAGCTTTTGGACATTTTGTCGGATTAGTGCACGCACCAGGTCTAGAAGATTCTAGATCATTCCGCTTAGATCCCGGACTTGGGCGTGCATTTGGATCGTCAAATTTAAATGTGCTCGCCAAAGTTTTTCCTAATGGGCGAACCAGTAGTTTGGATTCCGTGCTCACCAGCATTGCTAGCCATTGCCGAAAGGCATGACACGGGTGTTCTTTGCTTGCCTGCATTGTCCTAACGGGGGAATCTTGCCTATGGGTGCTGTGTTCACCTAATTTTCTTCGCTGTCATTTTATCTAAGTGGAGAGCTTGTCGCATTTGAAATGTGCTCGCCATCTTGATTTCTTCTTTGCTGGGCATTCAGCCAGATCACCAATCGAGCTCTGCTGTGTTCATGGAGAGCTTTTGCGGCTAGGCTCGCCAAATTCTCGCTTGCAAACCGGAGTTCTCATTGTCTGGGAGAGCACATCCTCGCTCGATCCTTCATTACATGGGCGTGCACCTGATGATGTACAGAGTCGCCTAATCCTTTCTCGCTTTGGTCACTCTGAATGGCTCGCCCATAGAGTTCTCTTTTCTAGGTGAGTTCCTATCTCGGTCGACAAAGGGCTTGCTCCCCTGGGTCTTAGGATGGTCGTATTCTTGCTTGCCACCCACAACATACTCGTGTGGCGGCCACTGGCTCGTCTGACCTTTTGTGCTTTGCTCGGTTTCAGCTGCTTGTCTATGTTTTTACGCACCCGAGCGAGTGCGAGCTGGCCTTTGAAGTTTTGGCATATTCCTCGAGGTCTTTGGTTGGGACTCGTCCAATAGAGCTTCCCTAGACTTACGCTTGCTCATTTTGAGCTCTTCATCCAGCTTTTTCCTTTCTTGGGCGAGCTCATCTAGCATTGTGTTTGCATCTTTGCCAAACCTTTCAACTTGTTCCTTGCTTGTCCATCCAGATTGCTTCTTGCACCTTGGCAAGTGTTTTCCCAAGCAAGCCTTGCTACGGAAGCTAGGTTGTGGCGTTGGTTATGCAATCACCACATGCCACTCAATCACCGAAAGTGTCTGCTGTAGTGGTCTTGTGCTAGCCATATGACATTGCATTCGTCAGCATTACTTCACGCCTTGTGTGTGGGACGCTAGGCTCATGGGAGTTGTTCGCTCTCCTAGAATGCCTGTTGCGTGACTTTTTCTTGCTCGCATGGCTGCTGCATAGGACGAACCGCTTTATCGCAATATAACCTATCGAATGTGCTCACCATTACCTTTTACCTATTGGGCAAGCATGCATCTTGGGTTCAGTGCTCGTGTATTTGCACTACCGCCTTGCGTATGGTGGATTGACCTATTGTGAAGCCTTTTTTGTTGTGGCGGTGCCTGCCATATGTTAGCTATTTTTTCAATCTTTTACTTAATAGGCCGTGCTTGCCATTGTCTCTTTACTGCCTAAGACTGTTGTGTATGTGCGGTGCTCGCCATCGTGGCTTACTCTTTTGCCAAAACTCGTGACGCGTTTAACTGTGCTTGCTTGTTCTGGCTGTCGACAGGCGAGCCACAATCTCCCATCAAAGGCCTACAATGCAACATGCTTGCCACATTCACGCCTGTGTGTGCTCTTTGTGCGGTACCCTACCTCCTTTGCATGCGCGAGTTGCTATATCTCGCTAAAGGATCCTGCCGCATGGTCCTGCTTGCCCACATTCCGCCCTTGGCACGAGTCATCGTAACAGTCCTTTGTTCGCCATCGCCACACAAGCATTTCTAGTAAGGCTTTATTTGCACACATGCGTTTTTCTACCTTGGCGCTTGCCACACGTGCCGCTCTCGACAAAAGGGGATGTTAAGCGCGGGAGCTCTTCTCTCGCTGTCAGTGTACGGGAGACCCTCTCTTGCATTTTGCTTGCGAGAGCCCCTCTATCGCCGTTTTGCATGCGGGAGACTCTTCTCGCCCCGGGGAGATGTCGTGTACAAGAATCATTGCTCTCCCGCTTTGGCTGTTGCGCAGGCGAGCTACCCTCTCGCCCAACGAGCCTACAGCGGGTGGGAGCCCCTATCCCATCCAAAGGCCTGTCGCTGACTAATCTGGCAATGCCAATTAAGATGATCCACTTAATCTTCATATCAATACTATATGTTCTAGAATGCGATGTTTTATGCAAAAGGTAATTACACTTCCAAGTTCCGATACCAGCAATATCTAAAAATTATGAGAATAGGACAGAGTAGATTTTTAGGGAAATAGTCTTTGTTTTGCACCGAGTTACTGCTTGTCCATCACCGTGCAAGAAGTCTCCATGAGTGGTTCGTTCATTAAAGAAACTGCTCAGAATCACGTGAGTTTTTGTTGCAAGATGTGGTACTTAAGGAATAGAATATGTTGCTAGACTTTGCCTGACATCTGACTAGTTGAAAGATTCCTAGTTTCATTGGCTGTTTGCGGGATCGGGATAAAGGCTGTTAGCTGCTTATCCGTTGTTATTGAACTTACCTTCATTGATTAAGCGCTCTTGGAGGTTTATCAAACCTTTTTTTTTTATTTTACATAGAAGAAAGAAATGCCACTGCCACCACTTTTTGCTTCGTGAGAAAGGAAGTACGTTGTATAAAAAGAGTTACAAAAGGTGAACCAGCCAATTGTTGTATACTAGAAATCCAATTTTTCAACAGCCAAAGTATGGAGGCTGTGTAACAGTAGACCCGGTGGCTGATCGAGCATTGTTCTATTATTTTGTGGAGTCACCAGAAAATTCTCCACAAAGCCTCTCGTTTTATGGTTAAATTGAGGTAGTTTAACTACTAATTCATCTGCAAATCTGAATTATATGCCATAGCAATAGCTAGCATCCATCTCTCGTTTTCTGCATCACATTGTCTGCATACAAATGATAAGCTTGAGTATATGCAAAATCAACCTTTAGGAAATTGATTTGTATAATGAAGCTTGAGGGCAGTTCTGCATAACACCGATGTAGAACTCCCACGTTTAACCTATCCATAAGTCAGTTCTTGATTAACCATTAATGTGCATTCTGAAATAATAATAGCACTAGAAAAGTGCGTTTTCCATCTGAAATCACCATCATGCTTCAATTGATATTCGTGTCAACCAGAGAAGCAAATTAAGTGGATTAGACTTGACAAAATTGTTCGTTTCTACATGATCCTCACACATGGTAGAAACAAGGGGCCTGGAATCTTCAACTTTCCAGCGAGCAGGGACCTCCAGGTAGTTTCATAGGCTTGGTATCTGAGTCCAGCTTGGTAAGAATCCAAAATGGCGACGGCCCACTTGACCATTTGAATATAAAAGTGAATGTCATTTCCCATGCTTAATCATGAACCAAGCATCACCCAGACAAGATTTAGTGGGGGCCCTCCACTAATTGAACTAATTGAGCAGATGAGTTGCCATTGCTTGCCAATTTCTTGCTATTTGACGCTGACTTCTTTTGAAACTGTACAAATATTTTTCGTTTGTTCTTCGCTTGTTGCCAAGTTGGTCTTGGTGATGATGATCAATGTATTGAAGATGATTTTACTGCTTGGTATGTAACCCTCTAAGTCATTAAAACCATATAGCGAGGAGAGACTCGGGACGGATTAAATGACGTGCTGGCATTCAATTAGTAGCGCTGGCACGTCACTTGGCTCCTCCGATCACTTCGGTTGCAAAGACTTTCTCCATAGCAATTGTCTATGACTGGTGCGACAATGAGCGATGCAAGGAGCTAGGGGCTAACAATAGTCAACTACTCGAGTACAGTAATGGCAGCAAGCAACGTGAAAAATGGTGAAACGATGGTGATGCGAGAATAGGGCTGGAATGCACGCCTTGGACCATTGCATGTTCTTAATAATAATGCTGGAGTATTTTCAATTGGAGAACCCCAAAAGTTTTCAAAAGATGGGTATGAGGAACACATGCAAGTCAATCATCTGGCTCCAGCACTGCTTTCAATATTGCTTTTGCCATCCCTTATTAGAGGATCTCCAAGTCGAATTTGAGAGGCTTTTAGGTGGATCGCATGTTAAATATGCTCTGTTAGAATTATCCAAATTGGACAGGGGCGATGAAGCAAACAATGTGAAACTTTCTGAATTGCTCTATGACCACCACTTTAGAGGTAGATATTACCATTTTCTGCTTTGCTTGTAAAAAGGCTTTTTGATTTTTTTTTTGTGTCGATAGCTACTTTCACTACTGCTGCCGCCACTGTCGCTTCTTGTTCTGCTTTGTCTCTTTCCTTTTAGGCTTTGTTATTCATGTTCTCCTTTTGCAGTTGTTTATATTGGGTCAACCTTATTTGCTTTACAACAGCTATCTAGTATAAACTCTGTATTTTATTTCTCTTCATCTGTATTTAAAAGTGCAGGAGTAACATCAGACATTGCGAATGTGTTCATTGGAGTTGCAAACTTATCAGGTTTGTCTTGCTTCTTAGCTGCTTTCTTCCCACATTGTATTATGGCATTGCTTGTGATGCATGATTTTTCCTTTTCTCAAGCTGTAAAAGTCGACACCAGCAGCTTGCTCAACTTCACTGAACCTAATTGTGAATGGCGTGCATCAGTCACAAGTTTTGAGCAACAACGTAGAACGTTGCTACTGCTGGAATCTAGCCACTGCCTCACCAACGCTTGCTGTGAATATTGCTGCCTATTCGAGAGTTGCTGCTAGAAATGCGGAAATCAAGCACTGTCTCATCGCCGTTTCTATCAGGAGATACACTGTCTCGTCGCCGTTTCATTATTGTGGTTTTTCACCATGTATACTGCCTAGGCAGTGAGAAAGCTTGGCGTTACTGCTGCTTTGACCGGAATTCCTTTCTTCTTTCTTCTTTGTGTAGTTTTTAATTTTCTGACACAAGTACAATGTAAAAGAAAAGAAAAGAAATCTCCATGCTCTTCCTATTTTATATATTTGCTTTGAAATTGGCTTCATGTGGTCTGTCAACCAGAAATTGTCAAATCCCAAGCTTTCAAGTAACTTCACGTGGGCTTCAATTATGGACTGCTAATATGAAGCTAATGGGCTGAAAGTTTGATCCGCACTAGAATGTATGGGCTGGAAACACTTTCTTAAGCCCAATTTTCTCTTCAAAAAATGGCAGCAAAGCATAAGATCATTTTTTTTTAGAAACGAAAGGCTGCTGTTTTGAGTGCTGTCGCCAATCCAAGATTTTTCTTCACGAGCTCCTGTCGTCGGTGCTGGGTTTGGTTTGGTTTTGGGTTCTTGAGACAAGCTTGCAATGGGCCTTTCGAAACAGTAGCCAAATATTGAAGCTGGGATTTAGAGACGTCTAAATTCAATTAAAGCCCTTCAACAGTAGCCAAATATTGAAGCTGTTGGGTGCGAGAGACTCTCTCGCCATGATTGTCTCTCGCCTAGCATAAAGGATGCGCGACAGGCTTTGTGTGACAGGCTTGTGCGACAGGCTAGTCACTCTCTCGCCCAATGCTATCTCATGCGGAAGCCTCTCTTTCATCCAAGGATTGTCGCATGTGTCTACGGTCACATGAATTGCTCTGTCACGTGCATCTTGTGCGACAGACTTTTGTCGCGTAAAACCTTGCGTGCGACAGACTGTTCTGTCTCGCGCACAGGTCACTTTATCGTTATTATTTTTTTTGTGTGCGACAGACTTTTATGTGAGCGTGAAACCTTGCGTATGAGACCTTTTGTGCTACAGACTCTCTGTTGCAGACTTTCGCGAAACTAGCAGTCTCTCGCAGGTCTTCTGCACCCTTTCACAGACTTTTATACTTGGCTTTTTGTTCAGGTTCCCACAGACGGCGCCAATTGTTGTTGCACGAAACAACAATAAATACGTACCCACGTCGATCTTGTCTTCTTTCTCCACGTGTCTCCAAATAAGTTCTGCAAAATAGGAAAAGTCAGAGGCGAAGGGGTTTTCCCCTGCGCGCGCACTCCGATGCTTAAGTCAGACAGGGTTTTGGCAGGGTTTCAGTAGGCAAATAGAGCTTAGAGTTTAAAGATGATACCTGTGACCTATTTATAGGAGTTAGATTGCGCGTAATTACCTTTATGACCCACAACTTAAATGGTCATTTAATGGATCATTTATGGGCCTTCTGAGTCCTCTTTTTTCTTGGTCTTAGATTATCATTTGGCCCAATGTTCTTCAGCTTGACTTATAGAAAAGCCCAGTAATCTTTAACTTGACCCACATCAGTACCAAATATTGACAATTTATTATTATGTTTTAAGCAAATAGATGAACATTTGAATATATAACAAACTTGAAATGTAAAGAGTAAAGGGATAAAAAATCAAACTCTTGAAGTTTATTAAGGTTTGAACTTTTCAATGCTTACGTCCTCTCCCTTAGCATCTACTCTAATACTTTCTAATCCACTAAATCAAATACATTTTTAAGGTTAACGTATAACCTTCACAATTTACCTTGAATTAAGGTATATCTCTCGCTCCCTATCTTTTCTAAGGCTAAGATAGAAATCTCAAACAATCAAAATGACTTTCTAGCAAAACTCACAGACACATTCAAGGGATACCTCACCCTTGATTAATTTTAAGTCTTCAAATGAATTTCCAAACTAATTGACCTCTCTAAGGTTTTAATGTTTGCCTAATGAGTTCAAGGATATAAAACAAAGATGAATGACTAAATAGAAAGAGTTAAATCCTAAACCCTTAAATCTCTTGATTATTGAAGGAAGACTTGATTCAACTCTCTTTTGATGTAATCACTTGTGTCTCTACTTCTTTGATGTGTTGGAAGACTCATTTCATATGTAGAAATGAATTTATAGCACTTGGAAATCAATTGGAGAAAAAAAAATGCTGTTAGTTGCAACCAAAACTAGCTGTTGGGGACTTTATGGGCATAGAGTATCGATACCTATACCCTGGGTATTGATATCTTGATTCAAAACCGAAGAAATTAGCCGTTACAACACTAAGGTATCCATACCTTTGAAGAGGGTATCAATGCATTGGCTTCGAAGCCAAAGGAGCATGCATGGATGGTTTGCGTATTACTTACTAAATCAGCTATATTTTGAGTTAAAAAATTGAAATCATAATTCATTTGAAGTTTTGGATACTAGACTTAATTATATTTTCATAAATATGAAAATCAACATTTTAATCAATGTAAAAAAAGTTACAATAAAATTTCACAACTACCCCTTTTGTACTTAGACAGCACGCACATTCTTTAGAAAAAATTCAATTTTTTTCATAGAAAATTTGGATTTTGATTTAATTTAATCCATTAAAAAGTAGACTCAAAAATCTTTTCAGGCATATATTGCACATTAAAAAGTTTTAAATCAATACATAAAAATAAAACAATTTGACCTTAATATGTTTCTTTTCAAAAACAAAAGCTCTAGAAATGTATATTAATATTTTTCTTTGTTTCAAATCCATTTTCAAGTTAGACCACAAACAAAACTTTCTTTATCAAAATCATACAATAAAATTAAAGGTTGACGGCTTATTTCTATTTTGCGCTAGTAAGCCTTAAAAATTTTAACAACATTAAACTTAAACATATATTTCGATTTCAAGTAGCTTTAGTTTTGTCTTTGGATTTCTTTATATTTCAAATAGAATTCTGATTAATTCGATTTCTAATTAAATTAATCAAAAGCCAAAATTTCTTTAAAATTATTTTTGAATACCAATAATAATTAGTTCAATCACATGATCAATTAAGGTTACATTAGTCTCGTACATGTTAGGGTACTGCTTATTTGATGTTTGATTAAAGTTTCATTTAGTATTCCATTGAGTTCCCCATGCACATTCTGTTTTGAAAATCCTTCCATTTTGGGCTTTATTATTAGGGTCTTTTTTAATATGTTTTTAGCTTGTTTTAAGTGCATTTTCAGTAGCTTAGAGTCATATTAATATCATATAGTTGTTAGGAAAATTTTAGGAGTCAATTAGATTAGGTTACTTAGCTTGTTCATTGCATTTACGTATTTTAAATTGCATTTACCTAATTAGTTTTAGCTTGCTATCTAGTTCAATTCCGAGGCTGTTTTGCATTAGTTCAGGCTTCATTCCATTAAAGTTAAGTTAGATTTAGGTCATATAATTAGGTTTGTTAGGCTAAGATTACATAACATTTTCATCTAGTAATTACTTATTAGGGGTTGTTAGGTTAAGATTACGTAACATTTTCATCTAGTAATTACTTACATTCTTAGCTACTGCATTCATTACTTTAGGTGTCCCTTAGGTGCATTTCTTGCTGCTGTTTGGTACTTAGTTTATGGTCATTTAGGTTAGTTTAAGGCATTTTAAGATTAAGGATTCATTATAGCATTTTTAGGAAGCTTTAGTGTAATTTTTCTAGGCATTTAACATAGCATTTTGCATTTTCCATCACCCTAGGAGTCCTTGATAGAGTATTCTGTCCAGATTTTAGTTAGCCACTGTTTTAGTGTTTTTAGGTTGCATTTTATTAGGTTTTAGTCATATTAGGTTCATATGTTTAGTGGTTTAAGTATAGGTTAAGTTAAATTAATTTTCATGAGCATTTAGTTACATTTTTAGTTTAATTTTTTATTAAATCTAAGTTCTGTCCAGGTTGGGTTAGTCTACTGTTTTGAGTCCATTTAGGTAATGTTTTAGGTTAATTTCATTATTTTTAGGGTAGTATAAGCTTAGGCTTTAAGTTAGGATAGGTTAGATTACGTTTCATGGCATTTACTTAGGTTTTTCTACGCATTAGAGTAGGTTATTATTGCATTTTCATTTTGTGAGAATTGATTATTCTGCACTGTACATGTGTATATATGTAATTTTTAATTTATTTTTGAAATATATTTGTAAATTTCAAGTAAATAGTAATGTGGGCCCTACTTGAAATTTCAAGCCCAGATGTATATATGACTGAAGAAATAGTTTACAGATAGTGTAATAATGATATTATGGACATTTTGATGCTAAAATATCTTATTTGCATAATTTCGTGAAGTATAGCAAACAAATTGGAAAATGACGGTTACGTCTCGAAGGTATTTTCGTAAATTTCACCCAAACTAAAATGAATTGGGACGAAGTAAAAATACCATGATATTCTACATGAAAAAGAGGTTAAGATAGTGTCAATAGATTTATCAAATCGATCGTTAAATCGAAAAATTTTGCTGGCAGTCCGTAGGGGTAAAATCATAATTTCTCACTATTGGTGTATTGAGCATTGACGAAACCACTTCCAATCATTAAAATACATTTAATAAGATTGATTGGTATTGGAATCCAAAATTTTGGAGTGCAATTACACAGTTTTTACGATTTCAGAACTTTAAGGGCAAAATTGTCCGAATTTTACATAACTAGAGGTATTTTGGTCATTTTGCCCATTTCCAACTAGACGATACTATTCATCATCTTCTCCCAAGCTTCCCATGCCACCTAAAGGAAGAAAAGAAGAGAAGAAAAACAAAAGCTTTTATAGCTCTTTCTACACACAAAAGCTCAACAAAATAAGTGGCAAAATTTTGAGATAGGAGGATTCAAAGTTTCGGTCAAGGTATGTATCCCACCATACATTGTGCTTCTTTTGATTCTAATGGTGTAGGTTGATAGACCTAAGAATGTTAAGCATGTTTATCACTTTGGTTTTGATTAAATCTTGCAAAATAGAATTTTTCCATTAAAGGGGTATTCGGCCAAGCATAGTACCTAAGGAAACCATGGATTTTCATGCATGAAATGAATGCTAGAATGAAGAATAAACACGGTAGAATAAAAATGTGCCATTAGATTGTTGAATTCACTAAGAATTTCAAGAAGGCAATTTTAGTCAACATAAGGGGACTATTATCCATGGCTGGTTTTGATGATTTGAGGGTACATTTAGACTATAGAAATTACAAGGAGTTTGCCGGTATGCTCGGATTTAAAATCCGACTTAAAACGAAGAAGTGTTATACTACCGGTAGAAATTATACTACGAAAATAATTGCAGTGTCCAATGTTGTTGCAAATAGATATGAATAATAGCTTAAAAATAAATATTTAATGAGCTAATAATTTTGGTAAAATTATTTGCAGCCTTGGATTAACGATTTACAAGTGGTGCACTCAAAGAGCTCGAATACGTCAAACAGGTAAGGAATGTGTATGTGATCTGTAAGGAGATCCTGAATGCATGATTTCAATGCATTTAATTTTATAAGAATATTTATGAAATGAAATGCCTTGGAAACTATGAAATTGTGGTTGTTGGCTAGTTTTACACTGTGTTTGAAATTGCAGGAAGGCTAGGGTGTTAGTAGCCGTTATGCTCTGAAATTTCTTAGAAAATTCTTTAAAAATAGCATGAAATATTTTAGTGCATATTTGAATGATTTCCTAGCCTCGAAAATGATAAATTTAATATTTTTCATAAAACATGAATATACCAAAAAATATTATTTAAATATTCATGTTACCGAATTTAATGAAAGGGAGATTATTGAAAATTCCTCCTACATGTTTTACAGTACATGAAGTGGTTTATAAGATGAAAAGTGAATATTTTATAAATTATTTTCCATAAATTTTCACTATATAATTTAATAAAATCTTTATGGATTGACTGATGATTTTACTTGTTTTATTGATTTCCATAAAGGTGATATGAGGATGAGAATATTGTTTTGAGATTGATAGGCTCCTTTATCATGCTGATATGTGATATGTGACATGTGATATGTATTTAGTCCCGGTTGACACACGATCAGTGTTCGATCGAGGACAGTTATAGACTATGACCATAGATCTGATATGATGATTATTCTACCCTACGGGGACTATAGCATGATATAATTTAGGTGATGCTTTAGTCTACACTATTTTTATAACATGAGATGATGATTAAAAAAGGTTGATGATATTGAGTGATAAATGATTATTTATATGTTTGAATAAGATGAATGATAATTTCTAAATGGTTTACTGTACTACATTGAGTACGATACTGTTTACAATTTCAGTGATATATGTGATATGTGATATGTTTTCAAATAAAAATGGATATTTATTAATCTAATATTCTTTTTATGATTTAAATTCGAATATTAGATTATTTGATTAAATGTTTTACATGATAAAAGTCTTGATTTGAAAGGAATATGAAATGTTATGAAAAAGTGGTTTATTTCAAAAATCAATACCTACTCCTTATAGTCGCTTCTAGGTTTCGGGACAAGACAGGTATTTCAAAATACCTTCCTTACTCCATCTGAATCCTTAGCCGACTATAGTATCCTTCCTATTTCGGTCCCTAGTGTACCTATAGGAAATAATGATTTTACGACATATAGATTTCACGATATCAAGATTTGCATACTATTCCTTTACTGAGCCGTGGTTTGCTCACTCCTTTATTTTTAACATTTACAGAGTATTTCTAGTGACTGCGTGATATATCATCCGAGGATTTTGGCTGCTCATTTGAGTACCTCGAGGCAGCTACTATAGATCTTGGAGGTATAATCATTTATTTTATATGTTCAGACTTATTTTACAGTACTACTATATTGTATTTTGAACAAGGGATGTAAACGATAAATAAATTACGAGATTTAAATATTTTTATTTAATTGTGAATTACAGTTTCAAAATGGTTACTGTGTAAAGAAAATGGGAAATAAACGCATCACAGACAGCCCAACCCTTGTGATATGTGTGGAAAAATGTAAAATACTGTATATACGGGATGTGACACATCTACTGTTCTTAGAGGGTTATCATAGGTCATTTAGGGGCTGTTTTAGAGGTTAAGTAAGTTTAATTTAGGGTTTAATTCATGCACTAGAGTTTAAGTAGGATTATGGTTAAGCAAGTTGCATTTTAATTCATTATTTTTAAAATTCCAAAAACATACTTACTTTTATGCATTAGTTAGGTTAATTTGCATTAGTTTTTTTTTTTAAAATTAAAATTTATTAATGAAGAAACAAAACATATTACAACCATGCAACAAAGTCTAGGTTGTGATGAACCACAGATTTTGCAAGAAAATCAGCTAATGAATTTGGCTCCCTAAAAGTATGAACAAAGATAATATTACCCAAATAGTGTGTGAGATTGGTCATTCTATTAAGCAAGCTATTGTATTCCATGGCCATTAAGAAGTTTTATTTAGCCAAGAAATCACTGTTTTGGAGTCACTTTCTAAGATTATGTTTGGAAGTCGTTGGATGTTATCATTTGCAACCATTGAAAGTGCTTTGACCACTGCAAGGAGCTCTGCCAAGTAGGAATCTACTATGTCAATGTTTTTTGAAAAAAACGACGAGAATGTTGCCTTTTGAATTGCGAATTAGCCCACACGCCTGTAGGACTTGGTTTCCCTAGTGATGAGCTGTTTATATTGATTTTCCACGATCCATTGATTTTCCCTAGTGATGCGTTAGTATTTCATGCATTTAATTATGTTAATAGTCATTTAGATTAGGCATTAGATTAGGGTTATCATTTGGTACATTTTAGGGTTAGGATTGATTAGGATTACATTAGAGTTTTCATTAGGGTTTAGAAGTTCATGCATTAGTTTTCCCATTTCATTAGTTTAATTTGATTTTTAATTAGTTCATACATTATTATTTTCGTGTTAGCAATTCCATGCATATTTCTTTAATTACATTTTAGACCTCTAGTCCTATGAAATTACCTTTTTACCTTTTTAGTTTTCTAATTTGAATTTTTGTTTATTTTATTTTGCAGTTATTTTATTTTCAACATTGGCACTGTAAATATTTTTATTTTCTTTTTAATTTCATTTACTTTTATCTTATTATCTTCATTTTATTTTATTTTGATTAGTCTTGTAGATCACACGCACTTAAAAACCTTAATAATTTGCTAGAATACACCTAAGGTGAAGTATTTAGTACTTAACTAGGCCTTGCAATAACAATCTCTGTGGGATGGTATTCTAGGACTCATATCTCTATATTACTTGTATGACCACGCGTAAACTACCCCTAGGATACACTCATTTTTAGTTAATCAATATGCCATATGGACACCCTCATCGTTATCCACTTCTTCCAACTTTTAAGGCCTTATATATATATTTATATATATATATCGGTTAATTTGGTGAAAACCAAATTACTTGAAACCAAAATTTTTCAAAATCATTTTTGATAATCAAATAAAATTATTTCATAATTAGCTAATTAGCTAAATTAAATTAGTTCAATCGATTAATTTGATTAAAATTGAAATATGAACATTCCTATCCCTTGAAAAAAAATTCAAAATACATTGACCAATTAAATAAAAAATAAACATAAAAGCAACCAACATTAAAAAATAAAAAAGGAAAAGGATAAGAAAAAAAATTAAAAATTAAAAAAAAAGATAGGGAGAAAAAAAAGAAAAGGAAATTATCAAGAATTGCCACATGGACTCCCCTATTGAGAGTTCTCTTTTCTAAAACTTTAAAATAGAAATATGAACACTACTATTTCTTGAGAAATAAATAAGAAAAACCTCAACCAAATAAATACAAACTAAAAACAAAGTAACCAACATTAAAAATAAAAAGGAAAAAATAAAAAGTAAAGTATGTAAAAAAGATATTAAAAGAAGATAAAGAAAAAAATTATTATAAAAAAGGAGATCTCAAGAGAGTGCCACCTGAATATCCCAGCAAACTCCCCTTTCTAAAATGTATATATAGGATGAGCCCAATCTCTACAATATGTAGACAGGGGACTTTGATTTGTACTGTTGCACCAGTTACTTTATGGTACTAGTTATGTTTCTAGAAGAAGTTACAAAGAAATTTCATATTTATGGAAATTGAGAATCATGAACCCTTTAGAAACTCTTCTATATTCTTCCTCTTCTCCTTCCTCCCACCAACTCAACCAACATCCTCACAACAGTTCAATACTCTGGTGAGACTACTTGAAACCAGCATGAATAATCCATCCAACCAGCTACCTACAAACAAAAACTTCTCAACTAATCAAATCATATTCATTTCCCTACGTGGCTAGATGATATTCCATCATACCAAGAAGAAAACCTTTAAGAAGACTAGGATATAAGAATTTCTGGCATACCTCAATTAGTTCTTTCAGCTGAGGAGAAAAATAGGATTATCCTATGAGAACCGATTATATTGTACTGTACATGTATAAATATTTATTTATTAATTTAATTTTTGGGTAAATTTTATAAATTATAAGTAAATAGTGACTTGGGGCCCACTTGGTTTACAGTGCCCAGATGTAATTATGATTAAGAAAACAGTGTACGGAAGGTGTAATAATGATATTGTGGAAATTTTTAGACCAAAATACCTTATTTTATTATTTTCGGAAGTGTGACAAACAAATTAGAAAATGATAGTTACGTCTTGAGGGTATTTTCGTAAATTGTGCCCAAACTAAAATGAATTGGGACGAAGTAAAAATACCATAATATTCTATGTGAAAAAGGAGTTTAAGATAGTGTTAATGGATTTATGGAATCGATGGTTAAATCAAAAAATTTCGCTGGCGGTTCATTAGGAGTAGTTTCGTAATTTCACGCATTTGGTGTACCGCGCATTAATGAAACCACCATCATTCAACAAAATACATCTAATAAGATTATTTGGTGATGAAATCCAAAATTTTGGAGTACAATTACATAGTTTTTACGATTGTGGAAACTTAAGGGCAAAATTGTCCGAAATTTTCATAACCAAAGGCATTTTTGTAATTTTACCCCGTTCTAGAATTCTCTTTATATTTCTCCCCATCAGCTGCTGGCACTATTCACTCATCTTCCTCACCTTTCTCACGTCCTCATGGGAGAAAGAAAGAAGAAAAGACAAGAAAACTTCCATAACTTTACATACATACCTTATCTCACAAAAATCTCTTCTACAAACCTCTTCCTCTCTTCAAGATCTATCTACCCATACCCATTGAATAAGTGAGAAAATAAGGAGAAAAGAGAGCTTGAAGTTTCAGTCAAGGTAAGGTTCTTTTCATCCATGGTGTTTCATTTAATTTCAACGGTGTAGGAAGATTCATTTAAGCTTCTTAAACATGTTGGTAGCATTAGTTTTGATTGAATTGAACACAATGAAAATGTGCCATGAATGGGGGTTTCGGTCATGATGAGAACCTAAGGAAAACTTAGTGTTTCATGCATGAAAATGGTGCCAAATTGCTCAGTGAGCATGGATAGACAAGTATGTAAGCTTAGATTGTTGAATTTCCATGGAAATGGCTAGATGAAGCATTCGGTCAACATAAGGGGACCTATGTTCATGGCTGAATTTGATGATTTTAGGGTGCCATTAAATTGTAGAAATTATAAGGAGTCCATCGGTGAAATCGGATTTAAATTCCGACTTAAAACGCAGAAGTTAAGCTTTACTATCAGTAGAAAATATATTGCATAAATATTTACAGTGTACAATGTGGCTGCAATTACGCATGAAAAGTAGCTTCAAAATAAGTGCTAAGTGTGTTAATATTTTTGGTGAATTTATTTGCAGCCTGGGAGTATTAGATTACGAGTGGTGTTATCGAGAAGTCTGATATCACGAGACAGGTAAGGGATGCGTATGTTGACTGTAAGGATATTATGAATGCATGCTTTTGATGCAAATAATTTTATGAGAATATTTTGGAAGTGAAATGCCTTGAAAACTATGAAAACTATGGCTTTTGGCTGGTTTTAAATTGTGTTTGAAGTGCAGGGAAGCTAAGGAGTTAGCAGCCGCTATGCTGCTAAAAATTTTTAGAAAATTTTCTAGTGCATTACTGAGTGAATTCCTAGCCTTGGAAGTGTAATATTTCATATTTTTCATAAAATATGAATATACCGAAAAACATTATTTAAATATTCGTGTTATTGAATTTAATTAAGATAAAGCTATCGAAAATTACTCCTAAATGATTTACAGTGTAATAAGTGTTTTTATAAAGTGAAGTGTTGAAAAGTGAATATTTTATAAATTATTTCAATGATAATATTCACTATATTATAAATTAACCTTTGTGGAATGACTGAATATTATACCTATTTTATTGATTTCCATAAAGGTGATACTATTGTATGAATATTGTTTTGAGACTGAAAAGTTCCTAAATGTGTTTCACAGTAAAACAGTGTGCTTATGAAAACTAATATTAGCCTTGGGAAATAAATAATTAAATATTATTTATTTCCCATAAAGTGTGAACTTATCAAAAATGATATTTCAGAAATCCTGAAATTGAGTTTTATCGAAATGAAAGTATTGAGATGTGGGTATATGTGTTTTACAGTGAAAGAGAATATTTATGAAATTTATTACTACAATGCGAATATTTTATAACACTGTTTTCACCATGCGGTACACTGTGTGATTTTGCACCTTTATGGATTTTCTTAAAGATATTGTCTATTTTACTAGATTCCATAAAGGCAATGTGATTTCCTATAAATTGTTTTGAGACTGATAGGCCCCGTATCATGCTGATATGTGATATGTACATGCTGTGTGAAGTTGATGATATTGATCCTATCTTTAGCGTCCCGGTTAACACTTGATCAGTGTACAACCGAGGACAATTATAGACTATTGGCCAGAGGTCTCATGATGATATTAATACTGTTCCCTACGAGGATTATAGGATGATATATTGAGGGTATTGCCTAGTCTCCATTCACATGTTACTAATTTAATACTACAATTGTCACTGAACTGTTACGAATTACAGTTACTAAAGAGAAGTGTTTATCGTATTGAACTATTATTATTTACAGGGTTTATCAAAAAGGTGTGAAACATATATAAAGTGATTGGTAAAATACTAAATAAAGTATTTTGTTTAATTGGTTTTATAAACCATTATGTGATTATCTATTTAATTATTTACCTAACGGGTTTTTGTACTAGTTACTGAACTGTTGATATCACTGAACTGTTTATCATGCTAAACTGTTTACAGTACTTATCATTGTGGTTTTTTTTATTGTGAAAGTGAAATCTTAATATCGAAATTAAATTATTTCCTAAATGATTTATTTAATGGTTTATTATACCATTTTTATGTAAATTATTTATATATGGAGAATTATTAAATGAGTTTTATATCAAATTTAATTTCTACTGTCTATAATCGCTTATATGTTCTGGGACAAGATAGGTATTCTTAAATACCTTTCATACTCCATCCGAGTCCCTACCGACTATAGTATCCTTCCTTTACGGTCCCTGGTGCACCTATAGGAAAATAAATTATTTTATTACTTATAGATTTCGTAATATCAAGTTCTGCATACAATTCCTTTGCGGAGTCGTGGTTTGCTCACTCCTTTATTCTCACCATCCATAGATTATTTTCAATAACTGTGTAATTTACTATCTGAGGATTTCAACTGCGCTTTGGTTATCCCGAAGTAGTTTATAGTAAATCTTGGAGGTATTGTATTTACATTTGTATGTTCGACACTTTTATACAATACTAGTTATAAACTTAATTTCAAGGGATGTGAATTGATTTATACTACTGTAAACATTAATTATTTATGTGTCACGACCCGTGACCACATTTTTACCCTTCTTATACACAACTTAACCGGTTGGGCTGTCTGCGATACTTCACTTGTACTGACTGTTAATAAATTTTACATAATATTGTTTATATTATACACATCCCCTATCGTAAACAATCAGATAAGTAGTACTGTTGACGTGTCTAAATACAGAGAATAAATAATCATACCTCAAATATCAGTCGGTCTGACACATTGTTCTTCGTGTACAGCCAGGATCCACAATCCACTGATTTCACATTCATCAAAACCTGAGATGTTGAAAATTAAGGGGTGAGCAAAACCACGGCTCAGTAAGAGAATTATATGCCTCACTTGATACTCAGCTTCCTAAATGCTGAAAATCTTTTTCATTTTTCCTATGGGCTCTAGGCTCGCATGTAGGAAAGATACTACAGTCGGCTAGGGATCCGAATGGAGTAAGGTAGGTATTTTAGAATACCATACTTGTTACGGAACCTAGAAGCAACTGTAGAGAAAAAATTTTTCTTTTTGTTTTGAATTAATAAATCCTTTTCCTTTTTAATCTTTCATAATCTTTTTCATATTCCTTTCAAAATAATGCCTCTACGAAATAAAGCCTTTAAATAGAATAATTAATATCCGTATATTCCTTGAAAAGAATATTAGTTAAATCATCATCTTATTTCTTTAAAACTTATTTCATGTTTTAATGTACTCTCTTAATTAGTTTCTGTCCGTTAAAAAGCAGAATAAGCTATTAAAATCTATTTCATTCTTTGACATTTGTCGAATTCACGAATCACACTCACTTACTTATCGTCATAATATCCTACGATTTCTCATACTAACATCGGAACACGTGTAGCACTTAGTTCCCGAAGGACTCTAGAGGTGGCTCCCACGGTTCAATCATCGAGTCTCTGCTCGGTATGGCCTGTACTGAAACATTGGAACACGTGTAGCACTTAGTTCCCGAAGGACTCTAGAGGTGGCTCCCACGGTTCAATCATCGAGTCTCTGCTCGGTATGGCCTATACTGAAATATCGGAAACGTGTAGCACTTAGTTCCCGAAGGACTCTAGAGGTGGCTCCCACGGTTCAATCATCGAGTCTCTGCTCGGTATGGCCTGTACTGAAATATCGGAACACGTGTAACACTTAGTTCCCGAAGGACTCTAGAGGTGGCTCCCACGGTTCAATCATCGAGTCTCTGCTCGGTATGGCCTGTACTGAAATATCGGAACACGTGTAGCACTTAGTTCCCGAAGGACTCTAGAGGTGGTTCCCACGGTTCAATCATCGAGTCTCTGCTCGGTATGGCCTGTACTGAAATATCGGAACACGTGTAGCACTTAGTTCCCGAAGGACTCTAGAGTGGCTCCCACGGTTCAATCATCGAGTCTCTGCTCGGTATGGCCTTTTCCGTTTGACATATTCCATGTCATGTAAAATATTTCCCTTTTAACATGTCACCTATCATTTATGGATTTTAATATAGACGTTAATCTTGTCGTACTATAAACCCTGGAGGGTAAAGGACTAAACCGATCAAATCTATGACCATAATCTATATTGTCCTCGGTGGATCACGGATCAGGTGTCGACCGGGACTAAACATGTCACATATCATGTATCAGCATGATAAGAATACCAACCAGTCTCAAAACCGTATTTTTCATCGGAAAATACACCTTTATGGAATTTATATAATTATATAATTCCATGATTTAAAACCATAAGGGTTATAATCCTTTAGTGAATGTTGATAAAAATATCCATAAAAATATTCACTATAATTCACTTCATCTTTCGTCTCGTAATTCGTGTAATTTATCTATTTCGAGAATTTTCGGTGATTTCATTATCACCATTCTCGAATACATGAATATTCTAAAGTTCCATCTCATTATATTCATATTTTATGAAATTTAGAAATTTCCTTATATCTCGTGATTTACTATCGAAATTCGGAAATAAATCATTTAATATGATTTTATAAAGTTTTTCTAAAATTTTCGGCAGCATAACGGCTGCCGATGCACTAACCTCCTGCACGGAAAATACAGTTTAAAATCTTTCAGCCAGTACTTCTTTCCCAAATTATTTTCAGCAATTCATGCATCATAATAATTTTCATAAAATAATTGGCATTAATATATTTCAAATTAAATTATGCAGACTGAGTATCCTTACAGTGCTGCACATGCATCCCTTACCTTTTTCCGGGTCGGCGACTTCCTGCTTATCGATCGCGCCCGCGCTCCATTTCTCCCGATTCCTTATCTCGATTGCTGAAAATAATTCTGGAATTAAAATTCTAATTTTTAGAATTTTTCATAATTTATTTAATTTTTTTCTGAAATTAAATTCTCGGGAAATTTCTTACCGAATTTGTAAAATCCCGGGTTGTCGAATTTTCGAGAATTTTCCGAATTCCCGAAATTTTCCTTTTTCCTTTTTTTCTTCCTTTTTCCTCTTTTTCTTCCTTTTTCTTTCTTTTCTTTTTCTTTTTCTTTTTCTTTTTCTTTTTCTTTTTCCTTTTTCTTTTCTTTTTCTTTTCTTTTTTCTTCTTCCTTTCCCGGTCAGACCGGTTTAGACCGGTCCAGCTTCTTTCCTCGCCGGTTCCTCGCCGGCGGCCGGTTCTCCGGCGGCTCATTGGTCCCTCAGCTGGCCGGCGTCGAGGCGAAGCTGCCGGTGGTCTCAGCTTGGCCTGGATCGGCGGCACGGCGGCGGATCCACTCGATTTTGCCTCGGCTTCTTCTCCTCTTCACCGGCGTTCCTCCGCCGTCCATTGCGCGTCGGGTGACCTCCATCGTGTTCCTCTCCCTCCGGTGAAGCTTCTGTGGCAGTGGCGGTGCCTGGATCGGCCGGCACCGCCGTCCGCCATTTTCCTTTTCTTCCCGGATTTCCTTCGTTTCTGTTTTCCCGATTTGTTTTCCGTCGCCGGTGGTTTCCCGGCCTTCTTCCTTGGCCGGCGACGCATCCCCTTCCTTTTCCCTCGCCGGCGGTGGCATCTCCGCCACCGACGGTCTCACCTGGGGGGGGGATCGGGATTCCTGCCCCGATCCTCCTTTTCTTTTTTTTTTTTTTGTTTTCTATTTCTATTTTTAGGTTATTTCTATTTTTAGTATACTATATATAATATATATTATACCATAAGTTTTATACATATAATATATATTATATGTTATACATATATTATTTCATACATAACATTATACAATATATATTATATACAAAATACATATTGTACATTACAAAATACATGTTTAGTATATATGTGTATATTTATATATATACTTAAAATTAAGTAACATTTATATATATAAATTATATAAATGCTATAATAAAATATTTATACATATAAACTTTAATATAAAACCATACTTACTTTTCTTCTATATGTATTTACATAATTATATATACACATAAAACATTATATTTATATACATATGTATTATTTGAATTTATGAAATAGTATATATATATTTCTATATATATAACAACGTATTTTAAAATATACTATATAATATTTTGAATACAAATGTATTGGTATAAAAATACATTTATATAATAATATATAATTATATAAATATATTTCATTTATTTTCTTATTTTCTTAATTAGATTTGGATTTTAATTTATCCAATTTAATTCTTTTCCTCTCTATTATTTTTATCTTTATTTTCATTTAATTTCCTTCACACGAATTTTCTTATTCATCACTTCCTCATTTCTCGGGATTTTCACCAATATCCCGTTTCTCGCAAATTTTATTTATTTCCTCTTATTTAATTTCTCTAATATTTATTTTCAATGTTTCTAATTTCCAATAAATGGAAAAATTTACGGTTATCACATCTTCCCCACCTTAAGAAATTCGGTCCTCCGAATTTAACTTAAGTCCAAAGATGGTATATGCCGTATACTTAAGACTTCTGATCTGTAGTTCATCCTCCAAGTAATACTGCCAGCACACTTTCAACATCAAGAGTGCTTTAGACCACTACATGCTGTCTTTCATCGTATATGTCTATACTCCCGTAAGTTCATTTCTAAAATCGGGAGTTATTCCCTTTTATTCTTTTCATATAAGAGTCCATACTCAATCTTTTTCATATTACAGCCGGTCTATGCTGTTTATCATCCATTCTTCTCACTTAGTGCCGAGTCGACAAAATTTGATACTATCATGTACTCGTGTCGATCAATTATATGTAAGTGTCCCAGTAGTTTTCACATCTCGTGCACACGCTCTCTCAATCATGGAGCGGTTACATCTCACGTCATATATATAAATATATATCAGTATGGAGCGGTGCTATCAATACACTTGGGATCTCAAAGCCTTTTGCTATCTCTCATTAGCATATGGCAACACAGAGACTCCCATCACATGTAAGGCTCACTGGAACTGTACATACACATTCATACCGTTTAACACTTATACTTCGACTAAGGCACTAGAGAATCTAGATGTCTGATAAGGGAAAGTGATTCTATTTAGATCATCAGTCTTTAATCACTTCGATATCATCATTTCTCTTTTGGACTCTTTATTGTCCACAATATTCATTTTCACACTTATTCCATCAAAGCTACATATCATTGCAAATTTTACTGTTAATCATCTCTTACATAAATAAATCATAAGACAATCATTTTCTCTCCATGTCTCTTTTCATGTAGTATGGTCATTACATCTCTTACTCTTATGGTATATTCAATATCATTTAAATTTTTGAATATACCTGAGAATATACTCTTTTCATAATTTAGATTCTGTGATTGAGTCCTCGAATTATCCATTTAAGCACCACATTATCTATACAATTTCACCATCTCTATCATTTCGAGGTGGTTATGTGTACAATCATTTTACTGGCAGTAAACATATCAATTATCTTACTCCTTGGAGTATCATTACTTTCACTTATCAGTTCTGGCTTTGATTTTACATCTTGCCACAGTTATGTGATAACCAACACCCTTCGCTTTCAGTCTTAACTGCGGGAACTGTTTTATTTATTAATGTTCCCTTCTCGTCATGCAATTTATTTCCTTATCTCACTTTCATTTTCGTTTTCATATTTTTACTCTCATTCCTTTTTGTCGGTTTTCTCGATTGGTATGGTACTATACAGCTAAGATCTTTTAGAATCTTGCGTACCATCTTTTTCTTTACACTAGCCATCTGCCGACTTTAATTTCTTTAATTAGATCTCGTCTATAGAGCAGCCAGTCTCATCACTCTTTTATAGGCTGGCAGTAGTATTTAGCTAGACTCATTACTTTCGTATCTCAATCATTATCTTTATGTCATAGACAGGTTCACTGTCATCCTGTCGTCTCAAAATCATATATTTCAAGAGGAGATACTGTCTAGCCAAATTTCTTAGTTGTTAATCTTAGCACAATTCCACATCCTTTAAGAGTTTAAGGATTATATCACAATGCTGCTCATGTTCCATTTATACTTTAGACTCTATCAGTATTTCATCAATTTTACTCATGTAAGGATGCCTCATTCTTTAGGCTTATCTACTTTACAAGGCAACTCATTACCCTTATAACTTCAATCGGAACTCGTAAAATTCACTTTGAGTTCAAATCATCATCTTATGGACACCAACCTTCAATCTTTTATCTAAGGACGCTTTATGCAGCAGCTAGTCTTATTTACTCCTCACGTATCTCTAATCAGATCAATAAAGCGTCTATTTTCACGTAGATTAATACTTGTTCTTCACCAGAACTTCATCAATGATAGAAATTTAATATATCCTTTTTGATTTGTCTACAACTCAACATCATTTGCATTTCTCTCATTTACACTTATACAGACAATTTCATTATTCTCAATTTTTCATTATCTGTAGTTTCGTCATTCAGACCTCTACACGTGAATTTCATTATTCACACATTTTCCAGAGTTATTCTCTTAAGCTTTTTGGATTCTTTCTACATCCTCCGATATGAACTTAGAATTTAACATCATATTCAAAATCGAGTCAATGTTATCTTGATTCCTCTAATTTATATAACTCTGGAAGTTTTATCGGAAATCAAATCTGATACTTTCTTTAATCGTACCTTTCTTATCATCTTGTGACCATCGTTCTTCAACTTTTCATTTGATTATGCCTTTTACAAAGATTGCTCTTATAAGCTCTTTATACATCTCCGATTAAATCATATTTAAGGCATCACTTCCATATAATATTTATTTGTTCTTCATAAGAATTTTAGTGTATAACCAAAAATTTTAATACATCATTTAATTCATCCTCAAATCATATCATTTGTATTTCCTTTCTTTACATCGATACTTGTGAATTTCATCATCCGTAATATTTTCCAAAAATTATTTTCTTAAGCTTGTCGGATTTCTTCTATATTCTTCGATACAAGCTTAAGAATAAATTTCATATCCACGATCGAATCAACATTAACCTGATTTCTCAATCTATGTTACTCTGGAATTTATCGGGATTCTGATCCGATAGTTTCTTTAACCACACTTCTTTTATCATTTTGGACCTTCATCATGGTGTCCCATCATTTCACAGTATATTTTAAAGGCAGAGACATTCCATATTCAAATCATTTTGATACATACTCTACCCTGATTTCATTACCTAGTCATACTTTACAGCGTTACGAATCTCATTCTGGTAAGCTGTATCAATTACAATGATTCTCAACACACTTCACAGCTACCCGTTTCAATTCCGTTATTCACTTTAAAACCATTTCCATTTACTGAATTCAGGCTTAGTTCCCTTGAGTATATTCTCCACGAGGTTTGAACCTTGGCACCCCTTACGTACCTAGTTCCTTACACTCGTGTTACCATTGAGATGCTTATAAGGGCCTCGCCCGTTCATATCGACCATCGACAAGCATCCCCTAGGCGATCCTTTCGCCTCAGGTTTATCCTTACTAGTGAGTCGGCGATGAGATAGTTCGCCTATATCTCACGACACATGATCCAGTACGGGTCGCCCATCATTGGGTCGCCCATCACAGTTCTGTCTCAAGGGTCCTGAAGAACTTAGGTTAGCGGTCATCTTCTTTTTTTTTTCACTTGACTGTTCTTATAATTATCCTCTAATTCACAGTACTCCAAACAGTACCTCATTCTGTAGCACATATTCCAAGATACGTCGGTTCTATGTACGATTATCTGTTTGATACCTCAAAGAAATGAAAACGTACAGAACCATAAGTAATCACACCAGTATGTATTTCATTATCTATACTTTTCACCTCATCAGTCAATTCTTGTAATCATTTCACTTTTCACAGTATTTAACGATCCCGTTCAATACACTCTTAATTTTCGACCCTTTCAGTCAATAACCGGGCCAAACATTTGATGACATTCCACTACACTCTTTGGATCGCATCATATAAGGCCCCGGCTCGTTCGCCGTCTGCCTGTACACGTTTTATTGTGATGCCTCGGATTTGCCGGTATCAAGCCGGAGGGGCCCGAGCCGCACCACTCATCCGTGCTGTCCGCTCTGAGCTCTAGAGGTGGCCCCCGTCACACAGACGTGGCACTTAGTCCCTCACGGATTGTTTTATTGTGAAGCCCAGGATTTACCACTATGGCCCAAAGTCCACTCGTGGGGGGAGCCCTGGCCGCCTCACTCAACCATACTGTTATCCCCTATGGCCCACAGTCCACTCGGGGTTTTTCTTTCGCGTCCGTAATCTAAGTGTTAGTGGAATCAGTAATAGGGATCGTTAGATTCATATGACATCTTCTATGCCATTAATAATTCCATTACTATCAATGGATTCCAATTCAGCTCGGTTTTATCACTATTCCGACATCGCCCAATATAGGGGCATTTTCGTCATTTCGAAATTTATTTCTATCTCCTCAATATACATTCAAATCAATGAACTGATCATCTATGTGTTGATAGTATCCTTTCTGATACTTATAACAGCAAGTTAGATCTCGTTCGATTTTCGACAGAGAAGTTCACTAAAATCCACAATGGGATTAATTTACTTGTAATTCAGCTTTATATCATTAATTTCTCTGTCAAATCGATCAATTCCAACTTCTAGTGATCTATTTTGACTCTCAGTAAAATTTTGGGGGTAGGGGTATTTTGGTCATTTTTGGCTAAAAATTTTCTCTCTTCAAATTACCCTCAATCAGTGATCTTAAAGTCTATTTAATGATGATATTTTATTCCCCTATTTTATACCATCACTTTCAGGTCTCAGTTCGGTTCGGACAGAAAAGTACTGGTGGGGCCCTCACCGAGTCCATTTCTGTTCCTTACCGAACAGGCCTTCATATAGATTTGAAGGATCACAAATTTTTCGGTAATTTCTGAGCCTATTTTCTTCTTTAACATTCTCAGTTTATACTTTCTCACTCCCTTTAAATCATTTTACCCCATTTACAATCATTTATTTTCTCTATGTATTCAGACGACACAGTACTACAGGGGATGTTTAACTCTTTTCTTTCCAAAGTATCCACAGACATCAGGCCAACCAATGCTCTGATACCACTAAATCTGTCACGACCCGTGACCACATTTTTACCCTTCTTATACACAACTTAACGGTTGGGCTGTCTGCGATACTTCACTTGTACTGACTGTTAATAAATTTTACATAATATTGTTTATATTATACACATCCCCTATCGTAACAAATCAGATAAGTAGTACTGTTGACGTGTCTAAATACAGAGAATAAATAATCATACCTCAAATAATCAGTCGGTCTGACACATTGTTCTTCGTGTACAGCCAGGATCCACAATCCACTGATTTCACATTCATCAAAACCTGAGATGTTGAAAATTAAGGGGTGAGCAAAACCACGGCTCAGTAAGAGAATTATATGCCTCACTTGATACTCAGCTTCCTATATGCTGAAAATCTTTTTTATTTTTCCTATGGGCTCTAGGCTCGCATGTAGGAAAGATACTACAGTCGGCTAGGGATCCGAATGGAGTAAGGTAGGTATTTTAGAATACCATACTTGTTACGGAACCTAGAAGCAACTGTAGAGAAAAAATTTTTCTTTTTGTTTTGAATTAATAAATCCTTTTCCTTTTTAATCTTTCATAATCTTTTTCATATTCCTTTCAAAATAATGCCTCTACGAAATAAAGCCTTTAAATAGAATAATTAATATCCGTATATTCCTTGAAAAGAATATTAATTAAATCATCATCTTATTTCTTTAAAACTTATTTCATGTTTTAATATACTCTCTTAATTAGTTCTGTCCGTTAAAAAGCAGAATAAGCTATTAAAATCTATTTCATTCTTTGACATTTGTCGAATTCACGAATCACACTCACTTACTTATCGTCATAATATCCTACGATTTCTCATACTAACATCGGAACACGTGTAGCACTTAGTTCCCGAAGGACTCTAGAGGTGGCTCCCACGGTTCAATCATCGAGTCTCTGCTCGGTATGGCCTGTACTGAAACATCGGAACACGTGTAGCACTTAGTTCCCGAAGGACTCTAGAGGTGGCTCCCACGGTTCAATCATCGAGTCTCTGCTCGGTATGGCCTGTACTGAAATATCGGAACACGTGTAGCACTTAGTTCCCGAAGGACTCTAGAGGTGGCTCCCACGGTTCAATCATCGAGTCTCTGCTCGGTATGGCCTGTACTGAAATATCGGAACACGTGTAGCACTTAGTTCCCAAAGGACTCTAGAGGTGGCTCCCACGGTTCAATCATCGAGTCTCTGCTCGGTATGGCCTGTACTGAAATATCGGAACACGTGTAGCACTTAGTTCCCGAAGGACTCTAGAGGTGGCTCCCACGGTTCAATCATCGAGTCTCTGCTCGGTATGGCCTTTTCCGTTTGACATATTCCATGTCATGTAAAATATTTCCCTTTTTAACATGTCACCTATCATTTATGGATTTTAATATAGACGTTAATCTTGTCGTACTATAAACCCTGGAGGGTAAAGGACTAAACCGATCAAATCTATGACCATAATCTATATTGTCCTCGGTGGATCACGGATCAGGTGTCGACCGGGACTAAACATGTCACATATCATGTATCAGCATGATAAGAATACCAACCAGTCTCAAAACCGTATTTTTCATCGGAAAATACACCTTTATGGAATTTATATAATTATATAATTCCATGATTTAAAACCATAAGGGTTATAATCCTTTAGTGAATGTTGATAAAAATATCCATAAAAATATTCACTATAATTCACTTCATCTTTCGTCTCGTAATTCGTGTAATTTATCTATTTCGAGAATTTTCGGTGATTTCATTATCACCATTCTCGAATACATGAATATTCTAAAGTTCCATCTCATTATATTCATATTTTATGAAATTTAGAAATTTCCTTATATCTCGTGATTTACTATCGAAATTCGGAAATAAATCATTTAATATGATTTTATAAAGTTTTTCTAAAATTTTCGGCAGCATAACGGCTGCCGATGCACTAACCTCCTGCACGGAAAATACAGTTTAAAATCTTTCAGCCAGTACTTCTTCCCAAATTATTTTCAGCAATTCATGCATCATAATAATTTTCATAAAATAATTGCATAATATATTTCAAATTAAATTATGCAGACTGAGTATCCTTACAGTGCTGCACATGCATCCCTTACCTTTTTCCGGGTCGGCGACTTCCGTTTATCGATCGCGCCCGCGCTCCATTTCTCCCGATTCCTTATCTCGATTGCTGAAAATAATTTCTGGAATTAAAATTCTAATTTTTAGAATTTTTCATAATTTATTTAATTTTTTTCTGAAATTAAATTCTCGGGAAATTTCTTACCGAATTTGTAAAATCCCGGGTTGTCGAATTTCCGGGAATTTTCCGAATTCCCGAAATTTTCCTTTTTCCTCTTTTTCTTCCTTTTTCTTCCTTTTTCCTCTTTTTCTTCCTTTTTCTTTCTTTTCTTTTTCTTTTTCTTTTTCTTTTTCTTTTTCCTTTTTCTTTTCTTTTTCTTTTCTTTTTTCTTCTTCCTTTCCCGGTCAGACCGGTTCAGACCGGTCCAGCTTCTTTCCTCGCCGGCGGCCGGTTCTCCGGCGGCTCATTGGTCCCTCAGCTGGCCGGCGTCGAGGCGAAGCTGCCGGTGGTCTCAGCTTGGCCTGGATCGGCGGCACGGCGGCGGATCCACTCGATTTTGCCTCGGCTTCTTCTCCTCTTCGCCGGCGTTCCTCCGCCGTCCATTGCGCGTCGGGTGACCTCCATCGTGTTCCTCTCCCTCCGGTGAAGCTTCGGTGGCAGTGGCGGTGCCTGGATCGGCCGGCACCGCCGTCCGCCATTTTCCTTTTCTTCCCGGATTTCCTTCGTTTCTGTTTTCCCGATTTGTTTTCCGTCGCCGGTGGTTTCCCGGCCTTCTTCCTTGGCCGGCGACGCATCCCCTTCCTTTTCCCTCGCCGGCGGTGGCATCTCCGCCACCGACGGTCTCACCTGGGGGGGGGATCGGGATTCCTGCCCCGATCCTCCTTTTCTTTTTTTTTTTGTTTTCTATTTCTATTTTTAGGTTATTTCTATTTTTAGTATACTATATATAATATATATTATACCATAAGTTTTATACATATAATATATATTATATGTTATACATACATTATTTCATACATAACATTATACAATATATATTATATACAAAATACATATTGTACATTACAAAATACATGTTTAGTATATATGTGTATATTTATATATATACTTAAAATTAAGTAACATTTATATATATAAATTATATAAATGCTATAATAAAATATTTATACATATAAACTTTAATATAAAACCATACTTACTTTTCTTCTATATGTATTTACATAATTATATATACACATAAAACATTATATTTATATACATATGTATTATTTGAATTTATGAAATAGTATATATATATTTCTATATATATAACAACGTATTTTAAAATATACTATATAATATTTTGAATACATATGTATTGGTATAAAAATACATTTATATAATAATATATAATTATATAAATATATTTCATTTATTTTCTTATTTTCTTAATTAGATTTGGATTTTAATTTATCCAATTTAATTCTTTTCCTCTCTATTATTTTTATCTTTATTTTCATTTAATTTCCTTCACACGAATTTCCTTATTCATCACTTCCTCATTTCTCGGGATTTTCACCAATATCCCGTTTCTCGCAAATTTTATTTATTTCCTCTTATTTAATTTCTCTAATATTTATTTTCAATGTTTCTAATTTCCAATAAATGGAAAAATTTACGGTTATCACATTATGTGAATAAAATAATATGTAAAATGTTACTGTTTAAATGAATAGTATTAAAGGCATCACAGACAGCCCAACCAATTACTGAATATGTGTGATATGTGATAAAAGTGATGATTACTATATATAACAGATTGTGACATATCCAACCCTGGAAGAATACCCTTATAATTAGGTTAATAGGTCACCCCTTGTCATATAATCGACTTCAACCAAAGTTGCAGAACCTATGGAAACTGACTCAGCCAATATCAATTACCGACCTTGGAAATGAATACTTCCTCGTCAGATTCAACAGCAGGGATGATTACTACTCTGTTCTTGCTGGAGGTCCACAGTTCCTTTTTAATCATCATTTAATGGTACAACGCTGGAAGCCAAACTTTAAACCTTCGGAAGCTAATTTCTCAATTTTTGTAGTTTGGTTACAACTTCTAGAGCTTCCTATATAGTATTATGATTTCCAAGTCTTATACAAAATTGGCTCACTTATAGGTAAGCCAATCAAAATAGACGCTCACACAGGATCAGTTACAAGAGGAAGGTACGCACGCATATGTTTAGAGATCTAAGCTCAAGTTGAATTACCTAAAAGTATCCTTATTGGAGGTAAAGAACAATTTTTTTATGAATTACAATCATTGTTCTGTTTGAAGCGTGGATGCAAGGGACATGTCGACCGTCAGTGCAATAAGTCTGCAGCCAACAGAGTGGAGACTAGTCCAAAAAATCCACAAAATAATAACGACAAAGAAAAGTAGTGGAATATTGTTAAGCGAAGAGGCAAGCGATCGACTTCTACAAAAAATGGTCTGAAGTCATCATCTACCAGAAGCTGGGAACACAATTGGGATCCTCTGTCTCACCAACCAGAAGAGGACAGTCGTGTTCATATTACTGATACACCTACGACTAAACAGGTAATCACCACATGGGTACCAATATAGCATAACAAGTTTGAAGCTCTAACCAGACAACTATCCTTTTCTACCAGTGAGACAACTCTTAACACGGCCACCTCAACACTCCACAAACCAGTGCCTCAAACCACCCAAATACTAACCAAGGTTCGGGTAAAATAGACAATTTAGCACCAACTACTCAGCAATTAACCATGCCTACTTCACTTATGACAGTTAGCTTCAGTAGAAAACCTTCAACAAGTCATTCACAATCTCAAGCATAAGTACAAGCAAGCACCTTGTCACAAGTGTCATCTTATACACTGAATGATAATCCACATACTCACCTAATGTGTCTTAATACAGCAGCCTTATCAACCCACGCCTACATCAAATCAAATTAATGGTTTGGAAATGAATGAAAATTTAAATATCTTAAATATAGAACCAGCTGCAGCAATAACAATTAACAAAACGCTCCATACAGAAAATTATACAACTACTAATTCGCAATATGAACAACATCAACAATATGTAGCAGCCAATACCAACCATGAACAACCATCCCACTAACCATCAACAACATCACCGGACATTCCACCAAAATCACCACATGACCACACACAACACACAGCAACAACCTCAGATGCCTCATCCAATGACAAATAACTTCCTCCCTTCCCTTCCGTTTCGAGAGAAAATTTGGGTAGAGGAGAATTTACTCCCATACATTCACTATCCTTTCCCTATGGATTTGAACCACAATTCGTATTCAAATCCAAGAACAATAATTCCCCTAATCAGAAACTAGATCTAAGAGCACATTGAGACAAATCTTCAGTTAGAAACCTTAAACGTTCGAAACCAGCTACTAAATCCAAGACCTGGAGAATACTAATTTCTGACAAGACATTTCCAACCTCATGTCTTTGTCATCCCAGTAAGAGTAAGCCAAGTCATTATCAACGTCGAAGCTTTCTGAGATCTCCTTATGATAGACAGAGAATACATGTTTTATTTGAAGTTACAGATAATAGAAAACGATCATCCATACCAGCTTCACCACCCTTACCAAACAAGCGTCCATGCAACTCCAATGCAGATGATGAATCCAATGATGAACACAGAGAACCGGTTGAACTTACAGCATCTTCACCCCCTTCAAAATCCTGCTATGATGAAACTCCTTGCGTGGAATGTTAGAGGAGCTGTTTGAGATGATTTCCTTCTAGAGTTGTTTACTCTCATTCAACATTGTAACCCTCAGTTACTTATCCTGAAGGAAACCAGGGTGAACCCACGTCGTGCAAATCTCATTATAGCACAAATTCAATATTATGGTCATATAATTTCTACCCTACATGGCTATGCGGGAGGCATCTGGATTTTATGGGACCCTAACCAAGTCACAGTCCAAAGCCATAGTAAAACATAAAGGGAAATCACGGCTCAAGTCTTGCCTCCACCTCCACAAAGCCCGTTCTACATAACTGCACTATACCAATCTCCACCAACAGGTATGGCATCATCTCCACCAACAGGTATGGCATCGTCTCTTTGACTTATCATTAAGAATAAATGCTGAATGGTTAGTGATGGGGGATTTTAATTGCATTACATCCATAAATGAACAATTTAGTTTGCATGACACCAATTACAATAGTACAACTAAATTTAATAATTGTCTTACAATATGCAACCTACATGAAATAGGCTTCACCAGTCCTAAGTTCACTTAGAACAACTATAGACCTGGATATGCACGTGTTAGGAAAAGGCTAGATAGAGTAGTAGCTAATCCCTCATGGATACAAGCTTACCCTAACTCAATATTATCGCATATACCATCTATTGGATCGGATGATGCACTAATACTGCTTAA
This sequence comes from Heritiera littoralis, assembly GCA_031772115.1. NCBI lineage: Eukaryota > Viridiplantae > Streptophyta > Magnoliopsida > Malvales > Malvaceae > Heritiera > Heritiera littoralis. The sequence continues at coordinate 5,397,531 of JAPDPK010000038.1, read as the reverse complement.
CACATCACCATATACTTCTCATAAATCATTTAGATTTTGTTATGATTCACAATGGTATTACAAAGAAGATTATCATAAACTAGTTCAGAATATATTGCAAAGTCTCTGAGTAGGTTCATATGCATATGATTTCTCCTGTAAATAAAAAAAAAACTAGCTTATCAATCTAAAGATTGGAAAAAGAATGTATTTGGTAATACTTTGACCAAAATTCAACAGCTTTACCAACAATTATGTAATATTCAGGCACAAATCTCTAACTCAAATAATATTCAATTAATTGAACAAGAAAATAGCATAAGAAATCACACTAAGCAACTCAAGTTAATATAAAAGAAAAATATTGGGCTCAACGTGTACATGATACATGGATTAAGGAAAGAGATAGTAATACTAAATATTTCCATGCAAAAGTGAAACATAGAAGGAAAGTTAATTCTATTCACTCAATCTACAACAATAGCTCCTGGACAAATGATTTGAACAATATCCAAAACATTTTTTCAATCACTTTAATCAATTGTATACTTCATCACAACCACCACCATTTGATTTCTCTACAACCCCTAACATACCAAGATTAACTTCAATAGATTGCCAATCTTAACAAACTAATATCCCCAATAGAGATTAAAAATGTAGTTTGGAAAATGGCACCCAACAAAGCCCTTGGACCTAATGGAATTGCAGCATGTTTCTTTAAACATTATTGGGAACATCTTGGCCCCACGATTACATCCATGGCCCAAAGTTTCTTTCACCATATGTTGAAAAAACTAAATGAAACCTTCATCATACTTATCCCAAAAAAACCAAATCCATCACAAGTTAATCACTTTAGACCTATAAGTTTATGTAATGTTATTTATAAAATTATAAGCTCTATTATTACATTCAGAATCAAACCATTGCTTAATAAACTTATCTCACCATTTCAAAATGCTTTCATAGCTGGAAGATCTATTCATGATAATACCATAATGGCTCGTGAGCTTCTACACACTTTAAATAGAAAAAAGTTTGGCAATGCAAAATATTTTGCACTCATGCTTGATTTTGAAAAAAGCATATGATAAACTAGAATGGTCATTTATAAAATCATGCTTGGCCATTATAATTACCCAAATAATTGGATAAATATAAATGTGGAATGTCTAGGATCATCATCTTTCAAATTAATTATAAATGGAACAATATCGAATATCATTAAACCAACAAGAGGTCTTAGACAAGGTGACCCCCTATCACCCTACTTTTTCATCCTCTGTTCTAACATATTGATAAGATCCCTAATGTACAAACAAGAACAACTTCAATTTAGTGGTTTAAAAGCTTCAAACAAGGTCCCGCAGTATCTGCATTGTGTTTTGCATACAACTGTTACATTTTCTCTAAAACCAAAAATCTATCCTCCATTACTCTTCATTCTTGTGAGAACTGATTATATTGTACTGTACATGTATAAATATTTATTTATTAATTTAATTTTTGGGTAAATTTTGTAAATTATAAGTAAATAGTGACATGAGCCCCACTTGGTTTACAGTGCCCGGATGTAATTATGATTGAGGAAATAGTGTACGGAAGGTGTAATAATGATATTGTGAAACTTTTGAGACAAAAATACCTTATTTTATTATTTTGGAAAGTGTGACAAACAAATTAGAAAATGACGGTTACGTCTTGAGGGTATTGTCGTAAATTGTGCCCAAACTAAAATGAATTGGGACAAAGTAAAAATACCATAATATTCTATGTGTAAAGGATTTTAAGATAGTGTCAATGGATTTATGGAATCAGTGGTTAAATTGAAAAATTTCGTTGGTGGTCCATTAGGGGTAATTTCAAAATTTCAGGCATTAGGTGTGCCGCACGTTAACGAAACCACCATGATTCATCAAAGTACATCTACTAAGATTATTTGGTGATGAAATCCAAAATTTTGAAATACAATTACATAGTTTTTAAGATTACAGAAGCTTAAGGGCAAAATTGTCTGAAATTTTCATAACCAAGGACATTTTCATAATTTTGCCCCCTTCTAGAATTTCTTTATATTTCTCCCCATCAGCTACTGGCACTATTCACTCATCTTCCTCACCTCTCTCACATCCTCCATGGGAGAAAGAAAGAATAAAAGAAAAGAAAACTTCCAAACTTTACATACACACTTTATCTCACAAAAATCTCTTCTACAAACCTCTTCCTCTCTTCAAGATCTATCTACCCATACCCATAGCTTATTGAATAAGTGAGAAAATAAGGAGAAAAGAGAGCTTGAAGTTTTGGTCAAGGTAAGGTTTCTTCATCCATGGTGTTTCATTTAATTTCAATGGTGTAAGAAGATTCATTTAAGCTTGCTAAAAATGTTTGTAGCATTAGTTTTGATTAAATTGAACAAAATGAAAATGTGCCATGAATGGGGGTTTCGGTCATGATGACAACCTAAGGAAAACTTAGTGTTTCATGCATGAAAATGGTGCCAAATTGCTTGGTTAGCATGGATAGACAAGTATGTAAGCTTAGATTGTTGAATTTCCATGGAATTGGCTAGATGAAGCATACGGTCAACATAAGGGGACCTATGTTCATGGCTGAATTTGATGATTTTAGGGTGCCATTAAATTGTAGAAATTATAAGGAGTCCATCGGTGAAATCGGATTTAAATTCCGACTTAAAACAAAGAAGTTAAGCTTTACTATCAGTAGAAAATATATTGCATAAATATTTGTAGTGTACAATGTGGCTGCAATTAAGCATGAAAAGTAGCTTCAAAATAAGTGTTAAGTGAGTTAATATTTTTGGTGAATTCCTCACCTCTCTCACGTACTCCATGGGAGAAAGAAAGAAAAGAAAAGAAAAGAAAACTTCCATAACTTTACATACACACCTTATCTCACAAAAATCTCTTCTACAAACCTCTTCCTCTCTTCAAGATTATCTACCCATACCCATAGCTTATTGAATAAGTGAGAAATTAAGGAGAAAAGAGAGCTTGAAGTTTTGGTCAAGGTAAGGTTCTCTTCATCCATGGTGTTTTATTTAATTTCAATGGTGTAGGAAGATTCATTTAAGCTTGCTAAACATGTTGGTAGCATTAGTTTTGATTAAATTGAACAAAATGAAAATGTGCCATGAATGGGGGTTTGGTCATGATGACAACCTAAGGAAAACTTAGTGTTTCATGCATGAAAATGGTGCCAAATTGCTTAGTGAGCATGGATAGACAAGTATGTAAGCTTAGATTGTTGAATTTCCATGGAATTGGCTAGATGAAGCATACGGTCAACATAAGAGGACCTATGTTCATGACTGAATTTGATGATTTTAGGGTGCCATTAAATTGTAGAAATTATAAGGAGTCCATCGGTGAAATCGGATTTAAATTCCGACTTAAAACAAAGAAGTTAAGCTTTACTATCGGTAGAAAATATATTGCATAAATATTTGTAGTGTACAATGTGGCTGCGATTAAGCATGAAAAGTAGCTTCAAAATAAGTGTTCAGTGAGTTAATATTTTTGGTGAATTTATTTGCAGCCCGAGAGTATTGGATTACGAGTGGTGTTATCTAAAGTCCGATATCATGAGACAGTAAGGAATGGATATGTTGACTGTAGGGATATTATGAATGCATGCTTTTGCTGCAAATAATTTTATGAAAATATTTTGGAAGTGAAATGCCTTGAAAACTATGGCTTTTGGCTGGTTTTGAACTGTGTTTGAAGTGCAGGGAGGCTAGGGAGTTAGCAGCCGTTATGTTGCTGAAAATTTTAAAAAATTTTCTAAAATGCCATGAAATATTTTGTGTGCATTACTAAGTGAATTCCTAGCCTTGGAAGTGTAATATTTCATATTTTTCATAAAATATGAATATACCAAAAAATTATTTAAATATTCGTATTACCGAATTTAATTAAGATAAAGCTACTGAAAATTACTCCTAAATGATTTACAATGTAATAAGTGTTTTATAAAGTGAAGTGTTGAAAAGTGAATATTTTATAAATTATTTTCATCATAATATTCACAAGGTTATAAATTAACCTTTATGGACTAACTGAAGATTTTACCTATTTTATCGATTTCCATAAGGTGATACCACTGTATGAATATTGTTTTGAGAGTGAAAAGTTCCTAAATGTGTTTCACAGTGAAATAGTGTGCTTATGAAAACTAATATTAGCCTTGGGAAATAAATATTTACTATTTTCCATAAAGTGTGAAATTATCGAAAATGATATTTCAGAAATCTTGAAATTGAGTTTTATCAAAATGAAAGTATTGAGATGTGGGTATATGTGTTTTACAGTGAAAGAGAATATTTATGAAATTTATTACTACAGTGTGAATATTTTATAACACTGTTTTTACCATACAATACACTGTGTGATTTTATACTTTTATGGATTTTCTTAAAGATATTGTCTATTTTACTAGATTCCATAGAAGTGATGTGATTTCTTATAAATTGTTTTGAGACTGATAGGCTCGTATCATGCTGATATGTGATATGTACATGTTATGTGAAGCTGATGATACTGATCCTATCTTCAGCATCCCAGTTGACACCTGATCAGTGTACGACCTTAGACAATTATAGACTATGGCCATAGGTCTCATGATGATATTGATAATGTTCTCTACAGGGATTATTGCATGATATATTGAGGGTGTTGCCTGGTCTTCATTCACATGTTACTGATTTAATACTACGGTTTTCACTGAACTGTTACGGATTACAGTTACTAAAAAGAAGTGTTTACTGTACTGAACTGTTATTATTTACAGGGTTTGTCAAAAAGGTGTGAAACATGTATAAAGTGATTGGTAAAATACTAATTAAAGTATTTTGTTCAGTTGGTTTTATAAACCATTATGTGATTATTTATTTAATTAATTAGTACGGTTTACCTAACGGGTTTTCGTACTATTTAATGAAATGTTGATATAACTGAACTGTCTATCATGTTGAACTGTTTACAGTACTTATCACTGTGGTTTATTTTATTGTGAAAGTGATGTCTTAATATGGAAATTAAATTATTTCCTAAATAATTTATTTAATGGTTTATTATACCATTTTTATGTAAATTATTTATATATGGAGAATTATTAAATGAGTTTTATATCAAATTTAATTTCTACTGTCTATAGTCGATTCTAGGTTCTACAACAAGATAGGTATTCTAAAATATTATCCATACTCCATCTAGATCCCTAGCCGACTATAGTATCCATCCTTTACGGTCCTTAGTGCACCTATAAGAAAATAAAATTATTTTATTTCACATAGATTTCGTAATATGAAGTTTTGCATATAATTCCTTTACTGAGCCGTGGTTTGCTCACTCATTTATTCTCACCATCCACAAATTATTTTCAGTGACTACGTAATTTACTATCTAAGGATTTAAGTTGCGCTTTGGTTATCTTGAAGTAGTTTATAGTGGATCTTAAAGGTATTGTGTTTACATTTGTATGTTCAGATACTTTTATACAGTACTACTTGTTATAAACTTAATTTCAGGGGATGTGAATTGATTTATACTGTTGTAAACATTAATTATTGATGTGAATAAAATAATATGTAAAATGTTACTGTTTAAATGAATAGTGTTAAAGGCATCACAGACAGCCTAACCAGCCACTGAATATGTGTGATATGTGATAAAGGTGATGTTTACTGTATATAACAGACTGTGACATTCTTCACTAATTAAATACTGCCAGTCATCAGGACAAACTCTTAACTCCTTAAAATGCAACATTTGATTCTCTCTAAACATAGACAACACTACAACACTTACAATAGCAAACCTTTTCCATAGCAATCTTCATAGGAAGAATATCAAGGTCAACTTTCCATTATCTGACACAAAATTACCACGGAAAAATCAATATCTAGTACAATAAATTCCTCTCATATGTAGGAAGATTAACCTTAATCAAAGCTACACTTAATTAATTCCAAAATATGCAATGTCAACATTCCAGATGCCTAAGTTATTAATTGATAAATTAGAATCTATTTCAAAAAAATTCCTATGGAACTCGTCATCAACAAAAAAGAAAAAATCACCTATAAAATGGAACAAATTTGCTTACCTATTGATTATGGAGGACTTGGCATAAGATCCTTATCTTTAATGAATCAAGCACTAATCTCCAGATTAATCTGGAAAATAATCACACAGCCTCACACTTTATGGGTCTCACTACTTAAATAGAAATACTTCCCCAAATCCTCCATTTTAATTGCACTATTAGAGTCTACTAGTTCAAGTATCTGGAGAGGAATTATGCAAATGTATACCCTTAGTTACAAAAAACATTAAGTGGAAGGTTGGAAATGGATTTGCAATAAGCTTATGGCATGATTATTGGCTAGGAAATTATCAACTAATTGAAATGACAACTACAACTATCCCTAGCTCCCTTTTTCAAATGAGGGTTAAAGATATAATCAACCACGACTAAGCCAAATGGCAACAAGATATCATTAAACTTTTTCTGTCTAACATTTTCATACAACAAATTATGGGTGTTCCATTATCAATCTTTAATGGTATTGATACAATATATTAGGCACTTTCACCCTTAGGACAATTCACTAAGATCACTATATCATCAAATGTTATTGACATCAACCAAACAAAAAGTCCTCTTTTCCCATGGAAATATATCTGGAAAGCCAAAGTCCTACCCCGAGTTAAACTCTTCTTGTGGTCCACTGCTCAAAATATTCTCCGTACTTCATATTTTCTTCTAAACAAAAGGGCCTTGTCATCATCAAGATGTTCACTATGTAATACAGATAATGAAACAAGCCACCATCTCTTTTGTCAATGCCCTTATTTTTCAAATCTAAGATAACAGTTTCTTTGGCCATGGAATTTAGAGCATGAACACTTAATACTCACTATCAAGAATATCACCAAATCTAATACTCTTAGTAGTTTAGCTAATCACACAATCAGTATCGCAACCTTCCTTCTAGCTGTGCTATGGCAACTTTAGAAAACTAGCAATGATGTCATTTTCAATGCTACCCATACTTCGTTCACTATTCTTATCAATAAAACCATATGCCAATCTCCCCATTTCTTATTTCAAACAAATAACCTTACACCTTGACATTAATATCATCTTCCATCCCACATTCTCCTTAAATGGACACCACTTGAAGCTCCCTACTACAAACTAAACACAGATGGATCCTGCATTGGAAACCCTAGCCAAGCAGGTTGTGGTGGCATGATAAGAGATGCAAGGAACAACTTCATCATTGTATACTCACTATACCTGGGAATAACAACTAATATTGTGGCAGTACTTCAAGCTTTACATTCATGCATTCAATTAGCATCTTCTTTAGGAATTACTCACTTGTAAGCTGAAACTGACCCCCTTAGTGCAATACTAATGTTTGACAGGGCCCAAGACTTGCCCTGCAATAGAGAACTATCATCCATGACTGTCTTCAGCTAGCGATAAGAATCAGTAGCCTACACTTATCTTTTGTCTATACAGAATGCAATCAAATAGCTAATCACCTAGTAGTGAAAGCATAAACAAGTCAATGGTTAGAGGTTTACACTGAAGCTCCTCCATCTTTAGCACCTCTATTTTCTTTTGATCAGAATACCACTAGTACTCTTCGACTTGTTAAAAATAGAACTATATGTACTTTTACTTTTAATCAATAAAATATCTTGTCATTTTAGCTAAAAAGAAAAAAGAAATTTCATATTTCATAGAGGATAAAATTTAATTTAGTGCTTCCCCTATTCTTCTGTGTGAGAAGAGGATTCCATATTACATGAAGTTAATTGACATTTTCTGTGGATAGTAAATGTACTAGATGCGTACTGACATGGATATAGATTTGATCTTCAGATCCTCATAGAAGTTGTTAGATTAAGCACAATGTATCATATGAAGATAGGATAACACGATGTCCTATTTTGATAAGTCCATGAAACTTGTTCTTGGGTTCATTTCATCTTTGGCAAATGGTAATTTTGCTAGAATTGTACCAAAAATAACTTAGAGTTAGTTTGGATGGACGATGGGACTAGTTCTGACGAAATTAGAAAAAGAAAAACGACTATTAAAGATATAAGCTTTTTATTAAAATAATAAAAAGTATTTAGTATTAAGGGCAAAATAATAATTAATTTTACTAAAAAATTTTATCTTTTATGGTAAAAGTAAGTTGCATGGTGAGCCAAACTAGCCCCTAACAGCAATAATAAATGTTGATGGCTCCTTATGGCTTGTGTACAACACAAAAGGCAATAGTTTTGTCATTTGTGGATTATATTGAATTTCGTGATCTAATTCTATTGATTTGTAATGTGGAAGTGAAGTTTGGACAAAGGTGATCCTAAGCCTGGTTGTAAGAGTTTGTCTAAATTAGATATCAGAAAATGAAAAAAAAAAGGAAAAATTAATGGCTAGTTAAACTAGAATTGAGGGTTTGGACAAAAGTGATCTTAAATTCCAACTTGGATGCCTTTAAGTTGATGATTTTTAAGTTCACGTAACATACCTATTCTCACAATAAACTAACCCTACTACTTTCCTTTTCTTTTCCTTTCCTTTCTCGCAGAAGCTGGCTAGGTGGTGCAGCCATTTGCTACCACCAATAGTTCATATAAATGCAAACACCGAGTCTTCTGCATTAGCTTTACGCTGGTACATCATACACGTTTAAAGCACCTTGAAACTAATATATAGCCAAGTGATCAATGTTACAGTTCAAGCAAAAACACCATAAAGAAAAAGTATTCTAAAAATGGTGCTAAAGAAGGTCGAAGAGATTGTTTTCTCCAATCTTATTGCTATCTTCAGGTACTCCTTGTTTTTGCCTTCATATGAAAAGGAGATAAGAAAACCGAATGGAAAATAATATTTGACCATAATGTTTTTGTGAGACTTTTAATGCAAATTCTTTACAGTAAAACATATTGTAGTTATTGCAAGAGGGTCAAGCAATTATTCACAGAACTTGGGGAAGTTTTCACAGTCATTAAACTAAATGAAGAAAGTAAGAAGCCAGAGTGTAAGTTGGGGGAATCTATTGTTGTATATATTACCAAAGAAACATGTTTTATAATCATTTAGATTGCATTTGTATTAAATAAAATGGAATTGGGAGTAGAAAAATGAGTTTGGAATGAAGGAAATACTAGTTGTCGATTGCTCTATGTATCGAAGCCTTCTAGAAATATTTTTGGTAAGGAAATTTGACTTCCATATAAGGTAGCTGACGACTTTAAAGGGGCAGCGATTGTCCCAAGTGAAAATGGCTTTTGTTTTGAAAATACACTAGGAAAGTCAACTCCTCTTTTCGGATATCCAACTTCCCATTTTGGAAATTCAAAATATATGTTCGTTGACATATTTCTTTATTCCAAAAGTCAAGGTTCTTCCTTCAAATGATGTTTAATCATGAACGGGTGTTTCTAACATCGTTTTGAGTCTATAAATACTTCCATTTTCATGGAATTTAATACAATCTTTACATTATTTCACTTTAAAATCAGATTCTCTTCTTACACTCTTTATTCTCTGATTTAGTTCAAGTGAGTTTAAAAGATAAACTCAAAGTGCAATTGATTTTCTCTTGGAGTAAGCAATGTATCCTCGGAACAATGTTTCCTAAACCATTTGCACCAATATGGGGAAACTATTGTTCTTAAAATAGCTTCCTGGAAGTGCCTTTCCTACCAAAATTTCTTCTTCTTCTTCAATTGTTTGCAGTAATACATCATCCACACTAAAGAGAATTTTCATACAACATCTATTGTAAGCTTGATCTTATTGTAAGGTCAACTTATTTTATCCCTATTTTAAGTTATTTTCGCTCATTTTTATATGTTTGTGCTTATTTATAATAACGTTAACTTATTTTATGCCTATTGATACTAAGTTATATTTATATTTATGTGTTTACTCTTATTATCATATGTTTATGTCTTTTTGACATTAAATTTACATTTTTTTATATGTTTATGCTTATAATCAAGTAATTACGTCAATTGATGTTAATTTTACATTTATTTTCTTGTGTTTACTATGAATTCTATAAGCTGTAATGAAATGTTATATAGTGTTCTTTTTTGTATGGCTTGTTGCTAAAATATTTTCGAGTAAATTGTGTATATTTGGAAGGTGATGGACGTGAAATCCAACGAGCTCTAGCTGAGTGGACTGGCCAAGGGACAGTGCCTAATGTATTCGTTGCAGGAAAGCACATTGGTGGCTCTGACAGTATGCCCAACTCTTCTTTTGCCATTTTATTAAAATGGTTTCCAACGTGAAATGAAATTCCCTTTTCTTTTTTTTTTCTTTTTCATTTCAACTGTAGTGGCCAAGTACCAAGCTGATGAGCTTCTAAACTTTGTCATAGTTGTTGGTGGCATTCCCAATATGCAGCTGTATATTGCCATTGAGACTTGAGAGCGAAGTGTACTGAATTTGTTAGCTTTAAATTGCCATATGTATTTTGAAATGACAAAAACTTAAGTAAGCTTTAATGTTTTAATTCATATTGTAAATTTGCCTTATCACACATGATTTTCTCAATCCATTTTCAAGTGATCATATCAAACATTAAGACCATGATTTAATTACATATTCTTATTGGTCTTAATACTTTATAAACTGTCTTGAATATTTTAGAAAATTACTTGATGAATTTTTGGACCATGTTTTCATTAGAGAAAGTCAAGAAAAAACTCCCACAAAAATGTCAAAATGTTTTGGGTTGGATTAGGATCAAAGGTCACATCATTTCTAACCCAAAAGTGCAGAAATAGGCTTTCTGGAGGCATGGGATCGATCTCTTTTTGGCAGTAAGCACCCCAATGCAAGAAAAGGTCTCTCAGCCCAGAATAATTGAATCTGGAATGAAGGGATCGATCCCTTTGCCCGAAAATAGCCTGTAAAGCTAGTTTTTGTGAGACAACGGTCATATTCAATTTTTGGCTCCACCCAACGGCTAGAATACATCCAAGGGACTATAAATAGAGGCTTAGAAACTAAAGAAAGGATGAGGAACTGCTCAGAAATTCTATTCATCATCTTCTTCATTTTCCTCAAGCCTCAACAACAAATCAAGAGCTACAAAGTCTTCATCTTCCATCATTCTCATATTCTTTGTATAGAGTAGCACAAATCTTGTATAGACTTTTTCCTTGTGCTTAAACATTGTAATCACTTGCCTATCTAGAGGCCCTTCTTTGATTACACAATTTGTAAACACACTCATTCCTTGTAAAAGGGAAGGTTTCTCTTTAGCCTAAGAAAAAGAGGGAGGTTACTCTTTAGCCTAAGAAAAAGAGGGAGGTTCCTCTTGAGCCTAGAAAAAGAGAGAGGTTTCTCTTTAGCCTAGAAAAAGAGGGAGTGTAACACAAATTCAAGGATAGTGAATTTGTGAAAAATCCTTGGGAGCGTCTCAAGGTAGAGAACGTAGGCAAGTTGCCGAACTTCTATAAATCGCTTGTGTAAATCTCTCTTTCCCTACTCTCTTTACTTGCAATTATATTGTGCTTATTGAATTGAATTTATATTGCATGCTTGAGTAGCCTAGAGAACTTAGAAAATACTAATCTAAGCTAGAGAACTTAGAGGAACCGAAAAACGAACCTAAGGTTAGTAAAAATCGATTCACTCCCCTCTCGTATAGCATATAAGAGTCAACAATTGGTATCAGAGCTTGGGCTCGAGATTGATTTAGACTAACCTCTATCGAGCAAAACGATCTTAAATGGCTCACTTGAATGTAGGCACACCCCTAAGAGAAGAGGGACAATCATTAGTTAGACCTCCACTCTTCAATGGTGAGAATTATTCATATTGGAAAACTAGAATGATGTTATTTACAATCAAATGATTATGAAGTGTGGAGAATTATAGTGAATGGTCCTAGAATTCCCATGAAGAAAATAGATGGAAAAGATGTCCCTAAGAGTGAGGATGAGTGGGACACAAATGACATGCGATTGGCACAAATGAATGCCAAGGCTATGCACACCCTCTTTTGTGTTTTAGGTCCCAATGAGTATAATAGAGTATCCTTATGTGAGAATGCCAAACAAATATGGGATAAACTAGTCATCACACATGAAAGGACAAATCAAGTTAGAGAGAACAAAGTAGGAATGCTCACTCATGATTATGAGCTATTTAGGATGAAAGAAAATGAGTCCATTAGCAAAATGTTCACTAGGTTTAATGATATAATTAATGGACTTAAGGCTCTAGGCAAGGCTTATTCCAATGTTGAAATGGTAAAGAAAATTTTGAATAGCTTGCCTAAGTCTTGGGAGGCAATGGTAACCGCAATAGAAGAGTCTAAGGATCCAAATACCTTGTCTCTAGATGAGCTTATGGGCTCCTTACATATGAAATGAAAATGAAAAGAAATGAAGTGCCTTCAAAGAAAGTAGGGGTAGCACTTAAGTCTTCCACTCATGAGGTCATTGAAGATGATAGTGATGAGAGTGGAAATGAGGAAGAAAAAAAATGGCAATGTTTGCCAAAAGATTCAATAGGTTCATGAGAATGAATGAGAGAGAGCAAAATAGGAGACATCATAGGGGAGAGTCGAGTAAAAGAGAAAAAGACCCATTAGTGTGTTATGAGTGTAATGAACCGGGTCATACTAAGTTAGATTGCCCCTCACTTAGGTAGGAAAAGGATAGGAAACCTAGGAAGAAAGCATTTGTGGTTGCTTGGAGTGATAGTGATAGCTCCGATGAGGAAAACATAGATAATGAGGTAGCCTACTCATGCTTTATGGCTATTAGTGACGATGAGGCTAGCTCTAGTTCTAGTGAAGATAGTGATTTTACATTTGATGAGTTACAAAATGCTTTTAATGAATTAGCAAATGAATTTCAATGCATGAATTCTAAATATAAGAAAATCATTGCTAATTTGAAAATAGAAAAGGAAACCTTGACCAATGTTAAGCTAGAATTAGAGAAGAAACTAGAAAAGGCCAACTTAGAAATAAATGAGTTAAATAAAAAGAATACAAATTTGCATAACTCATTTTCTAGGTTCTATATGGGTCAACAAAAATTAGATCACATGCTTGAGACCCAAAGAGCTTTCTTTGACAAAGATAGGTTAGGATATAATGCAATACAAAAAGAAACTCATCAAAGGAATTTCCTAATGTGCAAAAATACTATGCATGATTTATCTCTTACATGCTCACTATGCAATAGAATAGGACACTCTTCACAAGCATACACTTATAGAAAAACTACATTTAGAGGAAGAGTTGTTAGAAAAATGTGGGTGCCAAAGCATGCAATAAATAATGATGATTTGTGCTTGAAATGGATCCCAAAAGGATCAAAAATTATTTGCACTAACTCTCATGGACCCAAGAAAATTTGGGTACCAAAGCATGTTTGAAATTGTTTGATGTAGAGTGTTAGAGCATGGGAATACAAAGAAATAATAGAGTTCAAATGCTCTACACACCCCCCATGGAGATTGCTTATGCTAATGAGAAAGAGGAAGAACTTAAGAATCCATAATTGACAAGGTCACAACAATTCTTCAAAGAATGGCACAAGGTGGATTCAACTATTCAATGCAAAGCATTCTCTAGCAAAGGAGTTTTGTAAGCTTAAATCTTATCTCTTCAAAACTCATTTTTGCTAAAATTATTTATATGTTTTATTGAGGCACTTGGTTGATGATTCTTGATGCATTGTGAGTTGAATGATTGAACAAAAAGGCATGACAAAGATTTTTGATTGTTTGATTATAGTACTTGATGCATTGAATGAAAAGCATGATTTGTGATTTTGAAATGATTATTGGATTTCTGCATTTTGAGCAAGTTTCCTATGTGTTGATAATGTATTTACTTGTCTCAAAATACCAAATATGTCATATATGCAAAATGCCATGTCATGAGCAATAATGAAGAACTTGTATGTTGGAAATCATGGCATGTTGTTCACAAGATATATAATTTGATGATATATGTGCTTAAAACCTATGTGAACAAGTTTGTTTTGACATATTTGTGGTTTCCAATGCTTTAGTTTTGTTAAAATATGCTTAACTCTCAAAATGACATCTTTTGAGGCCAAAAATGCATTTTATTGTGTAAATTCTTCCAAAATTGCAAAATCTTTTGTAAAATGGTTTTTCATTCATGTTTTTCATTCATACAATTCCAAAATCATGGTTTACAAATGTTTAAACTCTTACTTGGACTTAAAATACTCAAACAAAGTTTTGGCACCTCAAAGGTTGGTTTTTCTGTCAAAAACTGCAGAAACAGGATGAAGGATCGATCTCCTTGAGCAGAACACAGAATTGATGTATTCTGGAACTAAGGGATCGATCCCCCCAAAGCTAGAAAGGGTTTTCCTGCATGTTTTCAACCGAAATTGAGAAGAACTTTTCATTGTTTTGATACTTTCTCTCTTCTCAACTTAAAATTCATTGTTTTAGCTTCTTTTTGATGAACTTTACAATATGAAAATTCATTTTTCATTAATATCATGCCTCAACTCCATCAATTTGTATCATTTCCAACAAATGGTATCACTTTCAACAATCAATATCATTCTTCTTTGATCTCACAAGTGCAAAATCAGTTTTCTCATTGAAAATGGTCATGAATTGCATAAATCTTGAAATAATCTTGAAACAATCTTGAAACATACTTTCAATGAATGCTTAAACATAATTTTGAGAAATATTTCAAGAATTTATGGATATATTTGAGAATTTGATGAACTTATGCATAATGAATATTCTTCATTCCTTTTGTTCATCTTAGTAAGGCATGCATTTAGAATTATGTCTCTTAGCTTGACTTATCAATTCCACACTAGGTTTCATAATAATTATACTTCTAGTGGATTGATTTCAAATATAAATTCAACAATTGGTAATGGTCATTGGCCTATAATTTGTGATGGTAAATGGATCCTAAATGTTCAAATGCATGAAACTTTATCATCCATGTACTTAAATTTTTCTTATGGCCAAATTATTAAAGAACTTGGGCTTTAATGACAACACCAACATTCAAAGATAAGTGCAAACTTGAACAAATGTACCTTGATTAATATCCATGCATTTATTATTTGAATCTTTCCTTGCTCATAATTGGCTAAGGACTTGAATTGAAAAATGAGCATAGGATTTTTGTGCTTGAAGCCATGGAAGAAAATGTGTTTGCTTGAATACCTCGATTTTTTGAATCTTCCATATGGTATAATTTTGTGTGATTGTGTTCTTGCATATTTAGAATGATTATTTTCTTGACATGAACACACTACACATAGATATTAGATTCATGCAAAATGTCTAAGTCAACCATTAGTAACAATTGGTATTTAGATTGAAATAACAATTAGTATCATTGGCAACCATATTTTCAACAATTGGTAAGCCAAAACTAAATTGCCAATTGATATGAGCTTTAAATTGACAATTCTTCTTGTGCTCTTTAGTTTGAAATGACAAATAGAGAAGAATCCATTTAGGATATTTTTGCATGAAACTCTTGTGTGCTAGAATTTGTAATTAATTGCTATATGTCTTAATTCTATGCACACTCTTGCTTGAAAATGATTTATGAGCTCATGTATATGATATGTTATCTAATTTCAGCTCATAATCATGATGTATTACCATGCACCTTAGTTGGACCTTAGAGAACAATTGATATACTTAGGTGCTTGCTTAATTTCTTACCAATTGGAACTTCTTGCGAAATTATTTATAAACAATTGGTATAAGATCATAAGTCATATTCTTTGCATGAATATTTCATACTCTTTGTGGATATTGACTTATTTATTTATGCTATGAGTCCCATGTACTAACACGTTTCTTGTTGCATGGAGCATATTTATCTCCTCTCACATAGCCATGATTTTAGGGGGAGCATATTTTTTGTTTTTCCTTCTTTTTGCTATGACAAAAAGGGGGAGAGATAGATATTAACGGGGAGAGATATTAAAGGGGGAGAAATAATGATTTGAAAACCGATGCTTATATTAAGGGGGAGCTTTATAAAATCCTGCTTTATTTGAGGGGGAGTATTTCTCTAAAGAATTTTCAAAACAAATTTACTATAAGTTTTGTCATATCAAAAAGGGGGAGATTGTTAGCTTTAAATTGCCATATGTATTTTGAAATGACAAAAACTTAAGCAAGCTTTAATTTTTTAATTCATATTGTAAATTTGTCTTATCACACATGATTTTCTCAATCCATTTTCAAGTGATCATATCAAACATTAAGACCATGATTTAATTACATATTCTTATTGGTCTTAATACTTTATAAAATGTCTTGAATATTTTAGAAAATTACTTGTGAATTTTTGGACCATGTTTTCATTAGAGAAAGTCAAGAAAAAACTCCCACAAAAATGTCAAAATGTTTTGGGTTGGATTATGATCAAAGGTCACATCATTTCTAACCCAAAAGTGCAGGAAATAGGGTTTCTGGAGGCAGGGGATCGATCCCCTAAGGGAAGGGATCGATCCCTTTTTGGCAGTAAGCACCCCAACGCAAGAAAAGGTCCCTCAGCCCAGAATAATCGAACCTGGAATGAAGGGATCGATCCCCTATGGGAAGGGCTCGATCCCTTTGCTCGAAAATAGCCTGTAATGGCTAGTTTTTGTGAGACAACGATCATATTCAAGTTTTGGCTCCACCCAATGGCTAGAATACATCCAATGGACTATAAATAGAGGCTTAGAAGCTAAAGAAAGGATGAGGAACTGCTCAGAAATTCTATTCATCATCTTCTTCATTTTCCTCAAGCCTCAACAACAAATCAAGAGCTATAAAGTCTTCATCTTCCATCATTCTCATATTCTTTGTATTGGGTAGCACAAATCTTGTATAGGCTTTTTCCTTGTGCTTAAACATTGTAATCACTTGCCTATCTAGAGGCCCTTTTTTGATTACACAATTTGTAAACACACTCATTCCTTGTAAAAGGGGAGATTTGTCTTTAGCCTAAGAAAAAGAGGGAGGTTACTCTTTAGCCTAAGAAAAAGAGGGAGGTTCTTCTTGAGCCTAGAAAAAGAGAGAGGTTTCTCTTTAGCCTAGAAAAAGAGGGAGTGTAACACAAATTCAAGGATAGTGAATTTGGGAAAAATCCTTGGGAGCGTCTCAAGGTAAAGGACGTTGGCAAGTTGCCAAACCTCTATAAATCGCTTGTGTAAATCTCTCTTTCCCTACTCTCTTTACTTGCAATTATATTGTGCTTATTGAATTGAATTTATATTGCATGCTTGAGTAGCCTAGAAAACTTAGAAAATATCAATCTAAGCTAAAGAACTTAGAGGAACTGAAAAACGAACTTAAGGTTAGTAAAAACTGATTCACCCTCCCTCTCGGTATAGCCTATAAGAGCCAACAGAATTCAAGTTGCAAGCTACACTATCAATCTCTACAGTGGGGACATGATCCTTTTAGTTATGGTGGCTAAATTGAAGCTTTAGCCCATAATATCTATGTTTTAATCATGCGTGTTGTAATGTAGTGTAATTATCTAAATATTTGTAGTATAAAATTAAGGAGTTTGTCTAATCCTTATTGTATATCTTTTGAGTTTCTTCCCAACAATTTGAGTAGGAAGCAAATTTAACTTGCTTGAATTATAGTACTATATAAATGTGATAGTTCTTGCTTAGACTTAACCAAACCTTCAATTCTTGAGGTTGCAAAATTTGGGCGGGGTGAAATACATAAATACCCTATTCTTATACCAAGAGGACACTAACCCCTTTCTAGTTATGAAATACCAAATTTTCTCTTTAACCATTCTTAAATCTAGAAATCATAAATGCTAAACCCTGGATTCTAAACCCGAAAACTATAAACTATAAACTATAAACCTTAACCCTTAAATCCTAAACCCTAAACAAAAAATCCTTAAATTTTAAATCCTAAACCCTAATTAAACAAAAAAATTGATATGTTGAAACTAAAGGGGGCTTTGTGTCTTTTTAGTATATGTATAGGGGGTTTATGTATTTCACCCTTAAAATTTGTTATTCCTAACACCACCTTCAATTCTTGAGGATATGACGCTGAAATTTGTTAGGTTTAACAAGATCTTCAATCCTTGAGGACAAGGCCATCTATTCTTAAGGTTGTAAACTTTGTTAAAAAGAGAAGGAAGGTGGCATATGGTGAAGATCAAGAATGCAAGCGTGCCAATATAACGATTATGGCTGAGTTTGCGGTCAATGATTAGTTAGTTGAATATTTATGAATTGTAAGAGTAGCAGTTGTCAGATGCTAGCAGTTGTAGTTTTCTTTTCATTTTTATTGATTTTTTATAATTAGTAAGTCTGTTAAGAGTCCAACCAATGTAATTGATATAACTAGAGTTGTATTGGTTATATGGAATTGAGGATTGTAATGATATGCTATTTCATCTTTCTTTTTTGGTCTTACTCCCTCTCACATTGACATATCAAGTTCCATTAATCAATCCATTTATTATATAACAAATTGGTATCAAATACCAAATAGATCCAACTAGAATTTGGGAAAGCATAAAAATCATACATCCATAGTAATAGGCATTAGACTAAAGACATTGAACATGAAAAAAAAAACCACATAAAAATTGGCAAAGCTTGGTTTAGGCAAAAATAGAGCTTCAAAATTACCTCATAACTTCTATTCAAAGAGCTTGTAATCTCAAGACTTTTAATCTCCTCATGCTTTTTCATGCCGAGATTAGGTTGTTGTAAACCAAAGCTGTTAAATTGTTCAGCCTCTAATGGTAATCCACATAAGCAATTATGGAACCTTTGGGAAAGATAAGAATGTATTTTGATCATCTTTATGCTAGTAAATTGAGTTTCTAAAAACTCACTCCCAAGCTTTCTCAAGATTTCTCAAGCTCCAGAGCACAAGAAACAAATTTCTTTCGAGCATGAAGGAGAAAGAGGGGTGGCAACAACCCTGAGAGTTTCCACGCCTTGTGGCCTTAAATTGTATGCTATGGGGCTGGTCACAAGATTGCTTATAAAGGTAAGGTATTTTCTATTCCAACTTTTGGAACAAATACCCCTTTAAGCCCTGAACTTATTAAAATTATAACAACAACCTAGAACTTGGTTAAACCCTACAATTAAGCCCACATACTAATAAATGTTTAATAAAGTCCCCGTGAAAATTTTTCAAATTTCCCTAAGTAATCTAATCCAATTTAATTCTAATTACTACTTTTATGTGTAACCCATTAGATCCTAAACATGTTTGCAATGAATTAATATCTAATTCATAGATCAAGATGGGTATTTAGCAATACTTCAAGACAACCCAAATGTTCAGAGAGTCAATATAGTTTGACTAACCTATTTAGTGTGTAATATGTCAATGTAATTCGATACTTTCATCAAAATTCATCAAAACGTATAAAGCATGACATAGTGTCTACTTTTTATCTTTCCATATTAGTCCTAAAGCTACCAGTATTAACTCCATTACTTTTATTGCCTTGGCAAGGACTTATAAGTAAATATGAGCTAAGAATAAATGAGATATATCCCCTAAGTGATCGAGGGTGATGATCCTTTCTTGACTATTCATTCATCTTCATGTGCTTCATAACACACACAAAAACACCATTTTTAGGCATCTAGCATCGAAACTCGTAGAGTTTTGATTAAAGTGTGGCAATTCACACGTAAGATGACATGGCATCTCAAGTCAAAAGTTCCATTATACTATAGACACATGAAAGCATATTCCATAGACACTTGAGTGACTCTATCTGCTAGAATGGAAATATTTATTTTGAAATAACAAACACTTAAGCATATTCAAATGTACGATCTAGAATGTAAATTTTCTCATCTAAATCAAGTTTTTCACAAATCATGAGCTTTTTATCAATTTAAGATCATATTTTAAATGACAATTTTCAACTGGTCTATATTTATTTAGAAATCATTTTAGAATATTATACTTAGTAATTTTCTCATAGAATTATTGAAAATCTATATTGAAAATTACTTGGTAAATTATGGGCTCAATTTCATGCACTTAAGATCATATTATATATAAAAGAAATTGAAATTGATTTAAAAAATCATTTTAATTCATTAAATTGCCTAGGAAAATTCCTTTATGGCAAAGGAATCGATCTCCATCTTTAGAAGATCGATCCCTCGACTAGTTAGTAGCCATTCCTTTGTTTTTACAACAGAAAAATCGATCCCCCGCAATAAGGAATTGATCCTCTAGGCTTAAATACCCCATTTTCCCTTTGAATTTAACAAAAGGATCAATCCCCCTCATGGAGAGATCAATCTCTCTCACTGACGGATCAATGCCCTTCATGAAGGAATCAATCCCCCTTTGTTTTCCTTAACAATTTTATGGAGGAAATTGAAAGGAATAGATCCCCCATGAGTAGGGATTGATCCCCCCTTAAAGTTAGATTGCCCTAAACAACTAGTTTTTGTCTCTAACAACAAATGATGCCGTCTCACATATAAAATGGAGTTTCCAAGTGATGAGAAGGGAGAGCAACAATTCAAAATCTTCTATTACACTCATATAAAGTCTTCACTTGTCTAGGAAGCACATTTCATTCTATAATCCTTTGATTTCTTCAAGAAAGCTTATCTTGTAATCACTCAACCTTTGTAGAGGTATTGAGATTACAGTATTTGTATACCTACACTTGATTCTTGTAAACAAAAGGAGTGATACCCTTGAGAGATTGAATTTGTGAGAGTTAGGTAATGACTTGCTATGTGGGATTAAGGGTTTCTTCCTAAGCTCCAAATGGAAGTATAAGAGGTCTCACCAACCTTGAAAGACGTGTTTCAGGGTTTCTTCCTAAGCCACAAAAGGAAGTGTAAGTGGTCTCACCAACCTTTGAAGTGGTGTGTAAGAAGTCACTTGTGATAGTGAAATCGATAGTCTTGACGAGAAGTTTAAGAAGAGATAACGTAGGCTCAAGTTTAGCCGAACCTCTATAAATCTTGTGTTTGCATTCTCTTTCCCTTAAACTCTTTACTTTGAACATTTAATTTCAATAAATATTGTGCTTGATTGAGTGAATTGTTAAAATTGTATTAAGTTAGAAAATTCAACATAAAACTTATTCACCCCCTCTCTATTTGAGCCAACAATTAGTATCAAATCTTTAGCTGTTGATTTGAAAAGGATTAAACCCCTAAAAGTTAAATGATCCTAGATGGCTCAAACGATTATAGCAACTTCTTTAGGTGGAGAGGGACACTCTACCCTTAGACCTACCCTTTTCAATGGAGAAAACTACTCCAATTGGAAAACTAAAATAATGTTGTTTGTGCAAACAAATGACTATGAGTTGTGGAGGACAATAGTTAGAGGTCTTTAAATTCCTAAAAAGAAAGTAGATGGAATTGAGGTTCCAAAGGATGAGGAGGAATAGGGATGCTATCGATATAAGATGGCACAATTGAATGCCAAAGCAATGCACACCTTCTTTTGTGCACCAGGCCCTAATGAGTATAATAGGGTCTCATCATGGGAAAATGCTAAGTAGGTTTGGGATAAACTTGCAATTACTTATGAGAGGACAAGTTAAGTAAAAGAAACCAAGGTAGGCATGTTCACTCATGATTATGAGTTTTTTAGAATGAAACCAAAAGAGTCCATTAGTCAGAAGTCAACTAGATTTACCGATATAATCAATGGACTTAAATCTTTTGGAAAGACCTACTCTAATGTAGATATGGTTAAAAAGATTCTAGATAGCCTGTCTAAGTCTTTAGAGGTAAAGGTTACTGCCATAGAGGAATCTAAGGATCCTTAGCCGAAAGCATGCCTAAGACATCAAAACCATTTGGTACCTAAGGCAACACACACACACACACACACACACACACACACACACACATGTGTCACAATCACTTCGTGCATGATGTTAACATTACACTGATACGTTTAGGTACAATTTCCTTACCAATTGGATGAAAACTGAGACCTTAGCACTAGCACTTTCATTCTTTTCGATTCTAATTGTCACCTTGGCAAATAAATACTCAATAAGCTTAGTTTTTAAATTTAAAATGCCTCAAACATCTCAAAACCAAGAAAACACTAATTCCTTACCTAGAATGAATAAGAACCTGAGAACTCAATCCTAACTTCCTTTTGGTTTCATGCCATGACGTGACCTATATTCACATGCAAAGTTGTTTTAGTTCTTATTTCATAGTAATTTAAGCCAAATTCAACAAAAACACATCCTTCCTTACCTTGAGTTGAAGATACTGAATGCTCTTCTTCTTTATGTCTTTCGGTGAAATCTTTTCTCCCTTTTCTGACTTCAAGTTTTTCTCTAGCAATTCCACATGCAATGCCATTAGTTTATCATCCAAGAAGATTTATACATCAAGAAACCAAAGGAAGCATTTTCGTTACCTTAACGTTGAAACCAAAAGCTTCAATCCTTCTCTTCTCGATTTCACTCTAAATTGTGGCTCAAATTCAACATGTAACAATGATACAAGCTTCCTTTATGTTCCTCCAATAAGATTTCCTCATGGCTTTAGCAAGAACAGAGGGATTTCACCTTCAATTTCCTAGGAAGTGGCAGTTCAATGTCTTTCCCTTAAATGCCGAGAGTGAGAGAGTGAATAGTGAGGGTTCAAAGTCTAAACACTAAGGACAAATCACTTAGCATTTTCAGTTTTGTGACAAGGATATGTAAGGAATTTCATTAATTTATCAAGGCTATACTAGGCCTAATTTGTTAAGAAGAGATAACTAGTGCTTAATTACTATTACATGCACATTATGGTTTTTAAGTCATAATTATTAGCTATTACTTCATGGTCACTCACTAAGTTTTTACTATAGATTTCAATCTATAATTTGATTCCTGCAATCCCTAAATTAAAATCCTTGTAATAAAAATCTAAATCTACAAATTGAATTTAAATTAATTTTTTTTGCAAACCCCAATTCCCAAATTAGATTCACCTTCCTCCAATTCAATCTCTAAATTGTTCAACCCAAGCTAACTATCAAGTTCAAAATTTGAATCGAAGAAACAAAATTAGCAAAAAAAAGAAAAAAAAAACCAAGAAAAATTAAGAATGGGAGAGAAAGAAAGTGGAAGAAAGGATTGGGGATAGGATTTGCATCCTCTTTGTATATAGTTTTTGAGAACAACGTTTTAAAATGGTGATGATTCAGACTATCTTTATGATTAATCTAAAAAACAATAAAATAATTATTTAATAACTTTAATTATTTTATTATCTTTGGATATTTCATTTAAGTTTATGATATTTTTATATTTAATATGAAATAAAATTAAAAATAAAAAATGAAAAATAGAATTTAGTATTTGCTGTTATCAAATAATATATTTATATTCGGTATTTAATTTTAAGTAAAATACCGAACAGTTTTTATAATTCAATTTCAATATTTTTTACATTCACTACTAAATATTTCGTACAAAATTTTTTAGCAGTTAAATTTTTAATTTACCAAATAGCACTTTACTTGATGTACCCCATTTGTTTTTGGGCTTACATTTCGCAGAATCACATAGAAATCAATAAAAGAAACAAATATATGTAATTGAAATTCATCGTCCCAAAAATAACTATAAATGTATGTGCGTTGTTGAAACAGTAAATATCCTATTGGGCTTGAAGAGCCCTTATTAAAAAAAAAACCTGATTGCTACATCCAACTTGAATTTTATTAGTGTGTGTATATATATTCCTTAATTAACTTATGTACTTCAAGAGAAGATTACACATTGGTAACCAAGTAGATCCCTTCAGTCTGGGAAAAGCTCAAGACATTTCTAGTGAATAATAAAAACTAGAGAGCGATAATATTTGGGAGAGGTGAGGAGCTTTAGCTGTGACAAAGCCTCTAGTAAAATTAGTCTCAACTATTAAAATGAACGAAGATACCTATAGTTTACAAAAAAAAAAACTAGAGAGCAATAGGAAAAGGGTTGATCATGCATGCCACATCATGTAGGCAACTTGTAGCAATATTCTCTTCTTGGCCAATAACCAGTAGCAATATTTGTGAAATGTAATTTCCTTGCATATTGGATATGAATAATTAAAGGTTTGTTTGGTATCGTTTTTGTTTCTGTTTTCTGTTTTTGTTTTAAGTTTTTTTGGAAACAGAAATAGAAAACATGTTTGGCAACATGTTTCCGTTTTCTAAAAACGAAAACGAAAACAAGAATTTCAAAATTATTGGAAACAAGAATTTCTTGTTTTCATTGTTTTTGGAAACATGTTTTCATTTCTATTACTGTTCATAAGTAAGTAAACAGAGTTTATATATTAATATAATATATAATATTTTTATAATAAAAATATAAATAAAATTAAATAATTTTTAAATAAAATAATATTAAATTTTAATATAAAATATTAATTAATTAATATTTTAAATTAATATATTTATTTTAATATAAAAAAGTTAAAAACGTAAAAAGAAATTAAATATAAATTACATTGAACTATAATATTATAATATTATTTAATTTAAATTTTTATAATAATTTATTGAATATATTATATAGTTTAAATAATATCATTTATTATAATTTTGATATGTTAATAATTAATATTATTATCTAATATAATTCATTTTTATTTTACTAAACAATATTATTATTTTACTAAACAATATTATTATTTAATATTATATTCTATCTTAAATTTAAAATATATCACTACTACTATTAAATAATTTAATATTATTAAATAAGTAAATACTTAACATTAAATAATATTATTTATATTCAATATAATACATTTTAATAACTATATAATTTATTATAAATTAATTAGTTAAATATTTTATTTAATAATGTAATATTATTATTACAATTAAATAAAAAATTATTATTAAATATAATTTATGATTATTACAATTAAATTAAATAATATTATTTTATTTAATATTATATTTAATTATAATATTATTTAAATTATATTAAATTTTTATATGATTAAATGAAAATATTTAATATTAGTATTAAATAATATAAAATAATATTATTTAATATCATCTACAAATTATTATTTAATAAATATATTATTTTTTATTTAATTTTTAAATTTTATTTTGTGAATTGAATTATTATATATGAATCAATTTAAATATTTGTTTTCAAAACGTAATAATATTAAACAAATATGTTTTCTGTTTTCAAAAATTAAAAACAAAACAAAATAAAACAAAAACAGAATTTTCAAAAACAAAAAACATAAAACAGAAAATAACAAACAATACCAAACGACCTCTAAGAATACAAGAAATACGTGAACTACTTTTTGGGAGAATCATTCAAATCTTCAAAAGAAAAAAAAAAGATACGGTTTCTTTAGATTTTAATCACGCTTATGAACTCTCATTCGGCCGTTTACTTTGATAACAATCACTTTTCCATATTTTAATATTGCAATGTTTGCGATTAATAAAGTTGAGTGCTTCTCGCGAGAATACTACAATTCTTTACTGCATATTAAACAAATGTGATCACAATGCTCAACGTATGACTTTTAAGCGTCCACTGTATTATTATTATTATTATTATTATTATTATTATTATTATTATTATTATTATTATTATTATTTCAAAGGCCAAAGGGAATTTTCATTTTAGGAGAGGACTTAGGAATACGTACGCCATGGGGACTATTCCGGATGCAACAGTCATTTACAAGTACTATAACAGTAGCGTTAAACATACCAAACCGAGTTTAACTTCTTTTTACCGGGCTTGATCAGTTTTATCAAACAACACTTTCCAATTTCCATATACACTCCAGCTGGACAAATAGGCCGCGTAAGTCCACAAGGGAGAGGGTGTGACCTTGCCTGACCTGTATATATTATTTTCAAACTAGAAAAGCTACCTGGCTTCGCTCGGATTACATTTTATTAGTATAAATTAATAATAAATATTAAAAATAATCTAGGTTAAAAAAATTAACAAATTTATTCAAAAGAAATTCATATATACAATTTAATTTGATTTTAAATATTAGTTCATATAACTTACCCTTATCTATTGAGATAAAGTTTTGATGATAATGATGACTAAAAAAAAATTCTATTGATGCATATCGGGATTTTGTTTTTCAATTTTTACATGATATATATATATATATATGTATGTATGTATAAGTACGAAAAAAATAAAAATATACATATATAGTGTGCTAAACTTAAATAAAGCTAAATAACCTATAAAAAATATATTGAAGATAGAAATTGATGTTCCATTCAGTACAATGTATATGAGCCTTTACAAACTTGTCTATATGATGTCTGCAAATAGTGTTCGGAGAAAGTTAATAAGCAGGATTATATATCGCTGCTAACTAATCAAGTCGAATGGATTAGTGTCTCTCCTTTGAGTGTTTTCTCTTGGTGTGAGTTTATGTCTGTTGTCGTCTTGTGAATAAGTGGTTTACTATTGTTTGTTTTAAGAAAGTATTCTCGGGTGTTTTTTCTTTTTTAAGTTACTGAATCTTGCATCATGGCGGATAGTTTGATGGATAAATGGCGTAAGTTGTCTCTAACAGAGGATGAACAGCAGGAGGTGGTCATCGAACAGGAATGGGTGCATGGAAGAAACGGCGGCGAAGGGGATGTTCTGTTTGGTGGGGAAGGTTTTCACAAAGAAGGGGATTAATACTGAAGCAATGCAAAGTGTGCTGAGCCGTGTGTGGAAGTTAGAGGAATGTTTACAGATTAGTGAGGCAGGGGAATGCATGTATGTCTTTCACTTTGAAAGTGTCAAGGAGGAGAGAGGCCTGATGAATCAGCCTTGGTCTTCCAACAAATCATTGATTATTTTCAAGGAGTTTGAAAATGTGTCCATTCTTACCTGATTTTTGCTTCATCTGTGGCAGGTTGGATCATTTGGAGGCTGATTGTGATGAAGCTAAAGGATGAGAAAAGAGATGGGAAAGTTTCTACGGAGTACGGAAATTGGCTGCGAGTTAAGTCGGCAAAAAGTTGGCTTGCAAAGGCTGAGAGATCAACGGCTCCTGTTTTGAATCGCAT
This sequence comes from Heritiera littoralis, assembly GCA_031772115.1. Classification (NCBI taxonomy): domain Eukaryota; kingdom Viridiplantae; phylum Streptophyta; class Magnoliopsida; order Malvales; family Malvaceae; genus Heritiera; species Heritiera littoralis. The sequence goes on along the minus strand of JAPDPK010000038.1, from coordinate 5,370,438 downwards.
GAATTTGTTATCATTGGGGAACTCAATAGAAAAGCGTTGTCCAACCGGTGGTAGGGAAGGAGACAGTGGTGCAATGCGTGGAGGGGGGACGGAGAAACGGCGCTTGGTAGAAAGAAGGGAAGTTAGTTATCAAAAGGAGAGTGAAGGTGATGAGTGTCGAAGTCACCAAAAATAAAATTACTAGTTCCAACTAATTTGTATATAGAGAAGTAAGGCTTGAATACACAAAGATTGATTTTAAATAAATTACTTATCAATTTTAATCTAATTAAGGAAGAAGAGAGAGAGAGGAATTTTTAATCAATTAACTAAATTAACAAAAATAAAAAACAAAGATTAAGAAAACAATTTTAAACAATTATTCAAAGACTTCACTTACAAGGTATCAACATTCTTGGAATCTCACGTTGATCATTGAATTCAAAGTATCATTGTCAATTAAATGGTCAACTGTAATATAACAACAACGTCTATTACACTTAGCGATCTTTACTTTTTCGTTAATTGAAACAAGCTTTTCAATTAATTCCCTAACTACTTAACTACCTAGAACAAAGCTCTCTAGATAATTATATAACAACATTAGTAACTAGAAAGAACTAAGTTGACACTAGATAACAAACTCATAAGCTCAATACATTTAACCTAAATCTTGATTTTCCTAAATCCCTAGTGATTAAACCCATTAAGCAACTACGGTCTTAAGTTTTAATCTAGAAGTAGACAGTTAAATTTAACTAAATAGTATGCACTTATACAATCAAATCAATAATCATGGTAAGATGCTTAGAGAATCTCGGATACTTAATTAACAATTATATCATAGGTTCATACATCTCACAACATGCTTCTAAGAACAATTAAATTACCTCAAAATCGAATTAAAAGACTACTCACTAGACATGTTCAAGAAATTCCAATTCATGCTTAAAAATATAGACAATAAGTTTTCATGCAATAAGAACAAGAAAAACTTCAATCTTTATGAATATCAAGCAAGATCAATATTATAATCTAGCTATAAAAACACAATAATATAAATTTAAACAAAAAGAAAACACAAACAATAATAAAATAAAGCAAGAAATCGATTTTGTAATATAAAAGCACAAAGAAAACGTTAGATATAAAGAAACAGAGAAAGAAATCGGTTTTGCAATATATAAAAGAAGAAAACAAAAATTTTATAAAAACTTTAAAGAAAGAAATCGGAAAAGATAAGGAAAAAGAAAAGAAAACAGTTTTTATAAACTAAAGGAAGCAATCAGAAATTAAAAGTATGTAAGGAAAAATAAGAGAAACAACTTTACAAAAGAAAGAAGCAAATCGACAAAAAGAAAAGATAAATAAGATAAATCGGCAAAGCAATTTTCAAAGAATGAAAGTAAAATGATTTTTATAAAAAGAAGGAAGAAATCGTGATTTACAAAGAGGGGGAAGAGAGGGATCACACCCCTAAGGGGTGAAGGGATTTATGAGGAGCCTAAGACCCTTTATATAGGCAAAATAATCGTAATTGGATAAGGAGTGTGATAAAAGTTACCTCCTTCCTTTAAAAAGTTATCTTTGACTAGTCAATCTTATATAGAATCCTTATCTTTTTACAAGTTTTTGTTTGTCTAAAGTCTTACATTAACTAACTTTCTTTTGCTGTCTTTAAGACATCCTAAGACATGTTTATTTTTAGATTTTTTCCGGTTGCCATTGTCTTAACATTTGTTGGTCCTATCCTTGCTGGTAAGAATTCCTACTTTAAGTAGGATTTGTTAGCAGATTTTTGTGTTGACTTTCTTCAAACGTTTAACCCATCAAACGAACTCCAAATTGAGCGTTCTTAGACATGATGAAAAGCTTGAGATGTCCTCTACAACTTTCATGGGGACCTCATCTTCATTCCAAGTCGTTAAAGTGGTCAAAGTACCAATTTGCCCTTGTTGGTGAGAAAATTTTGCAACTTTTTTTTAGCTCCATTTTGTTCCAACTTAATATTTATTACCTAAAACATTAAATAAGCATTAACAAGCTCTTTTAGGCATAAAATATCAATAAATCAATATTAATAAAAATGTTTATAATTTTCAATTTAACCCTATCAAATTCTTCCACACTTAGATTTTGTTAGTCCTCAAGCAAAATCTAAACAAAACTAACTAACTCAATCCTAAATTCTCACTTCTGGGTCCTAATTCACTTTCGCAGGAATCACGATTCTATTTAGCATATGCAACAAGTCTTTAAACCCCTAGGTCACCCTTAGTGGATGAGTTGTGTCTCTGTGAGAGTCCTGAATTCTTCATATTTTAAATAAGTTATTGAGTGTAAGAATTTAAATAGGGAAAATTATTGTTAAAATATTTAAAGGAGGGGTCAATTCGATAAGGTCAGAAGGTACTCGGTACGAGCCCCACCAGGATTTTCTTTGTCCAAATCGAAGTGAGACCCTAGAATGATGAAATTTAAGGTAAAATATAAATATAGCAAGAATCCGTATCTCAAAATCATCCCATTTGAATGTATTTTGAAAAGTGAGAAACAAAGTCAAAAATATTCGTTAAGGGTAGTTTCGTAATTTTATTACCCATATTTGTTCAAACCACTTTGAGAGTCAATAATTGACCATGTTTGACCAAAATATATAGAAAATAATAAAAAAAATAAAATATTAAATCTAAATTTTAAATTATTAAATTAATTATAGGACATAAATGAAAATAGTGAAATTATACAAAGGTACCAATATCTGTTGGACTGAGTGGAAGGAGCTCAGTGCCCCTTAAACAGGTCTCGGGTTCGAGCCTTGTGAACGGAGAAAACAGCATTAGGAGAGCTCCTTCCATATCGGGTCCGACTGTAGCTCGACTCCAGATTAGTTAAAGCCTAAAGTGGCTTCCAGATATCGGGAGGTCTTAGACCCAAAAAAAAAGAAATTATACAAGGGTAAATTGATCATTTAACATGAGAGACTAGTCAAATGGTCAATATTTGACCATTATTCAATTAAATAAATTAAATTTAATTAAAATAAAATTTATATTCTGAAAATGAAAATTTAGTAGACATTATTATGGCAAAAGTGTAAAATTTAAAAAATAAAAGGGGGAATTTTATCTATTGGACAAGTGGTAAAGTTTGATTGGCCTAAATATATATAAAATAAGACTAAAGTCAGCCAAAAATTTTGTCATCATCAGCTCCGTCACCGACCCATCTCTCCTGTTTATTAAGCTGCGCTGATTCTTGCTTTCTTTCTCAAGTTCTCTCACGTTTCCTTTCTTTTCTTCAACCGAAACCATCATTTACCTCCACTAAAACCCCAAGTTCTCTTCATCAACCTTAATCCCCATCATAAGAGCTACTTAAAGCTGGGATATGGTGGACCGAAATTAACGTGGGAGGACTGGTATGGCCACTGTACTGTTCGGCTGCTATATGTAAAGGGATATGTTGGTGTTTTCTTTACTTATAGCTATGGTATTTACATTATTCATGTATGAGAAATCTGTTGGAAGTTTTAAATTGAAATAAAGTGGGTTTGGCCAGCCATGGTTGTTCGGTTTTGGGGGGAAAACAGTGAGAAATTATAGTAATTTTAAGGTGTTTTGGGTTGAATTTAGTAGAAATGATGAATGAAATTTGGTTGAAGCTTGGATTAAATAAGGATTTTGTAAAAATAGCAAAGTGCAGCAAAGTGATGTGAGGATGGTTGCTGCCGTTCATGGCATGGGCTGCACAATGGTGCTGCCATTTTGGGTGAATTGAAACTGTTTGAATGAACTCCTAAGTGGATAAAAGAGGTTTATGAGGCTAAAACTAAATGAGGAATGAAAAATCATAAGAAGAAGGCTATGGAGAGCTGCCGGCCATGTGTGGGCTGTGTGGAAGAGATAAGATTTAAGTAAATTAAAGGTGTTTGATATAAGTCCCAAATGAGATAGGCAATGCTTATAACTTGGGTAAAGAAAGAATGCATGAAAAACAAAATAAACAAAGTGAGGCCATGGTACTCTCGGCCATGGCTATTGAATGAAGAAAATGGGGCAATTTTAAATACCAAATAAATATATGACAAATAAATTAAGAGAATAGAATATAATCCCCAAATTAATTGAGAAAGAAATGGATGAAAAATAATGAGACCATAAGAAATTCTATTAAGGTATGATGCAAGAGATGAGTGAATGAGTTTTTATGATTTAATAGCTAAAGAATAATTTTAAAGGTAATTAAATTATTAATGAAATTGAAAGTGGGAGAAGAATGAATTAATTTTGAGATCAATTGGAGTATATTTCATAATATGTAATGTTGAATTTTGAAGGTTGATGAGTAAGAAATAATATAGCAAAATTAATAAGAGTGTTAGTTGAAGTACATTAGAAAGAAGATAAATTATATGCAAGAAGGAGAGTATGGATTAAGTTTGGTAATTAATGAGATTCAATATGAATTTTTATGATTTGAGAATTAGTGAATTAAATGTAAAGGTTGATGAAATTATTGGTGGAATTTAGTTTGAGGAAAGAATAAATTTTTAGTTAATGAGAGAAAATTTGGAAATTTCATGATTTATAGAAAATAGTATGATTTATAAATCATGGCTGAAATTGGAATTGAAGAATAATAATTTTAATGCAAGATATAAATAGTTGGTTAAGGCATTGTCCATGAGGTTTTCAAGTTAATTTTGTGACTAATTATTAAAGAGAAATAATTAAAGATGAGTAGAGAATATCGTTGGAAATAAATTTGGAAGGAAATAAATTGTGTGCACAAACGAGATATTTGGTTAAGACGTAAAAAGGGGATTTCAGTGTGAATTATCATGTTCTGGGCACAAATAAATATAACATAAAAGTTAATGAGGTTATTGATTTTTGGAATTTGAAAGGGGTATGATTTAATTGTAATTATATTGAGGTAATTAATAGGAAATAAAATAAATCAAGTGAGGAGAATGATAGACGTAAAATAGAAACTATGAAATATTTATTATCATTGTGATATGGTGATACAAAATATGATATTACTGTGCAGGAGTAGCAATTCTGGGAAATAGGATTACACACGCGATGGTAGGAACGCAGAGATATTGCGTGGACTCGAGGTAAAGAACATATATAGGAGTTGCTTATAAATATTTTATGTGTCTTTGGAATTTTTCAAAATATTCAATTCTTAACCGTTCCCTATCAATTTTCCTAAAGGGGGAAATATAATTTATTCACAAAACCAAATGGGTTTTTAAATTGCATGTTTACTGTACCTTGTACTGGAATAGAACTATTTATCGATACTAAAATATTTTATAGTGATTTCAGATCTACCGTTTATACACAGTTTATATACTGAAAAACAATATTTAAATATTCATATTATTGAATTTTTACATGCGAAAGAGTACCAGCATGTTCTTTTTACCCGTTTACAATGAAATGGAATATTTTTAGAAGTGAAAACTAAATTTTAAATATTTTATAAATTGTTATTTCAGAACCAGTTATTTATTTTCATACCAGTTATATATTTTTATACATGTGTTGTGAAGCAATTTCCAGTGATTACCTTTATGGAAATTATACAGTATACAAACTGTTTTGAGACTGTTAAGCCTCATATCATGCTCATGTGTCATGTGTTACTGTTACTGTTATTATTACTGTGGCTGATAGACCTGCCAAGTCATCAGCTGTCCCAGTTGTCACTTGGCAAGTGTACACTGTGGACCCCACAAACTATAGCCATATGTCTCACGTGTTTACTGTTATTGTTACTTCCTTCGGGGACTACTGTTATAGCATGCTATACTTTGGGTGATGCTTGGTCTCCATTTACTGTTACTGTTTACTGTACTGTTTTTGTGAGACTTGATTATATTATATTGTACACAAAATTTTTGCAAATTTGTATAGTGGAAGTAAATTATTTAGTGAAATTAAATAAATATTTAATGTGGACTCCACTTTGGATTTTTGGATTTATTGGGTTTATGATTGATAATATAGTGCATAAGAGGTGAAATAAATATTAAATGATGAATTGAAGGTATAGAAATAAATAAAGAAACAAATCTAAAATTTGGAAATTGAAATGATATTTTAATGGCATAAAATACAAATAAATGATATTTAAAGGAAGGGAACTTTATTAATTGGACATGTGATTAATTGTGATTGGTTGGAGTATACAAAAAGAGAGGGAAAATAAGTCAAAACGTGCAAAAAAAATTGGCCTCACCACCACTTCTTTTTGTTGCTGCCTTGCTGCACGTGTAAAGCCATTTTACAAGAAAATAAATGTTGAAAGAATGGGTTAGGTAGCTAGGTGGCACATTCCTATTGGATAATATGCTAAATTAAAGACTAAGTGGAACAAAACTTAAGCAAATTTCTTTCTTCTTGCCGACTTACTCTGCAGCTCCACGACTTTTCTGTTTTGGCTTCACATTTTGCTCTGTTTTGCTCCCGTTTCTTCCAAGGATTTTTAGCAAAAATCTCATCTTCTTGCTAGCTAACCGTCTAACCCTTCTTATTAAACCTTTCCTCCATCTTAAGACTGTCTAAGAACAAGAGAGGAAAGGCTAACGTGAAAGGAAACAACATAGAATTGGAGTTGTTTGATTCGGTCAAGGTGAGCTTTCTATATTCTTACGGTTTTCTTAATATTCAATGGCAGATGTCTATGTTTCACAACATGATAAACATGGATCAAGCATTGTTTTTAGTTAAAACTCTTTAGAACATGAAGATAGAACAAAATGGGGTTTCGGTGTAGCTAAGAATAAACGAGAAACTATGCTGGAAATTATACAAAAATGGTGAGAAATGGTTAAATCAACAAGAATAAGATGAATAGAAAGCTTAAATTCATGATAGGGTTGAAAATAAAAAATTAGCCATTGAAGAGGGGTTTCGGTTGGCATGAGAAAGTAGGATTACTTTATGGTTTCATGCAAGAAAATAATAGGAAATGATCAAGTGAGTAAGGATTTAAAGTTGGAAACAATAAATTATGGAAAAAGGTTGAAAAGTCAAAATTTTGCACCAAATAGGGGTTTCGGCCATGGTATTTTTGGGCATGAATTCATGCTGCCTGTTATGGTTAGACGTTAGAAAATGACTATAGAAATTGAAAGAGAAAGATCGGTGAAATCGGAACCCAAAAAAGAGCTAAAACGAGAAAGTTTAGCTTTAGCACCAATATAATTTAGATTGGTTGTACATTTATTGTATTCTTAGTGGCTGTATTTTATGAAAGTTAGTGGCTTAAAATTAAGAGGAAAATTATTAATAATTTTTGATAAAATTATTTTGTAGCCGAGAATTATGGATTTCGGTGGGTGCTACCGAAAGACTTGGTATCTCTAGTCAGGTAAGGGAGAAGTGTGTGAGTTGTAAGGATATGATGACTTGCATGATTTATCAAGTTTAATGTTATGAAATTATTGGAAGCTTGATTTACTGTGAAAATCATGCAAATTGTGGTTGAAAGCTGGTTTTATATACAATAATTTTCGTGCAGGAGGTTAGGAATTTACTACCGTTATGCTACCAGAAAATTATCGAAATTAATCTAAAATATCATAAAATAGTTTAGATGCATAAATGGAATAAATTGTGAATTTTGGAAATTATTTCCATAAATTTTCAATAAATTTGGAAATTATTAAAAAATGCTAAGTTAAATATTTATGTTGTGGATTTTATTTAAAGTGAGAAAAAATATATATTCTTTATACTATTAAATATTCAAGAAGAATATTTATGAGATTTCTCACAAAATACATGAATATTATCGACTGTTTTCACTGTATTTGGAGATGAGAAATAAATACCTTTTTGGAAATAATTATTTAAATAAATGATTTAATTTATTAGATTTCCTCAAAGGTATTTTTATAGAAAAATAAATGATTTTGAGACTTTAGGCCCCAATTTCATGCTTACTGATTACTATTACTGTCACGTGGCTAATTGACCCGCCAAGTCATCAGCAGTCCCGGAGTCACCTAGCAAGTGTACATCGAGGACGCCTTATAAACTATGGCCATAGATCTTACTGTATACTGATACTGTGTCTCTTTGGAGATGATGATAGCATGATATGATTTAGGGTGATGCATAGTCTCAACCCACTGAAATATTGTTTATTGAACTGTACTGAGAAATACTATTTACTGAACTGTATCTTACTGATTACTGTTTACTGAACTGTACTGAGAACTACTGTTTGATGGAAAAGAATATTATGAAAATTATTTCTAAAATTAGAAATAATTACTGAATTGTTTATCCACTGATTTTTGTGGATAATTATAACATACTGTCCTGAAGTGACTGTATACTATTTTTACAGTATTGCACCTACTGTTCATTTTACTGCTTTACTACTGAACTGTCATGTGTTTTAAACTGTTACTGAAGTGATGAAAATTAAATGGTTTATTCCATTTATATTTATGGAAAAATGAGTATTAAATTGTTTTATCATAACAATTTATACATTACTCCCTATAGTCGCTCTGAGTTTCCGGGACAAGACAGGTATTTCATAATACCTTCCATGTTTCATCTGGATTTCTCAGCCGACTATGGTATCCTTCCTCTACTATGCTTAGTACACTGTTAGGGAAATAAATATTTTCCAGCATATAGAGTTCATTGTATCAAGCAGCATACGACTCCTTTACTGAGTACGTTGTCGCTCACCCCTTTATTTCCACTCCACAAGATATTAAAGAGATTAAAAAGGGGATTTACATTAAGGATCGGCTGATATCTATATATTGAGACCACTTGTCTCAGACTGGAAGGTATTGTATTTTCTTTTATACTTCAAATAAGTTGTACAGTACTACTTAAATTGTAAAGTAGAAACATGGTATGTAAAGTGTAAGGAATATTGTAAGATTTTCTTATTTAGAAATTATTAATTAAATAAATGTTTACCATTCATTACTGATACTGTTCAAGTGTTAAAGGCATCACAGACAGCCAACCGTCAAAAATTTGTAAAAATATGTTATTTACTATACATTTAGACTGTTACAGTTTTACTGTACTGTTATTGGTACTGAACTATTTACGATTATTGAACTATTTATTATTACTAAACTATTTACTGTTTACTGATAATTGAACTGTTTACCGTATTGTTATAACTGGACTGTTTATAAATAGCGAACTACTTACTATTACGAATCTGATCACTGCAATGTTTTTTTAAATATTGTTTATAAATTGTTTTCTTATTGAAATAATTTATAATAAGATTAAAAATAAGTGTTGCATTTTATTGTTTACTGGTACTTGAGTGTTTAAGGATACCGAACTGTGTACTGATATTAAACTGCTACTGTATTGTTTATTGAACTGTTTACTGACAGTAAATTGATTTTTATTATAGAAACAGTTTACTGCAGACCACAGTGTTTTCATATATGAATTATAAATGGGTTATATATTGAAATAACTTATAATATGATTTTTAAAGCATTTTTATAATGTTTTCAACACTTTTATATATGTTTCTTACTGAACTTTCCCCAAAGCTCACCCCCTTACTCCTATCTCTCCTAAATAACTTTTCAGTGTACATGTCTACCAATGTTTCTGGACTTGTTGAGGAAATTATTAGAAGTTTAAAGTAACAAACAAACAAGTATACATTTATATTTATATTCAGAAATTATTTCCATAAATTTTTCATAAATTTGGAAATTATTGAAAAATGCTAACTTAAATATTCATGTTATGGATTTTATTTAAAGTGAAAAAAAAATATTCTTTATACTATTAAATATTCAGAAAAAATATTTATGAGATTTCTCACTAGATACATGAATATTATCGACTGTTTTCACTGTATTTGGAGATGAGAAATAAATACTTTTTTGGAAATAATTATTTAAATAAATGATTTAATTCATTAGATTTCCTCAAAGGTATTTTTATGGAAAATAAATGATTTTGAGACTTTAGGCCCCAATTTCATGCTTACTGATTACTATTACTGTCGCGTGGCTGATTGACCCCCCAAGTCATCAGTAGTCCCGGAGCCACCTTGCAAGTATACACTGAGGACGCCCTATAGACTATGGCCATAAATCTTACTGTATACTGATATTATGTCCCTTAGGGGATGATGATAGCATGATATGATTTAGGGTGATGCCTAGTCTCAACCCACTGAAATACTGTTTACTGAACTGTACTGTACTGAGAAATACTGTTTACTGAACTGTATCTTACTGATTACTGTTTACTAAACCGTACTAAGAACTCTGTTTGATCGAAAAGAATATTATGAAAATTATTTCTAAAATTAGAAATAATTACTGAATTGTTTATCCACTAATTTTTTTGGATAATTATAACATACTGTACTGAAGTGACTGTGTACTATTTTTATAGTATTACACCTGCTGTTCACTGTACTGCTTTACTACTGAACTGTCACGTGTTTTGAACTGTTACTGAAGTGATGAAAATTAAATGGTTTATTCCATTTATATTTATGGAAAAATGAGTATTAAATTGTTTTATCATAACAATTTATACATTACTCCCTATAGTCGCTCTGAGTTTCCGAGACAAGACAGGTATTCCAAAATATCTTCCATGTTCCATTTGTATTTCTTAGCCGACTATAGTATCCTTCCTCTACTGTGCTTTGTACACTGTTAGGAAAATAAATATTTTCCAACATATAAAGTTCATTGTATCAAGTAGTATGCGACTCCTTTACTGAGCACGTTGTTGCTCATCCTTTTATTTCCACTCCACAGGATATTAAAAATTAAAAAGGGGATTTACATTAAGGATTGGTTGATATATATATACTGAGACCACTTGTGTTAGACTGGGAGGTATTGTACTTTCTTTTATACTTCAGATAAGTTGTACAGTACTACTTAAATTGTAAAGTCGAAACAGGGGATGTAAAGTGTAAGGAATATTGTAAGATTTTCTTATCCCGAAATTATTAATTAAATAAATGTTTACCATTCATTATTGATACTGTTTAAGTGTTAAAGGCAGCACAGACAGCCCAATCGTAAAAAATGTGTAAAAATATGTTATTTAATGGTATTAGAGCAGGGTTGGCTTGATGTCTGTCGATACTTTTAGAACAGAAAGTGTTAAAAAATGTTAACATCCCCTGTAGTACTGTACAATCTGAAGGTATAAAGGAACCAAGTGTCTGTACATTGGGTTAAGTATTTAAAATAGAGTGGAAGTTTACGAATCGAGGGTTATTAAAAGGGATTGTAACCCAAGAATTTTACATCAAATATGTGATCTTATAATCTTAATGAAGGTCTATTCGATAAGGTGCAAAGAGGAACTTAGTGAGGGCCCCACTAGGACTTCTCTGTCTGGATCGAACCAAGACCCTAAAATGATGATTTGGAGTGAAATGGGATATCATCAGTGCATAAATCTTAAGATCGCCTGTTTAAATGTACCTTAATGAGAGAGAAATAAATTGAAAAATGACAAATATGCCCTTATATTGAAATAATTCTTCTGAATCATAGTGGACTAAATTGAGTTGGAACTGACTAATGGTGATAGAGTAACTGATGGTGTAAAGAATGTATTACATGTATAATGGTCCCTACTATTAGCCCTACCTATACTCTGATTAGTAATGCGACCCAGAGGGTATATTGTGGGAGGTCGCGATATAGTTTACCCTGTTATGGATTCTTTAGGGCCTAAATTAAATGTGAAAAGACAGGGTATTTGGTTAGGGATTATTGGATATTATGAAAAGTGATACACTTACTGAGTGTGACTGAAAAGGTGGATTGTGTTTTGATGATTCAATATTAGTGTTGTTTTCTATATATTCCTTCTGTTTCTTATGAGTATAAATTAGATATTTATAGAACCAGAATATTTTGAAATATGCTTTACATAATGGTATACTGTTTGGAGTATTATAAATTTGAAAAGTGTGTATAAGAACTATAAAGAGACTGTAAGAGAAAAGGAGAATGACAACTAACCTGAGTTTATTAAATGAATATGATTTCAAAGTGAATTATAGTAATGAATAAGTTAGCTGTGAAATGGATTAGCTGAAATTAGTGTACTTAGTGTGTTTTTTCTTACCATAATTGAATGGTATATTATGAAATATTTGTTGAAATGATTTGAATGTTTTGTGTAAGTGTTTTGAGGATACATAGTGGATTTGCTGGACGTAGAGACGAAACGTCTAAGGTGATATGAAATTTATGATTTTAAATTTACCATATGAATTTCTAAAAAAATTTTTGAAGTAATATGAATTTGAGAGATTATTGACTCGATATACAACATGAAAACTATTTCTAAGCTTTTATAAGAGAACATAAAGAAGTCTGAAGAACTTAAGAAATCGCTCCAGAAATTAATAAATAAAGAACCCATCTGTATTAATGTAACTGGTGAAAACATAGATGATGTGGTTTGAAAGAATAAGAATAGCTTATGATTGTGAATTCAATTCTAAATGTTCAAGAGTATGATTATAAAGAATAAATATCAACTAGCCAGGATCGACGATTTATTTGATCAGCTCAGGGGTGCACAGGTATTTTCCAAGATAGATCTTCGATCAGGCTACCACCAGTTGCAGATTAAGGAGTCAAATGTTCATAAGACAACATTTCAGACTCGATACGGTCACTATGAGTTTCTAGTGATACCTTTTGGTTGACAAATGCCCTTGCAGCTTTTATGAGTTTGATGAACGAGGTATTCAAGCCATTTTTGGATATATTTTTTATAGTGTTCATCGATGACATACTGGTTTATTCTAAGACTCCAGAGGAGCACGAGCAGTGCCTGTATATAATGTTACACACCCTCAAGGACCGAAGGTTATATGCCAAGTTCAGTAAATGCAAGTTCTAGCTTGACCATATTATCTTTTTGGGACACGTGATGTCAAAGGACGGGGTATCAATTGATCCGTCCAAGATATAAGTCATTGTACAGTAGGAGAGGCCTAACACTGTTATTGAGATACAGAGCTTTTTGGGTCATATCGGATATTATTGTAGGTTCATGGAGGGATTTTCTAGACTTGCTGCTCCATTGACATGACTCACACGTAAGGATGTGAAGTTTGAGTGGAATGATGCGTGTGAGCGCAGCTTTCAGGAGCTTAAGTGGAGATTGACTACTGCCCCCATATTAGCCCTTCCCAGCGAATCGGGTGGATTTACGATGTATACTGATGCTTTCGCTCAGGGATTAGGGTGTGTTATATGTAGCATGGTTGGGTTATAGCCTATGGTTCTCGGTAGTTGAAGGATCATGAGAGGAATTACCCGACGCATGATTTAGAGCTAGCCACAATAGTGTTTGCACTGAAGATTTGGCGACATTACTTGTACGGGGAGAAATTTTAGGTATATACAGACCACAAGAGTCTGAAGTATTTATTCTCACAACGAGAGTTGAATATGAGGTAGTGACAATGGATGGAGCTGCTAAAGGATTACGACTGCGAGATTTATATCACCCGGGTAAGGCTAATATAGTAGTGAATGCACTGAGCCGTAAACATGTTGGCATGGTTATCTTACATGATGATCAGGGAGCATGATTTGATAGAGCAGTTCTCTAGCCTCGGTCTGAAGGTTATTTCCTCTGATAAGTATGGATTTACGGCTAGTTTTCGCATAGAGTCAGATTTGATAGATCGGATCAGGGAAGCTCAGAGGAGAGATGATTATTGCATTGGGGTTTCCAGTCAGATTCAGATGGGAGTACAGTCTGATTTCGAGATTAGCACCGATGAGATACTGAAGTTCAGAGGCAGAATATGTGTTCCCAGTGATCAGCAGATTAGAGATTTGATTTTGTTAGAGGCCCATAACTCCAGGTATACATTACATCCGGGTAGTACTAAGATGTATCAGAATCTCTGGAGGGTATATTGGTGGCCTAAGATGAAAAAGGACATCGCGGATTATGTTGTGAGATGTATTACATGCCAACAGATTAAGATTGAGCATTAGAAGCCTGCAGGTATGCTTCGACCCTTATCAATTCCTACTTGGAAGTGGAAGCACGTAACTATGGATTTTATTATGGGTTTACCACGGACTCGACGAGGGTATGACACTACCTGGGTAATTGTGGATAGATTGACTAAGTCTGCTCATTTTTGGCTATCAAATCTACTAATTTAGTTAGTGCCTTAGCTGACTTATATGTTAGGGAGATAGTGAGATTTTATGGTGTTCCAGTGAGCATCACATATGATAGGGACTCCTGGTTCACATCTCATTTCTGGGAGAGATTTCAGGAGGCAATGGGATCCCAATGAGTTTTAGCACCGCGTTTCATTCGTAGATTGATGGACAGTCTGAGCGTACGATACAAACGCTCGAGGATATGTTGCGAGCCTGTGCACTGGATTTTAGAGGCTCCTAGGACGATCATCTACCCCTGGCAGAGTTTGCTTATAATAATAGCTACCATGCGAGCATCGGTATGGCACCTTATGAGGCTTTATATGGTAGACAATGTAGATCCCCGATAGCATGGGAAGAAGTAAGAGACCGTAAGTTATTAGCTCTCGACTTGGTCGAGCGGCTTCCTATGATGTACAGGTGATTTGGGAGAGGCTAAAGACGGCTCAGAGTCGGCAAAAGAGCTATACAGATACTAGACGCTGGCCACTAGAATTTTCAGCGAGTGATTATTTATTTTTGAAGGTCTCACCCTCTAAAGGCATAATGATATTCGAAAAGAAAGGAAAATTGGGTCCTCGATACATCGGACCTTTTGAGATCTTAGATCGTGTGAGAGATGTGGCATATCGGTTAGCACTACCACCAGAGCTATCAGGACTGCATAATGTATTCCACGTCTCGATATTGAGGAAGTACCATCCAGATCCTTCTCACGTAATTCGACACGAACCATTGGAGATTAGAGAGGACATGAGTTAGGTTGAGAAGTCGATACAGATCTTGGATAGAAAGGATAAAGTGCTGCAATCTAAGACTATTATGTTGGTTAAGGTGCTCTGGCAGTACCACACGAAGGAGGAGGCTACTTGGGAGTTAGAAAGCCTTATACGTGAGAAGTATCCAGAGTTTTTTCAGTGATAGGTCCAGGTGAAATTTGGAAGATCAAATTTTCTAAGGTGGGGAGAAAATGTGAGACCTGATTATATTATACAGTACATAATATTTTTGTAAATTTGGATAGTGGAAATAAATTATTTAGTGAAATTAAATAAATATTTAATGTGGACACTACTTTGGATTTTTGGATTTATTGGGTTTATGATTGATAATATGGTGTATAAGAGGTGAAATAAATATTAAATGATGAATTGAAGGTATAGAAATAAATAAAGAAACAATTCTGAAATTTGGAAATTGAAATGCAATTTTAATGGCATAAAATACAAATAAATTATATTTAAAGGAAGGCAACTTTAAAATGGACATGTGATTAATTGTGATTGGTTGGAGTATACAAAAAGAGAGGGAAAATAAGTCAAAACATGCAGAAAAAATTGGCCCACTGCCACTTCTTTTTGCTGCTGCCTTGTTGCACGTGTAAAGCCATTTTACAAGAAAAGAAATGTTGAAAGAATGGGTTAGGTAGCTAGGTGGCACATTCCTATTGGATAATATGCTAAATAGAAGACTAAGTGGAACAAAACTTAAGCAAATTTCTTTCTTCTTGCCAACTTACTCTGACAGCTCCATGACTTTTCTGTTTTGGCTGCACATTTTGCTCTGTTTTGCTCCCTTTCTTCCAAGGATTTTTAGCAAAAATCTCATCTTCTTGCTAGCTAACCATCTAACCCTTCTTATTAAACCTTTCCTTCATCTTAAGACTGTCTAAGAACCAAGAGAGGAAGGGCTGACGTGAAAGGAAACAGCATAGAATTAGAGTTGTTTGATTCGGTCAAGGTGAGCTTTCTATATTCTTACGGTTTTCTTAATAGTCAATGGTAGAGGTCTATGTTTCACAGCATGATAAACATGGATCTAGCATTGTTTTTAGTTAAATCTCTTTAGAACATGAAGATAGAACAAAATGGGGTTTCGATGTAGGTGAGAATAAACGAGAAACCATGCTGAAAATTATACAAAAATGGTGAGAAATGGTTAAAGGAACAAGAATAAGATGAATAGAAAGCTTAAATTCATGAAAGGGTTGAAAATAAAAAATTAGCCATTGAAGAGGGGTTTCAGTCGGCATGAGAAAGTAGGATTACTTTATGGTTTCATGCAAGAAAATAATAGGAAATGATCAAGTGAGTAAGGATTTAAAGTTGGAAACAATAAATTATGGAAAAAGGTTGAAAAATCAAAATTTTGCACCAAATGGGGGTTTCGACCATGGCATTTTTGGGCATGAATTCATGTTGCCTGTTATGGTTAGATGTTAGAAAATGACTATAGAAATTGAAAGAGAAAGATCGGTGAAATCGGAACCAAAAAAGGAGCTAAAACGAGAAAGTTTAGCTTTAGCACCAATATAATTTATACTGGTTGTACATATATGTATTCTTAGTGGCTGCATTTTATGAAAGTTAGTGGCTTAAAATTAAGAGGAAAATTATTAATAATTTTTGATAAAATTATTTTGCAGCCGAGAATTATGGATTTCGGTGGGTGCTACCAAAAGACTTGGTATCGTTAGTCAAGTAAGGGAGAAGTGTGTGAGTTGTAAGGATATGATTAATTGCATGATTTATCAAGTTTAATTTTATGAAATTATTGGAAGCTTGATTTGCTGTGAAAATTATGCAAATTGTGGTTGAAAGCTGGTTTTATATACTGTAATTTTGGTGCAGGAGGTTAGGAATTTACTGCTGTTATGCTGCCAGAAAATTATCGAAATTAATCTAAAATATCATAAAATAGTTTAGATGCATAAATGGAATAAATTGTGAATTTTCGAAATTATTTCCATAAATTTTCCATAAATTTGGAAATTATTGAAAAATGCTAAGTTAAATATTCATGTTATGGATTTTATTTAAAGTGAGAAAAAATATATTCTTTATACTATTAAATATTCAAAAAGAATATTTATGAGATTTCTCACTAAATACATGAATATTATCGACTGTTTTCACTGTATTTGGAGATGAGAAATAAATACCTTTTTGGAAATAATTATTTAAATAAATGATTTAATTCATTAGATTTCCTCAAAGGTATTTTTATGGAAAAATAAATGATTTTGAAACTTTAGGCCCCAATTTCATACTTACTGATTACTATTACTGTCACGTGGCTGATTGACCGCCAAGTTATCAGCAGTCTCGGAGTCACCTGGCAAGTGTACATCGAGGACACCTATAGACTATGGCCATTGATCTTATGTATACTGATACTGTGTCTCTTTGGGGATGATCATAGCATGATATGATTTAGGGTGATGCCTAGTCTCAACCCATGAAATACTGTTTACTGAACTGTACTGTACTGAGAAATACTATTTACTGAACTGTATCTTACTGATTACTGTTTACTGAACCGTACTGAGAATTACTGTTTGATGTAAAAGAATATTATGAAAATTATTTCTAAAATTAGAAATAATTACTGAACTGTTTATCCACTGATTTTTGTGGATAAAAATAACATACTGTTCTGAAGTGACTGTATACAATTTTTATAGTATTACACCTACTGTTCATTGTACTGCTTTACTATTGAACTGTCACGTGCTTTGAATTGTTACTAAAGTGATGAAAATTAAATGATTTATTCCATTTATATTTATGGAAAAATGAGTATTAAATTGTTTTATCATAACAATTTATACATTACTCCCTATAGTCGCTCTGAGTTTCCGAGACAAGACAGGTATTTCATAATACCTTTCATGTTTCATCTGGATTTCTCAGCCGACTATGGTATCCTTCCTCTACTATGCTTAGTACACTGTTAGGGAAATAAATATTTTCCAGCATATAGAGTTCATTGTATCAAGCAGTATACGACTCCTTTACTGAGTACGTTGTCGCTCACTTCTTTATTTCCACTCAACAAGATATTAAAGAGATTAAAAAGGGGATTTACATTAAGGATCGGTTGATATCTATATACTGAGACCCCTTATGTCAGACTAGGAGGTATTGTATTTTCTTTTATACTTCAGATAAGTTGTACAGTACTACTTAAATTGTAAAGTAGAAAAAGGGATGTAAAGTGTAAGGAATATTGTAACATTTTCTTATTCTGAAATTATTAATTAAATAAATGTTTACCATTCATTATTGATACTGTTCAAGTGTTAAAGGCATCACAGACAGCCCAACTGTCAAAAATGTGTAAAAATATGTTATTTATTATACATTTAGATTGTTACAATTTTACTGTACTGTTATTGGTACTGAACTGTTTACGGTTATTGAACTATTTATTATTACTAAACTATTTACTGTTACTGAACTGTTTACTAATAATTGAACTGTTTACCGTATTGTTTATAACTGGACTGTTTATAAATAGTGAACTACTTACTACTACGAATCTGATCACTGCAGTGTTTTTTTAAATATTGTTTATAAGTTGTTTTCTTATTGAAATAATTTATAATAAGATTAAAAATAAGTGTTGCATTTCATTATTTACTGGTACACAAGTGTTTAAGGATACTGAACTGTGTACTGATATTAAACTGCTACTGTATTGTTTATTGAACTGTTTACTGACAATAAATTGATTTTTATTATAGAAACAGTTTACTGCGGACCACAGTGTTTTCATATATGAATTATAAATGGGTTATATATTGAAATAACTTATAATATGATTTCTAAAGCATTTTCATAATATTTTCAACATTTTTATATATGTTTCTTACTAACCTTTCCCCAAAGCTCACCCCCTTACTCCTATCTCTCCTAAATAACTTTTCATTGTACGTGTCTACCAATGTTTCTGGACTTGTTGAGGAAATTATTAGAAGTTTAAAGTAACAAACAAACAAGTATACATTTATATTTATATTTATATTCAGACGTTTAATTGCACAACAAATGTATATATGGAAAAGAATGTAAATTTTTTGGTGGGATGTAAATTGTACGAATATATATTTTATTTTATATTCATTAAATTTCTGATTAATTTATTTGCTTGATAGTATAATGAGTTGACGAAAAAAGAAAATGTAGAGTGTGCTTACACTGACACCGAATGCAAACTAAAAGATTGTAGGTGAATAAGTGTTTTAAAAAGAAAAAGTTGGTTCAGAATTCTATAATTCCAGACGTTACATCTCATAAGGGCTTTTGGAAGATATACATACAAAATCTTTTACTATGACTTTATCTCCTAAAAATAAAAATTCAAAGTAAAAACTTTAAAATCTTAAGACCGAAAACAAGTCCAAGATCATGAACATATGTTCAAATATTGCAACTCTTAATTTATAACTTCAACAAAAGTTAAATAATCAAGTTAATCATATTCTAATCATTACTTCTCATATTCATACATTCTTCTAAATATATTCATGCAAGATTCATAATTGTAACGTACCCTTTACCTAAAATGCGAACTAACTTTTTCCTTTTCCTTATTACATTTAGGTTAGGCTGCTTATTGTGTCATTCCTTTTCATTTCATTTAATCACTTAAGCTAAAGGTAAACGATATTGTTATATATATTAACTGCTAAAGATATTACAATTAGTTTCCATTTCTGTACATACAACCAAAACTAATTGTTTTACATCCCCAAGTACAATACATATGTACAACAAGTTATCGTACATGAAGTTTGAACATATAACTGGAGTACAATATACCTTGATGGACAACTAAAATTTCACCTCGAGGGATACTACCCCAAAAGTAGAGGAAACACAAAACTCTTCGTCTAACGCGTAGAAGCTTACTTAAAGTAATCTGGAAGGGAAAATAAAGGGGCTGAGCTTATGCCCTTGTATGAAACATATATAAAAGAGTAGATACTATGCAACTATATGCAAGTGTCTTTGTTGACTCTATGATGATGTGTAAAACCAACGGCGTTAATAATTCAAAAGGGAAGGATTCTATAATCGGTAAGGGTATCTAGGCTAAGTATAGAAAGATACTTTAAAGTACCTCACTTTTATAAACGTATTTCTCAAAGAAGAAATTCATGCATATAAACTGGGGTTCTATTCATGAAAACTTCAATGAAAAATGCTATGCATTATAAAATCATTCTCATGCAAAACCAATAAACAATAAAACTCATTAAAGTCATAGAAGTAACAATAAGATGTAGTATTTCATTTAAACAATCTCATAAATACATTTCTTCGCGTAAAAACACTTCATTTCAATTGTGGGAAAACACATAAAACATCTCATGCTACCATATTTTATTTCTAAGAATAATTAAAAAAATTCTATCTCATTTCATTTCATAAAACATTCAAAGGAGACAATCAACATCCCAGTAGAATTATGCCCATTAAATTTTCCGTGAGGGATAGTTCATTAAGATTTATGGCCATAGTCAAGAGTCCACAAACTTTACTGATTAGGTGACTACTATGGTGCTAAAGACGTGATCAGTGTCAAATGGCCCATTTCATTCATTTCATTCATTTGCATGATACCAAACGGCAACAAAGGGAGCTAACAGTCTTAAAAACATTCATTTATCATTTAGAAACATTTACATAAATAATTTCAACTAATCAAATCTTCAATCAGTTTATAAACATCTAAAACAACCATTAATCACATGTCAAGTATAAAAATTTGGCAAATATTCTCAATACGATAAACAAAGTTTAAAATATTTTTCTTACGTGTGACCATGTGTCTAAAAATGTAGGAAATCAAAAACGTGTAAAAATTGTTAAAAATCCATTCAAAATCCACATTACAAATTCATGTAGCCTAAAGACCTGATATCCCACTCTCTCAATTCTTTCATTTCTTTCTATTTAGTTATTTCAAAATGATTTGGTACTGATGGTGCATAAGAATTAGGTTTTGTTTTACGAAATTTGGCACATAACGGTAGAAACTAGCCTAACCCTCCTGCATTGAAAACATAATTTATATCTCACAACCAACTAATATTCCTAACAATATAGTATCTCCTACGCTATTTTATATATAAACCCTTATCACAATGCCAATAGTCTCCAACAAAAATTCAAAGGCAGCAAACCAATAAGTTGTTCGAGCTTTAGCCTCCTTCACTTAAAACTGCAAAAACAATATCAAAACATGTTTAAAACTCAACACTTCTTTTATAAAAGTTATTCTACACTTCTAGAACTTCCATAATTCCTAATACAACAGCAATTTTGGTTTACTTCCTACCGAATGCCAAAACTACAACTATCGTCAAAACATTTTCTTTTTCGAATCTGACTTCGTTAATAGTCTTATCATCTTTAGTACAATATTCTAAGACCATTAAAGTAAAAATTGAAACATGGTAACCTCATTAACTATGCTTGGCCGAAAACATAGCATCATCATTTTCTAAGTTTTATTAACTTCTAGCACCATGACTAGTTTATTCATGATTTCTACATCATTTCTACACCACTTTTACATATAACCATGCATCATCCTACACTAAACCCTCATGGAAAAAAACCCACCTAGCATGGTATACTAAATTTTGTTTCAATTTGAACATCAAGAACACATCAAAATCTAGCATTTAAATTAAATGAATAAGCTTTCTCTTCTCTTTCTTACCTATGGTGGCTGAAATTGATGGGGGCTTTTTCACCAATAATATGGCCACTTTAATACTTGATTTTGGTATCAAAAGATAGAGCTCTTAATTCTGTACAAGTTTGGTGAAGGCTATTTTCGGTTTTAAGGTAGTTAAGGTAGTGTTTTAAGGGTTTTCCCTTTCTTACTAAACTTTGGCTATGGAGGAAAATGAGAGAAGAATATGGTTGATGAGAAAGAAGAAGAAGGTTGCTGGAAATTTCTAAAATAATGATATTTTATGGTACAAATTACCATTTTGCCCTTAAAACATTAGAATATGACCATTATGCCCTTACGATTTGACTTCATTGAAATCAATTTAATCTTCAAAATATTTCATTTAGTCATAAAATACATCTAATCAACATGTTCTTATGGTTGGATGAGCTTTTGTTGAGATTTGACTAGTCAATGGGTAAAATTACCAAAATACCCCTAACCGTCAAATCGCATAGTTTTCTGCTTTTTCATGTGATTTAGTCGAACTATTGACATGGAATAGGACTTCTTCACATGAGGATTATCTTACATCTATTAGTTGGTGAAAACTCAACTTTGTTTGACTATTATTTACAAAAATTCTGATGGTCTATGACTTAACCGTCATTTCCATAATTGTTGCACGCTTTACGAAACATGCATAAATAAGTGAGTTTGAGGTGCAGATTCTTACTATTTCGGTATTTGGTTTTAATTATCAATGCTATGAGGCTCTATGCCCATCAGAGCAGTAGAGGTCCAAGTAAGGTCCATCAATCATTTCTCTTTTACGCCTACAAAACATATAAAATTTAACTCACTATGAGATATCAAATTCTTTTATAGTTATTTAGAGAAGATAGGAAGTGTGAATCTCACAATAATCAACACAATTGAAACATGTAATATAAACTTTGCAATTATCCATGTCCATTACTACAAGCATAAGCAATAAATCAAGAACTTTTTCTTTTCTACATCTTTATATATATATATATATATATATATATTCTTCTTTCTTCCTTTTTTTCTCTTTATGGTCTTATCCATGGTTTCTCTAAGTACTCACTTGTGTTACTAACAAATCAGCATTTGTAGTTAGAGTGCTTTCATACCATATCTCAAGTAACTTCCAGAATTTAATCAATTAAGATCAAGTAACTCAAAACATCGGAGTAGAATTTATAACTTTCAACCTCTATCTATAAATATATAAATTTCGTTTATTGTTTATCTGAACCTTGCCTAGTACTAACTTCAATGGCTAAATTACATTATAATTTCACATGAACAATCACATTTAATTATGAATTCACATAAACTCTTTAAAAAGTGTTCACTTCAACAATTATATCAATCAAGATACCTTCAACTATCTTATAAAACCTTGTTTAAGTTTAAAATCAATTCTAAAAAAAAAAAAAAAACATATCATGATTTTTTAAAAATCTAAAAATTTTGACTCTTTTCCTTTTACACATCTTGTATGTTGACATCTCTTATAAATACTAAAGAAATCGGTTTTACTCCTTATAGTTATTATAAATCGACAATTTTTCTTCTTAAAAAACATTTGACACCACTACACACTACTAATGACTCTAAAACGATTATTCTCCCCCCACACTAATTCTTACTTTGTCCTCAAGTAAGTCTAGCATGCAAAGAAGAACACTATAAAGTCACGATTCAATTGTAATACAAGTAAAGGAAAAAGAATTCCCCCTATTTTACATCCGTGGTTTGCCTTCCAAGTAGCGTGTTTGTTTAACGTCATTTCTTCAACCTTTCCACCTTCTTCCATCATCCAATCCCAATCCCAAATGCAAATCTTTTCTTTGATTTCTTAGGATTTTGGCTCATGATAGCTTCTCCAAAGATATTAAATTGAACAATTTCACCATCAATCTCCATGGTGAGTGTTTTCCAGAATGGTTTCCCTAGCAAAATTGGTACTCGATAAGGATAATTATCATCTTCCTTATCAAGGACATATAAGTTTGCTGGGAAGACTAATTTATTAACCTGCACAAGGACATCCTCTAATATTCCTTAGGATAGGCATTAGATTTGTCAGCCAATTGTAAAATCACACCAGTTTCTTTTAAAGGTCCAAGATTTAAAAATATATAAAATGACAATAGCATGACATTTATAGAAGCTCCTAAATCTATCATGGATTTATCAATCATCATGTTGCTTACTTTACAAGGAATATTAAACATACTTGGATCTCTATACTTTGGAGGAAGTTTCTTTTGAATGATTGAAGACATATTCTTCCCCATACTTACTTTTTTATCACCTTTTAATATCCTCTTATTAGTGTACAATTCTTTTAAATTTTGCATACCTTAGCACTTGTTTAATAGCATTAAGAAAAGGAATATTCACCTCCACTTTCTTATACGTCTCCAAGATTTCTTTATTTTGCTTCTCTTTTTTTGTCTTTTCCAACCTATTAGGAAAAGAAGGAGGGTAAGTACCAATATTAAAAGGAATTTTTTATCATGTACCTTAGCTTTAGACTCCTTGATTAGGTTTTCATCATTCCTTTTTATAAAGTTGTCGATCCCCTTCTTTCTGTCTTTATGTGTGTCGATATCATTATATTTAGCATTAAAATCGGTTTCATCATCACCTTTCGTAAAGTTGTTGATATCACCTTGTAGAGCCATCGAATTTTCGATTTTTTTTTTAATTTAAAGCTTTAATATCGACATCTTCATATAGAGTTTTCTTGGGACTAATTTCCTTACCACTTCATAAAAATATGGCACTAATATTCTCTCTTGGATGGACCACAGGTTGAGAGGGCAATTTGTTTGAAGTTTGGGCTTCCAATTTACTTATGACAATTGCCATTTGACTCATTTGGTGCTCAATATATGCAAATCTCATATTAGTCTTTTGTTGATATTGTAAAGTACTGGAGGCTAGATTTTTAACTATTTCTTTAAGAGACATGGTTTAAAATTGAGCTTGAGATATTTCTTAGTATTGTGGTTTGGGAGGTTGGAAATTGTCTGGCCTATTGTAAGCAAGGACATAAGGAGTAGGCCTATGTCCATATTGTAGGTTTGGGTGATCTCTCTAGCCTTGGTTGTAAGTATTAAAATATAGGTCATTCTTACCTTATGGTTGTCCTGAAAATCCTCCTATTGCATTGGCTTGCTCCATGGTGTCTTCTTGAAGAGTTGGACACATGTCTATGGGGTGTCCCATGTTGGAGTAAATTCCACAAACCTTAGCTTGTTGTATGTTACCTACAGCCATTTGACGCATAAGAGAAGTTGGATTAGAAATTCACTTTTCAAGGGAAGAAGTACTTACTTCATCTGCTTGCTTAGGTGGAGGATCATGCCTAGTGTTGAATTGTTGAGCATTGGCTGGCATGTTTACAATAAATTTTGAGCTTCTTGAGTAGTCTTATCCACCAATGCTCCTCCACTTGCAACATCAATCATGCTTCTATCATGGGCATAAGTCCTTCGTAGATATATTAGATTAGTAGTTGCTCATTAATTTAGTGGTGTGCGAACTAGCACAAAGCCTTTTAAACCTTTCCCAATACTCATATAAGGATTCACTATTATATTGCTAATTCTACAAATTTTTTTGCGAATATTGATTGCCTTAGAAGCGGGGAAATACCTTCTAGGAAAAGTTTCCTCATCTCATCTATGTGTTAATGGTCATAGAAGGTAAGTAATAGAGCCGATCCTTGGTTGAATTTGCCAAAGAGTATAGAAAGGCTCTTAGTTTTATTTGCTCTTCACTTACCCCAGTAGGCTTCATGGTTGAACAAACAATGTAAAATCCTTTAGATGCTAATGTGGATCAAACAAGACTTTAATTCAAAAGAAACATCTATATTAGGAAAAGCAATGCAAAGGGGTTGTTGGCTTACGATTGGAGTCGCCAACTCCTTTAAAGTAAATGTGTTCACATTCTGAGCCATCTTCTCTTCTTCAGAAGCTCTTAGAATTCAAAGGTTTGATTGAAGGTGTGCTTAGTGGAAGTTTTATCGATAAGTGGTGCTGGTGGTTGTTGAGATGTTTGTAACATCACACTTCGGTTTGATCGGATGAAGTTTCTAATCCTTTGAAGCCTTTAACTAGATTCTTCGTCTGACAAACAAACCGAAAAGAAAACAAAAAGAAAAAAATTAGACTATAATTTAAAATAAGTAACTCAAATAAAAATCAGTCCTTAACAACATCACAAAAATTTTATGAGTGTCAAAGTCACCAAAAATAAAATTCCTAGTTCCAACTAATTTGCATATAGCAGAGCACGGGTCGAACCCATAGTGACTGAGATTGAATAAATTATTGATCAATTTTAATCAAATTAAGGAAGAACAAAGAAGGGATTTTTAATCAATTAACTAAATTAATTAAAATAAAAACAAAGATTAAGAAAACAATTTTAAACAATTATTTAAAGGCACATTTACAAGGAATCTAACATTCTTGGAATCTAATGTTGATCATTGAATTTATAGTATCACTATCAATTAAATAGTCAACCGTAGTAGAACAACAAGCTCTGTTGTACATATCAATCCTTGCTTTTTCGTTAATTGAAGCAAACTTTTCAATTAACTCCCTAACCGTTTAACCACCTAGAACAAGCTCTCTAGTTAAATTATGTAGCAACATTAGTAATTAGAAAGATTTGAGTTGACATTAGATAACAAACTCATAAGCTTAGTTCACTTAAGCTAAATCTTGATTCTCCTAAATCCCTAGTGATTAAACCCATTAAGCAATTATGACTTAAGTTTTTAATATAGCAATATATTATTAAATGTAACTAAATAGCATGCATCCTATATAATCAAATCAATAATTATGGTAAAATGTTAAAAGAATCTTAGATACTTAATCAACAATTATATTATAGGTTCATACATCTTGCAACATGTTTCTAATACCAATTAGATTACCTCATAACCGAATTAAAAGACTACTCACTAGACATATTCAAAAAATTGCAATTCATGCTTAAAAATATAGAGAAATTGGTTTTCATGCAATAGAACAATAAACACTTTAATCTTTACAAATTTCAAGCAAGAACACAATCAAGATAATAATCTAGCTATATGAACATAATAATATAAATTTAAACAAAAAGAAAATGCAAACAATAATAAATAAAACAAGAAGTTGATTTTGTAATATAAAGGCACAAAGAAAACGTTAACTATAAAGACGCAAAGAAAGAAATATGTGACAACGCCTAAATACGTTGTTATGTGTAAATGTTTATTGGGTGAATTATTGACTGATTGGAGTTCATTTTTGAAAATTTTGGACAGATTATGTGTGCACAGGACATTAATATCATTATGGTGAAATTTGGTAGAATCCGATATTAAGGGCAAAAAGGTAATTTTCTAACTCAAGAATTTATTTCAAGTTTAATTATGACTTTTGGAACTAGAGGGAAAGTATGGAAATGAAAAGTGATAAGCATTAATTTAAGAAATAGTAATTAAGTGTGATGGATATAAAGTTAAGGACATAAGACCTTAGTAGGAGACATAAAACATGTGCAATGATTATGTCTAAAGTTTGTAATCAAGATTAAGAACACCATAATAGTGGAAGCTCACTAGTTATCTCTCTTGAGTTAGGTGAACCAAAAATTGCCTTAAGAAATCCATTAAAACCACACATGTTCCAATATATATAGCAAAATTCTAAAGGCTTAAGTTATTTTGTATGCTACGTAACCTATCCTAATTGTGGAAGTTACTCATGGTTAGGGAAGAATCCTATGGCAGCCACGGTTTAAAGAGGATTGAAGGGGAGATAAATATGTTTTAAGTTAAATTAGAGATGAATGATGAAAGAATTGGCATCAATTTGGCTTGTGATAGTTTGCATGCAATAACTTAAATAATCTACTGATCCTTTTTGCATTTGGTTAAGAGAGGAAGCTAAGGAAAGTTTCGGTTCTAGGTTTAAAAGAGAATTTCATTGTTTCTTGTAAAATTATGAAGGAAGCTAAAAGAAAAGATGTTTGGCAAGATTAAAACCATCTTACATGTGGAACCTAGCTCATGACAAGTAGTGAATTAAAAAGGTTTTAAAGTTAGCTCTTAGTTTTCATGGGTTTAAGGTAAGGAAGACACCTCTCTTGGTGTTTTGATGTCGAAATCATTTAATTGACCACCAATGTAGCCTTACATGTGCTTGATGAGGCAAAGTTGTGAAGGATGACCAAGGAGGAAGCTTGAAGCTTTCGATTATGATGAGTTACGAAATGTGAAGCATGAACCGAGAGAAGGTTGGGATTGAGCTCTTTGCTTCTTGCTTACTCAAGGTGAGGAGTTGGTATTTCTTTGATTTTTAGATTAACACCTTTTGAGATAAATGTGGGTATAAAATAAAAAGAATTTTTACTTTTGTTTAAAGAGGTGAAACCATGGGAGTGAACAAGTGGAGACTTGAGGTTGAATTATGTTAAGGGTTGGTAAAAGGGAACGTGAAACTGAGAGAGTGTAGAGAAAATTGTAACTCTCAACCACATAAGATTTGTGGTGAGTAGTGTACAATTCGATGTGTTGAAATGTTTGAGGCATAATAGAACTTAGAAACTAAATGGTTCTTTATGCTTGTTAAGGTGGCATTGAAGTCGAGGTAAAAATGAGTGTTTAAAGCTCTTGGCCTTCATCCAAGTTGGTAAGTGAGGGTACATATCGGCTCCAATATAATGCTAACTAATTTTATAGGTAGTTTTTGATGAGTATGCAATGCTTTGGCCGTAGGTGCTTAGAAGTTGAAGGCTTGTGCAAGCTCTCAACAAAAGAAAACGTAAAAAAGCTTAATTAGTGATGTTTAAATAAGTTGATAAGCTACTTGTGACATGGAACTGAGTTATAGTCATTGATTTTGTGTTAAAAGCTTGACCGAAAGCATAGTGAATGCAATGAGCTTGCTTGAAGCTTGATGGGCAAAGAAAGCTCAATAAGTGCTCTTATACACATCTGTTTACATAACTTAGCTAAGGGATTCTGATATTACATCTTGAAAGTTTATGATGGTAGATGACTGTGAGAACCAGTTATATTGTACTGTGCATGTATATAGACTTAATTGTAAATTAATAATTAATTAAATTTTTTATATATTTGTGAATATTAAGTAAATTGTGATGTGTGCCCCACTTGGATTTTGTGCCCAAATGTATGGATAACTGAGGAAAAATAATGTACGAAAGTTGTAATAATAATATTATAGAAATTTTAAGGTCAAAATACTTTAATCTCATTATTTGGAGAAGTATGGTAAACAAATTAGAAAATGACAGTTACGTCTCGAGGGTATTTTCGTAAATTGCACTCAAACTAAAATGAATTGAGATGAAGTAAAAATACCATAATATTCCACATGAAAAGGAGGTTAAGATAGTGTTAAAAAATTTATTGAATTGGTGATTAAGTCGGAGAATTTCACTAACGGTTTGCAAGGGGTAAAATTGTAATTTCTCATTATCGGTGTACCGCGCATCGACGAAACCACTTTTACTCATCAAAATACATTAAATGAGATTATGTGGTGATGGAATTCGAAATTTTGGAGTGCGATTACATAGTTTTTACGACTACGGAAGCTTAAGGGCGAAATTGTCATAACCAGAGGCATTTTGGTAATTTTGCCTATTTCTAGAGAATTCTTTTTATTTCTTCAGTCACTTGCTTGACACTATTCATCATCCCCTCCAAAGTCTCCCACACCATTAGAGAAAGGAAGAAAGAAGAAAAACAAAAAAAAAAGCTCTCATATCTCACTACACACACAAAATTTCACTAAACCATTAACTAGAAAATTATCCTACTCACTCTCCTCTTTCAATCTATACCCATAGATCATTGTATAAGCAACAAAACAAGGAGAAAGAAAGCTTCAAAGTTTCATCCAAGGTATGTGATTCACTATGCATTTTTGTTCTTTAAATTCTAATGGTGTAGGAAGACTAAGCGAAGCATGACAAACATGTTGGTAGCATTGGTTTTGATTAAATTGAGCTAAATAAAATTTTGTCATTAGAGGGGTTTCAGCCAAGCTTGGTACCTTATGGATTCATTGTGTTTCTTTGATAAAAATGATGCCAAATTAGAAGATAAACATGGCTAAATAAGAATGTGAAGTTAGAATGTTGAAAAACCAATAATTTTGGCTAATGGTGTATTCGACTGCATGAAGGGGAGAGGGATTCATGGCTGATTTTGATGATTCTAGAGTGCCATTAGACTGTAGAAATTACAAGGAGTCTATCGGTGTGCTCAGATTTAAAATTTGATTTAAAGGAAGAAGTTGTGTTATACTACCGATAGAAAATATACTGCATAAATGTTTGCAGTGTCCAATGTGGCTGCACTTTGATACGAAAAATAGCTTAAAAATAAGTATGAAATGAGCTAATATTTTTGGTAGAATTATCTGCAGCCCGAGAGTAATGGTTTACTAGTGGTGTGATAAAGAATGTTGATTTTATCAAACAGATAAGGGATGCATATGTGTACTGTAAGGATACCTTTAATGCATGATTTCAATACAAAAATTTCAAACTTTATCAAATAATTGTTAAAAGTACATTTCTAAATGGGTTTATAAATGAAGAGGTTTATGTAGAGCAACCTTCCTGTTTTGAAAATCCAAAGTTTTCTAATCATGTTTTCAAACTTTTAAAGGCTTTGTATAGATTAAAATAAGCTCCAAGAGCTTGGTATGAAAGACTGTCCAAGTTTTTGATTGAAAAAGGTTTTGCAAGAGTCAAAGTAGACACAACTTTTTTTATTCAATCTAAGAGTAGTGATTTGTTAGTGGTTCAAATTTATGTAGATGATATCATTTTTGGATCCACAAATGAATCTTTGTGCAAAAATTTCTTCAAATTAATGCAAGGTGAATTTGAAATGACCATAATGGGGAGCTAACTTTCTTTCTAAAGCTCCAAGTAAAGCAAAGAAAAGATGGAATTTTCATAAATTAAGCTAAGTACACTAATTACTTGCTCAAAACATTTGGGATAGATGAGACAAACCTCAATCCACCCCAATAAGCACATCTATCAAGGTTGATAAAGATAAAGGAGGTAAGTGTGTAGACATTAAACTATATAGGTCTATGATTGGCTCATTGCTATATCTTACTGCTAACAGACTTGATATAATGTTTAGTGTATGCTTATATGCTAGATTTCAATCACCCCCCTGAGAATCATACTTACAAGCTGTCAAAAGAATCTTTAGATACCTTAGAGACATTTCTTTCTTAGGATTATGATATTTTAAAGACTCAACTTTTGCCCTTTATGCTTATTTTGATGTGGATTTTGGTGATGCAAACTTGATAGAAAAAGCACATCAGGTACTTGTCAATTCTTAGGGAACAAACTCATCTCATGGTTTTCTAAGAAACAAAATAGTGTAACTTAATCTACAATTGAAGCTGAATATATTGCATCTGGAAGTTGTTGTAGTGATCCCAGTGACAAGCTCAATGGAGAGGAGGGCTGGGCATCACAATAAAACGCTCCAATGGTTAGTCGTTACTCGAATCGCTTGGATGTCAAGGGTTCGAGTAACGGAAGACGCGAATTGGGACGAAGTCTCGATAAAACCGTGCGGGACTTTGGGCCCAAAGCGGACAGTACGGATGAGTGGGATCCAGTGACCAGCTCAAGTGGGAGGAGGGCTGGGTCGCCACAGTTATGCCCAAGTGTTGTGGATTAAGCTACAAATGAGTGATTATGGAATAAAGATGAATCAAATTCCCATCAAATGTGATAATTCTAGTGCTATTACTCTCACCAAAAATCCTATACAACATTCTAGAGCTAAGCACATTGAAATAAGGCATCACTTTGTAAGAGATCATGTGCAAAAAGGTAATATAGTTCTAGCATATGTGCATCAATTAACTGATATTTTTACTAAACCTTTAGATAGAGAAAGATTTTGCACACTTAGAGGTGAACTTGGACTAATGAATGCACCTTGAGCATAAAAGTCATCTTTGTATTTTTGAATGAATGGTTTAAGTTGGTAATGATGAATGCAAATCAGGAATTTAGAGAATATTTGAATTACTTGCTCATCACATACTTAATTTACCATATTTCTTTAAGAGATTGTGATGAATTTTAGTCATTAGGATGATTTGATGAATTTGGTGTTTAATCCTTATGTGATTATGTTCTAAATTCCTTGCTAAGTGTTCAACATTCATTCGTTTTAAAAAGTGCAAATATTTCACAAAATTACCATGTGAGTTCTTAAAAAGGCGTTTTTCATACAAAATTGTCTCAAAACATACTAAAATGTATTTTCAATGATTTTACTAAGTGTTTTTGCCTCCAACTTTTCATAAAAGATGGTCTCAAGTTGCTTAAATCTCGTTTTGATCTTAGAAGATTGAAAATACATGATTTCACTCATTTTCAAAACATTTTTCTGCATAAAAAGTTAGGCACATAACTAAGTGATCAGTCCCTAATGACATAGATTGATACCTTGGACTTTTCGAGCCAAAAGTTTCAAGAATTGACTAGAAGAATCAATCACCTTACCTATAGGATCGATTTGCTGGAGGTAAAATACATTTTTCCTGGAAGGGATCGCTCATTTCATTAAAGGGATTGATCCCCTCATGTCTTACGTAGCCACCTGGGTTGTTAAAACCCGATTTTTCAAAATTTCTCCCATTTTTTTGCTTCCTCGCACCGTCTCTACTCTCAAAACCGTCCTCTCACCCAAAATTTCAAACTTTTTCATTTCTTCATTAAACTTCATCATTTTTCTTGCATTTTTCATAATTTTCATCATACTTTCCAAATCCATTTCAATTTCTTCCACATTTCTCATTCTCACATCTTTTTATCTTATTCCCAAATTCACAAAACCCATTTTTGTGTCCATTTTCTAGCTCTTATATCTTTCAATCCTTCATATTTTCTAACACTTCACCAAACTTACTATATTTAAGCTTCTGTATGTTTGTGTGTTAATTGTGTGATCTAGCTCCTCCTATAATCTCATCACCACCTCTCTAAAGTCACCACCACCAAGTGTTTGCTAAAATTCTCAAACCAAATTTCTCTCTTACTTTTCAGTTTTCTTCTATCTCAACCATGCCTCCAAAAGTAAAACATACAACAAAGAGACATAAAACAACTTCTTCCTCTTCTATTCTGACCGCATTTAATCGTAGTTTTCATAATGCGGAAGAGAAAAATTGCTTCCATGAAAACTTTGCAAACATGAAAATCAAGCATTGGAGGCCTATTAACTTCAATTTTCTAGAAGAAATTGGCTTTCTCTACCTTGCCAAATTTGAAGCCTTCAAATGGTCAAAATTCCTTTGCATCAATACCACCATCCCTTGCAACATTGTCCATGCATTTTTCTCCAATGCCAAACCCATATACAACCCAAATGATCGATGCCAAGTTGTTGGTATTGAATCATTCATCATGGGATAATCCATTGAAGTTACTCCTCGATCACCCTCAAAGGTCTTCAGCATCCCTAACAAAGGCCTCGTCTATAAAGTTATAAAAGTACCATTGGAGTTTGCTATTGTTGATGAGCGAGCTAGCGATCTTCCTATCTTTGCACGACTACTTCACATT
Source organism: Heritiera littoralis (assembly GCA_031772115.1). NCBI lineage: Eukaryota > Viridiplantae > Streptophyta > Magnoliopsida > Malvales > Malvaceae > Heritiera > Heritiera littoralis. Next base: position 5,337,086 of record JAPDPK010000038.1, on the reverse strand, counting down.
ATCATCTCGTGGAATCTTTGCCCCCTTGGCACCAAGTATTCTTAGGTATGAAAACTTGATCGCTTCCAGCTACATCACATATATTCTGCCGAAGGTCGCAAACCCAATCTTATCCACTTTATCTTCACGAATTGTCTAAGAATTGTTGAAGAAAGTGCTAAAACAATAGTTTTTTCCTCAGCCTTTGGCATTCATCTACTTGCTAAAGGCATTGATTGTTCTTGCCATGTGGTGTCCTTCCCAAGCCTAGCAATACCATCAATCTTGGAACAATGCACAATCTTGGATGGTACTAAAATGAGAGAAGTGGTATAGGTGAATGGGAATCATCTAGCTCTATCTCCAAATCAAGCTCCCATGAAGGAAGCTCATGATGCTCCCTCCTCCTTATCTCCATCAAGTTCAACTCGTGCTATGCTTGATCAGATCATGCTAATGCTTCAACAATTTAACACAAATCAGCAAGCTTTTCAGTAGGATGTTACGGTGCATTTCAATTAGCTTGAAACACATTTCACTTCTCTTGAGGAGCACCAGTAAGCATTTCAATATGATTTCAACACTTACTTCATAGCCTTCAAAGATAGTGTCAATACTCGACTTGACAGCATGGAGGAAACTCAAATTGCATTGTATGATGAGATTCAAGACATCAAGATGCAACAAGAAGAGTTTATCAAGCAATATCACAAGACCTTTCCTAAGAGGTCTTAGAATAGATATAACTAGGATGTTTAGTTTTTAGGATTCCATGGATATGTTTAGCACCTTTATTTCTTTTTTTCTTATCCATGTTTTGGTTATAGGATTTCGTTCTTCTTCCTTTATGACTATTTATGCCTATTAACTATATGACTACTTTTGCTTCTGCCTATGCTAGCTATTAACTTAATGAATATTAACTTGGTATCTCTAAATGACTCCATGGAATTATTGTCTATTGTTGCTTTAAATTGCCAATACCTTGCAATTACTCATTTTCTCTATTTTTCTATCACTAACTTCTTTGTTACTTATTGTGTATGCATTCATTAAGAAGAAGTTTAGTGTTTGCTATGACAAAATGGGGGAGAAGTGGGTAAATTTTATTATTAAAAATCATGCTTTAATTAAGGAGGAGTATTTCTTCAAAGAATTTTCAAAGCAAATTTACCTTAAGTTTTGTCATATCAAACAAGGGGAGATTATTAGCTTTAAATTGACAATTAAATATTTTGAAATGACAAAAACTTAAGCACAATTAAATGCTTAATGTATATGTAAATTTGCATAAAGTTTTTCATGATTTTTACAATGATATCAAGTGCAAGTGTATATTGAAATTATTTTATGCACTTAGAAAATATGAGATCAAGTAATTTTCTATTGAACTCATTGATTATAATTTTAATAAAATTACTTAATAAATATTTGGACTAAATTTTCATTTGATTAAGTCAAGAAATAGTTACATAAAGTTGGAAAATGATTTGGGATGATTTAAAACCAAAGATTACATCATTTTTCAACCAAAAAATGCCCAAAATCATCAGTACAGGGACAAGGGATTGATCCTTTATTGTTACTGGCAGAATACCCTAGAAGGCTAGAACAGTGCAAGGGATCTATCTCACTTAAAGGGATCGATCCCCTACCATGTGAAATGTGCCTAACGGTTAGTTTTTGAAGGTTTCAACGGAAAGATTTGTATTAAATGCTCTAACAACCATCCTCAGCTCCAGAAGGACTATAAATACAAGCATTTATGAACTTAAAGAGTAGAACTAGCACTATTTCATCTTCTCTAACCTTCAAAAAGGAATTCAAAGTTGGGATCTTCTCTTTTTCATATTCATTGTACTCCAGTTTGTGTATTTCTACCTTTGAGAGGTTTTCTATTGTACATAACCCAACTAAAATTCAATTCTCTATATATTCTAAAAGGGAGTGTAATCTTCTAAGGCTATCTTATGAGTGATTGGGTAGCTTTATAAGGGAAGGGTTTAGAGGTTTCTTCCTAAGCTTACAAAAGGAAGTGTTAGAGGTGGTGTATATTGAATCTTAAAGAAGAGTGGAATCAACACCTTGATAAGAGGATCAAGAAAAGAGGATGTAGGCAAGAGATTGGCCAAGCCTCTATAAATCTTCTATTTGCATCTTTTTCCTTACTCTTTATTTACTGTTTTTGTGAATTTATTGTGAAATTTGTTTAAGTAGCTAGTTAAGCCTTAAGAATTAGAATTTAGTCCAAAAATCGATTCATCCCTCTCTTAGTAGAGCCAACATAACCCAATTAAATCATTCTCCAAATAATTTTTCATCATTAATCCATCACTCCAATTCTCATGATCCTTGATAATTCCCAATAATCATATATTTTTGGTTTCGAGTTAAATCAATTATCAAGCTTATATTAAAATTTCATAACCTTAATTCCATGAGTTCCTTTCCAATAAATTCGCTCTAATGTTACAAAATGAAAATCTCAATAAGCCCATTACTCCGTAAATTTCCCACGATTTGTACACTTAACTTATCACTTCATAATTCACAAATAAATTCTCAAAAATTTCATTACTTTTGAATATCACATTTATCTACTTTTTTGAGTGTAAAAAATTTGCATTTATTACAAAAACATCCTAATGTGGTTCCATATTCGCACATCATCCATCTTATTTTGAGATAAAAGACATTCATGTGATAATGCCTATATTTTTTCACAAAAAAGTTGACTTAAAATGTCCACCCTCCATATCTTTGCTTCTTTATCAAACAGCATCTCTACTTTCATTGGTGTAGGTTCTCCAGAAACCATCTCTTTGGTTTAAGAGAAAGCAGCTTCTTAATCCATTTGTCTTTCCATATATTTATCAAGCTTCCATTCCCTACCCTTAACTGTGACCCTCCTTAATCACCTTACTGCCACTAAGGAGACATCTCCATAAATGAGAAGCACTTTGACCTATTATGACCTCTATCAGGGAGCAATGTTGGAAACACGTTGCTTTCAAAATATTAAATAATAGCAAAGTATTATTATGTTGTAATCTTCACCACTATTTCGCCAAAAAAGCTAGATTAATAGCCTCACAATCTTTAAACCCTAAATCCCATCCATCTTAAATATACATAGATCACTCCATTTCTTACAATGGATCTTTCTTTCCCCTTCTATACTTCCCCACCAAAATTTGGAAATAATACCATTCAACTCCTATATAAAGTTATTAGGCAATTTAAAGTAGCTCATGTAATTTAAAGCAGCTAAACTATTTCTAGGTTTATTCCCTTATGTTTACCATACTTCTAACATTTAAAATATCCGTAAACTTAATGTTAATTGGCTTAAAATAGATTAACCTTATAGTAAGGTCGACTTCACAATAGAATTTTTCTGTTTAATACTCATTTGTTTAACGAATCATTTAGGGTTTTTTGGCATCATTTTTGTTTTTTGTTTTCTATTTTTGTCCTCAATTTTCTTAGAACAACAGAAAGCATGTTTGACAACATATTTTTGTTTTCAAAAAACGAGAAAAAAACAAGAATTTCAAAAAACTTGGAAACATGAATTTTTTATTTCCATTGTTTTTGGAAATGTTTTCATTTATGGCATTGTTCAAAAGTAAGTGAACAGTGTTTATATATTAATATAATATTAATAATTTTCATAATAAAAAGTATAAAATAAAATAAATTAATTTTTGAAAGTAAAATAATATTAAATTTAATATAAAAATATTATTTAATTAAAAATAAATATTTTTAAATTAATATATTATTTTAATATTGAAAAGTTGATAATGTAAAAAGAAATTACATATAAATTATATTAAACTATAATATCATAATATTATTTAACTTAAATTTATATAATTTATTTAATATATTATATATTTTAAATAATATCATTTATTATAATTTTGATATGTTAATAATTAATATTATTGCTAGGTACTATTATCTAATATAATTAATTATTATTTTACTAAACAATATTATTATTTAATATTAAGCAATTACATATAAATTATATTAAACTATAATATCATAATTCAATTAATTTAAATTTGTATAATAATTTATTGAATATATTATATATTTTAAATAATATCATTTATTATAATTTTGATATATTAATAATTAATACTATTGCTAAGTACTATTATTTAATATAATTAATTCTTATTTTACTTTACAATATTATTATTTAATATTATATTCTTTCAATTAAATTTAAAATATACCGCTACTACTATTAAATAATTTAATATTATTAAATAAGTAAATACTTAAGATTAAATAATATTATTTATATTAAATATAATATATTTTAATAACTATATAATTATTATAAATTAATTAGTTAAATATATTATTTGATAATTTAAAATTATTACAATTAAATTAAATAATAATATTAAATATAATTTATAATTATTAATTCATATTATTATTATTTAATATATAAATTAAGAATTTTGCTAATCTCAATTATTATAATATTAATTAAAAAATTATTAATAATATTTTTATTGCATTGTTTTATTTAATATTATATTTAATTATAATATTATTTAAATTGTATTAAATTTTAATACGATTAAATGAAAATATTTAATATTAGTATGAAATAGTATAAAATAATTTTATTTAATATTATATATATTATTTTTAATAAATATATTATTTTTTAATTTAATTTTTAAAATTTTATTTTGTGAATTGAATTATTATATTTGAATTAATTTAAATATTTGTTTTCAATATGTAATAGTATCAACCAATCATATTTTTTGTTTTTAGAATTTAAAAATAAAATAAATAAAATAAAATTTTTAAAAACAAGAAACAAAAAACAAAAATCAATCCGAATTAATGTTCAATTGCTACTCGATAATAATAAATTCTTAAATTACAAATTTACTCATAAGGCATTTTAAGATATAATTATTAAAACTACATATTTATGCAGATTTTTTACTTTGCATCATATATATTAAAATCAATATAATTTGTTTGTGTAATTTTTTTGTTTAGTGTATACGAACATGCCAGTTTAATGTTTACGAACACCTGTTGTTTGTGAACATGTTTGTTTAATATTTACGAGCATATGTTCATGAACATTTTCTTTAATGTTAATGAATGAATTTAATGAACACAAACCAAACATGAACAATATTAAAAACTAAACAAACAAACACGATGCATTGTTTTTTTTTTGTTTCCTGTTTTTGTTTTCAGTTTTTTTTTCAAAAAACAACAATAGAAAATATGTTTGGTGATGCGTTTCTATTTTGAAAAAATGAAAACGAAAATAAAATTTTCAAAATTGTTGAAAATAAGAATTTTTTGTTTTCGTTGTTTCTGGAAACATATTTTCATTTTCTAATATTATTCATAAGAAAGTGAACAACATCTATATATTAATATAATATAACATATTATCATAATAAAAAATATAAAATAAAATTAATTATTTTTTAAAATAAAAATAAAAATAAAAATTTAATATAAAATACAATTTAATTAAAAATAGTTTAAAATTAATGTATTTATTTTAATATAAAAAACTTTGAAAAATGTAAAAACCGATTAAACATAAATTATATTAAACTATAATATCATAATACTATTTAATTTAAACTTGTATAATAATTTATTGAATATATTTATATTTTAAATTATATCGTTTATTATGATTTTGATATGTCACTGCTAAGAACTATTTTCTAATATAATTAATTATTATTTTACTAAAAAATAATAATATTATTTAATACTTTATTTTTTTCAATTTAAATTTAAATATATTTCACTATTGCTATTAAATAATTTGATATTATTAAAAGGTGAAAACATAACATTAGATAATATTATTTATATTTAATATAATATATTTTAAAATTATATAATATTATAAATTAATTAATTGAATATATATTGTTTAGTAATTTAATATTATTACAATTAAATTAGATAATATTATAACTTAGTAATTGGTATTTTTATTTAATATATAAAATTTAAAATTTTATTAATCTCAATTATTATCTAATAAAAATTTTATTTAATTGACTTAATAGCCCAAAGCACAATCGACTTTTTGCATAAGATGGAATTAAGCTATCAACGTTTTATTATGTGAAAATCAGTCCATAAACTTATATTTTATTTTAAATAAACTTTTAATCTTTAAAAATCATGCAATTAAATCTAAATCTTTTAAATAATACTAATTGTTGTTTGGATATTTTACGTGGAAGTTGACGTGGATAATTTAGTTGGTTGCCACATGTCATGCCACGTATGCAATACTAATGGCAATTAGTGCCATTTAATAGATTTAGACTTAATTGCATAATTTTAAAAGATTGAGGTTCATTTATAGTAAAATAAAAGTTTATAGATTGATTATCACATACTAAAACATTGAAAGCTTAATTTTATTTTATGCAAAAAGTTAAGGGAATATTTGCTTATTAAGTTTATTTTTGGGTGATTTTTTATTTAATATTATATTTAATTATAATATTAATTAAATTATATTAAATTTTAATATGATTAAAAGAAAATATTTAATATTAGTATTAAATAATATAAAATAATATTTTTTAATTAATATATTATTATTTTTATTGAATTTTTGAAATTTTATTTTGTAAGTTAAATTATTATATTTGAATCAATTTAGATATTTATTTTAAACACATAATAATATTAATCAAACATATTTTTGTTTTCAAAATTTAAAAACATTTTAAAAATAAAAAATAAAAAACATTTCAGATGATCTCAAATTTAATAATTATTCATATTCAAGTTCCTTACACTTTGACTCTCAGCATGGTCTGAAATCATCCGTATAACCCTAGCTCCAGTTGAGGCCGAAACGCCACTGACACTTGAATTGCCAGTGCCATTTTGGCTCACATCTACACTCCAGTTGCATTTGCCTGCTCTCACTGCAGCAATGAAAGTGGAAGCTTTATCCGACGAAATCTTAATCTCGCTGTTGAACTATCAATCCCACCGTAACTACCCCTTTCAACCCCATCATCAACCCCAAATCCATCACTGTAGCCCGCGGGGCGTAACAGTATCGTTCTTGATCATATACAGTCAATAGGAGGTGAAGCAAACGCGATACCTAACAGCGTGGAGTAGTCTACGAAAGAATGGAAAGCAGTAATGCAGGGCCAGCAGGCCAGGGCAGATTCAGAGCTTCTCCTTGTTTCTACGCTAAAAATCTTAAGATTACGCTCTCCAAAGCAATGACCTTTATCTTCACCAGTTGCTTCTCCATTTCAATCATTGCAAACGCAGCAATGACCATTTAAAACCCACCGGAAATACGCCTTTTCACTTCCATTACTTGACACATTTATTATTCAAAACTAGTATAGCTCGTTAATCAACATAATAATAATAATAATAATAATATCCCCTTTCTTTATCTTTTGTTGCTTTAATTCTCGAACTTTTCTTTTCTGGGAATAGCTAATTTTGTTCTCTTTCCTTTTCCCTAGTAAAAAAAAAAAAGTTGCTACTGTTCTTACTTCTTTCACTGCTACTTATTCTCTTTCTTATTAACTCAGACTCTCTCTCTCTCTCTCTCTCTAAGCTACAGAAAACGATTCTTTACCGACCCACAACTCTAACCTTTCTTTCTTCTTCATCATCGTCTTCCTTTTGTTGTCTGAAAAGCAATCAGCCATGGATGAACTGTACGGTTTCCATTCATATGATACTACAGCTGTTTACGCCATGGAGACCCAACCGGAGAACGTATTAAGTCCTTCTGGGAACTTCCCAGGATTTCCGTCTCAGGCGGCTGCTTTTCCGGAGCATGTGTTTAGGTCAGGGCAGTTGTTGTCTGGTTCGTCCGGGATGTCGGATGCTGATTCGATGGTTGCTGAGATTCCAAGAGGTGGCTCTGAAGAAGAGGTTTCTAGTGCAATTAGGGCTAAGATTGAGTCTCACCCTCTTTACCCTAAACTTCTTCAGGCCTACTTAGACTGCCAGAAGGTATATTAATATACGTGTTTGGTTGTTAACAAACTGTTGGATAATAACACAACGAAAACCACAGAAAGAAAAAAAAAAAAAACCTCCTCATCCATCTAAGCTGAAGCTGAAGACTCGAATTTAAACAAGGGATTGCGTATAGGAGTGGAAAAAGAAAAGATGGTGCTCGTTTGACTCATTTATGGTTGCTTTTGGCATTAGATTCTGTTACGTTGATCGAATGAAGGAGGTTTCCGTGGAGCTGAAGAGTCATGTTTATTCGGCACTTGCATGTGCTCTTCTGGAACAATTGATTTTGTTGCAGCTAAATTTTTTTTTCCTGTTTTAAGCCTTTCTCAGCTCTGAGCGTCAACTTTTCCCGCCGTCTTTACTTTTTCTACTCCTCTAGTTTATTCTTGATTTTTAATAATTCGGCTGCAAAGACAAAGCTGATTCAACCCCCACCCCTGGGCCTGAAAGAAAAGAGAAAGAAAAGCCGGAAAAGGGGAAGGGATAAACGGGAAAAGAAAGGGTTACACAGCTGTTTTCTTGTTTGTGTTGTTGTACCTATCAGTTTATTGTGGGGATTTTTTTTATTTTTTATAATTTTGCCCAGGTGGGAGCGCCGCCAGGGATAGCGAAAATGTTAGATGAAATCAGCGGAGAAAGTGACGTTAGCAAGAGAAGCGCCTTGGTTCCGTCGTGCTTGGGTGCCGATCCCGAGCTTGATCACTTCATGGTCTCTTTCCCAAACCTAATCAAACAAAACCGCCCTCAAAACCCAGTCTTAGGTTTAACCGGTCTTTAACTTGCTATCCCTTTTTTTTTTTTGAAGGAAACTTACTGCGAAATGTTGGTGAAGTACAAATCGGATCTGTCAAAGCCATTTGATGAAGCCACCACATTTCTCAACAATATAAAAACGCAACTTTCTCATCTCTGCAATGGTATTAACAACTACTTCCATTTCTCTTTCTCTCTTTCTCTCTCCTATTTTTTCTAACAGGAGCATGGTCGATTGTTTTCTTATTATTTTTCCTTTGCAGCTTGTTTCTGTTTTTCGATTTTTCTATGTAGTTCGTTGGTTTTTGTGCTCTGCGTTTTATTTATTTATTTTATAAGCGCAAGTTGGTAAAAACCTAGTTCATTTTAGCGGTCTGATTAAATTCAAGGAATATTAAATGAAGTTGTGGCTGCTTTCTTAGCTGAGATAATTTTATTTATTTAATTTTATTTAATAAATGTTTCTAATTTTCATTTTCTATTGATAATCCGTGTTAAGAAACCCAAAATTTTCACATAGAACCTCCAATTTCCTTCTAATATGGCATAACATGCATAAGAAATCACTTGCTTTTTTTCATTTAGTCTCAATTTCAATTTATTATTTTATTAGCTCTTCTATCCATATTCAATAATGTGCTGTAACTTGCTTCTCTTGGATTCCAACGGTCAAGTTCCCTTCATAGATAATGCAACGCATTATATCTATAAGAGAGTTGCCAATTTTCCTAGACCACACGAAGCTTTTGTGTTCCAAAATTAGGAAACCACTTTCTTCACTGTAATTCATTTTATGTATCAAGGGCTTATGTTAATTGGGATGTTCTATTAATTGCATTTATAGGTTATGTTGAATCCTTGCTATGGTTTTTTGTTTTTTTGAGTAGTACATTTTCATTAAGAGTTATAATCGTATCAACATTTTTCATTCATTGAATTGGTACTTATGAAAATTATTTTACTCAAACTAAATAAACTAATAAATAACTAGAAGTAACTAAATTAATAAATGATTAGACTAAACTCAAGTTCACACAGTAAGATTTAGACTTTAGACCTTAAAGTCCCAAGGTCTTTTTTTTTTTTGCTACTAAGGCAATGCCTCATCGTTGCTATGTTTAGTTGGTACAACCATGAAATTATTGTCTTAATTAAACATTTTCAGAGTATGATATGCATACAGAGACACATATATGTATTGGTTACTCACAAATTGAGAAACAAGATTAACCATCCTATAGTTCATTTTCATAACATTAATTGTTATAAGAATAGAAACTGGTTTGTATCAATAGATTTATTCTCTTCTTACTTTCATTTGGTTTTGAAAGTGCATTCAAAGTTTGGGAATTTTATACATTCACATATACTTTATGAAGCCATTTCTAAGACTGTCCTTATTCTATTGTAAAAAAAAAAAAGTGTATAGGAAGTTGTTTGGCCTTCTGAGTTACTAAGGTGGGATAGGATAAACATTATATTCATAGAGATAAGTGTGGAGGACGTTACAAAATGATGTCCTTGAGAATGCAATCCAAAATAGTTATCTATAAGATAATAATAGAGATTAATGTAACAAAGCTCTCATCCACAGAAATACCCTTAACCAAGTTATCATCCATGGAAATGGCCACAACCAACATTCTTTGCTTCTTATTTATCTTCAATATTGGTGGACCATTGTGAAATAAAATCAATTATAATCTGCACGTTTCTTATGGAATGGTTAGTAGTCCATTGCTTTTGCAATGTGGGCACAAGCATGCATATGGTCTCTAGCTCTCACTTAGTTTATTTTTAAAGAACCTGTCTTTAGAATGCATCTCTTTTCATATTTGTAGTGGCAGTGTCTTATAATGATGTCTGATTTTTGTTTAATAGTGTCCTATTAGTGCATGAGCTGCGGTACTATATATATAGAGGTCTGGGCCTACTAAATGTTTCTTTGCACTTAAAAAGAATAGTTTCAGGCAGTTTCATGGCTATAAAATAAAAATTGATCTGAAAGAAACTAGCTTTTCTCCATGATCATCCTCATTATCTATACAGATAGATGACTAATATAATCTTGTGATGAACACGAGATATCATCAGACTCAAGTACCGAGTGTTAGGTTCCCAAAATATTACATTTGTTGTGGGGTATTGATCTAAGTCTAAGTTCCTTGCTTTTAGTTCTAGTAATTGCTGCTGATTTCCTACTTTTAAGACTATTGTGTTATTAAATAACAGTCGATCAATAGGCTTTTCTACTTGGTACAGATAGACCGTCTGCAAAATTTTATTTTAGTAATACTTTTGTGTGGTCAAGGCGACAATGGCGCCCATATTGTATTGTCTCAAACTATTTTTAGCATCACTTAAAGAGAAAGATGCTTTATTGCATGCTACGTTTAGTTGTGTGGCTTGGAGGTTATGGATTTGGTTTTAGTACGGGGATATTGAATGTGAAGAACTAGCAAAAAGTATGTGTTAGGAGCAGGCATGCGTGAATCTAAAGTTTAAATTTTGAAATAGCACATTCTGGTGGAAGCATATGAGTAATTGGATATTTAAACTCATGGAAGGCTCTATGTCCTTCAGGTAATTGCATGATTATGAGGTTCCCGAGTTTTCTTCTACAACAATAGGCTACTTTACTACATACTTTTCTGCTGGATAGATACCTCACTGTTGCAGCACATGTTACTATTTTAATACATGGAATAATTAAACTACTACAGTAGAAGCCAGAGTTGCAAGTGTAGAAACTTGTAAAATAGTATCGTAATTTATTTATGCATAGTTTTTATGTTATGAACATCTGGTGCTTTTGGTCAAGTTGATTAAAATATTCTCTTATATATACATATTCCTATGACAACATAATTTATGAAGTTATAAAGTATCTAAGGATTTCATTGATTTGCTAATTGTAGTTGTCTTATATTATTTTTAGAAATCTCAACGTTCATAGGTTTTAAATGTTCATTTCTAGCTATTTATGCTAAAAGGCACTTTAAAAATATTGTTTTTGAATTCCATACAATTGCTACTGGATTTTCCTTATTTTTCATTTTGGATGATTAAGGGGATACGTTGCAATCTCATCATCATGAGAAGTGTTTTGTTGGTTATTGTCTTTATGCAGATGGCATAGGTGAGTGCAGATAATTTGTTATAACTTTGACACCTTCTCTTTCAATTACCCTTAGTTGACCTCTCCTGTGAAGCAAGCAGTTCATACCAATAGCTACAGAATTTAGTTTTCTCTATTGCTTTTATACATATTCCAAAATAGTTAGTACCTAGCAACCAAGGTTTCCCTTGTTATCTTCAGGCTATTTTATGCATTCTTCTTGTCCATTATTTGAGTACAGGTTCCTCTCACACTCACAACCATAGGTGTTTTCAGATATTAACTAAATATATTTCCCTTTTTCATCTATCACATTATCCTCCTTTTAGAAACATTGCTTATTTGTTTTATCTTATCATTGATCTCCTCAAGGTACCGACTATACTGTTTCTCTTAAAAAATCAAAAGAATGATTGATTTCATGGATGTATATATTGTGATAAGATGATGTTTTGCAGTGAATTTGTCTCTTGTGATGTAATAATCCTATTAAGGGTTACTTTACATATGGTATTCATTGACAGTAGAAGTATATAAGCCTTTAAATTAATTTTTTGCCTTGTTTAGTTGAATATGCTCTATACATTCTTTATTTTATTATTATTATTATTATTGTTATTATTATTATGCCAAAGGGAGAATTTTAAACTTTGCAAGCGATTTATATGCTTGTTATGTGTCTAAGTAGATTTTTTATAAGAAAATGTTAGCTGCAATCACTTTTACAGTTGCATTTTAATACTTTTTTATCTTATTGGATCATGTTATTTTTTAGTTTTACGTGAAAATGAGTTATCCATGTAAGAAGTAAAAAGTTAAAATGTGTATATGTTAAAAAAATACTTTTTAAATAATTTGTAAGTGTTAATAATCGATTTTTACGTAAAATTAAAAAATAACTAGATCTAATAAAATTTAAAGTATTAAAAATGATTGTTGTTAGCAATATATATTTTTTTTATAATAAGTGCTACAAGCATGTGAAAGAGCTTTGAGGTCATAGAGGGTGCTTCCTATTCATGGTTGTATTGTGAGACGTATTTTTCATCCATTTGCATTTCAGTTTTCAGACATGAAATGACAATAAGGTCACGTCTCATGTCATGGTTGGAGCTCAAGTTGCAGGTAGTAAGATTCTCTCTTGTGCACTCATCAAATTGGAGGTTGGAGTTTTAATTTTTAATATTTTTTGAAGATTCGTAAATGAAGTTTTTTCTTTTAGGTCGTTGGAGGAAATTCCATGCATATATTCATCAATTTCATGCACATTTTTATAGATTAAAATTACTCACTGAGCAGATTTAGGTGAAGACTATTAATTTAGGTATTTTGTTTAAAGGTTTTGCATTTTTTTTTGGTGCGGTAAGACCAGAAACTTCGTAACTGTTACTTGCTGCTAGGGGTGTAATTGAACCGACTAGAAATCATCTAGTACCTAGTTCAAGCATAGTTCGATTTGAAAATTTAAGGCTCAAAGTTTGGTTTTTAGCTTAATTGAGCTTGGTTTTTGAAGTTTGAATTCAACTTAATAGAAAACTCAAGATGACAACTTCAATTTGATATGTTTGATTTGTTAAGTTTTAGTTTTATATTATAAAAATAAAACAATAAATTAATAATATAATATTTAAAATATATAATAAAAAAATTTGATAAAACTTATGAATAGTTTAAGTCTAGTATTAATAAGTTCGAATATGATTTGATTTGTTGTTTAAGTCTGAGTTTGAGTTGAATAATTATTGACTTGATTACAAATAACTTACGAGTAGATTAATTTGTTTATACTTTTGCTGGAGCATAGAGAAGAGCATCATGAAAGATTAAAGTGGTCATAAATGATCTCAAAGAGACAATTCTTCCCCTTCCCCGTAGTTACCGCTGCAAAGTTGAGCCAGCCTTCGAGCGTTCAATCACTGCCAAAGCCTGCGTGTCCCCTTGTATAATTCAATTCCCTAGGTTCAGGATTCTGTTCACACGTGCCATCAAAGTCAGACCAACTTAACCCAAGAGGAAGACGACGTCGTTATTGCCCCTTAACCTCATCGCCTAGGTCGTGAACCCTTTACCCTTTTCCAAGGTTGAGGGAATTATGGATTGGCTGCATAAAAAAACAATACTTAAAAAAAATTGAGCTTCTTAATAACCTTTATTTTTTAATCTAAATGTTATTTCTGAACTGAGAACTGACTCAGATAGTGTTAGACAGAAACTTTGAAATGCCGATACCTAAAAGCAGTGCGTGCCTTACGGGTTAGTACTGCACAGCGCGCACGCACGCGGAGCTCTTATCATTCTTCTTTTGACAGTCGCGAAAGCTCTGTGAGCAACTCCACCCTAACTCTGACTTGAATACGACATAGCGAACCCTCCATTGCCTTTTTTTTCTTCTCTTTCTTTCTCTGCAGTTTTATTTAGAAAATGAATGTGGGCCCCTTACTATAAATTACAAAGTAATTAAGCATGGCTCAGAGTTACATTACATCACATCTGGAACATGGATGCTAGCCTTCCATGTGGTTTCCGTCTTCTGCGCCATTTGTATTCGTCTTCCCCCCACAAACAAAAATTAAAAAAAAAGGAATAATGGATTTAATCTTTTTTTTTGTATGGTTTGGTTTGGCTTTAATGGACTTGCCCAATAACACTTAAAGATGGCCTTCGTTCTACTGTCTGGTCTGCCATGTGGGTTGTGAAATTGCCTTTCATGTGGATTTCTCCGATTAGCCTGATTTGATGACTTGGCTCACATTTTGTTTGTGTTAGAGGGGGAAGAGTTAACTAGCATGAATTGGAAAACATGGTTCATTACGTCGTTCAAATGGATTGCTTAATGCTCATTAGTTATGGATGTGTTTTGTTTTGTTTTCTATCTCAATCTAGGCTGCATGAGCTTTCTATTCTTTTTTGCTAGACCTTTGTATCTTGGAATTTGTTGTTTGCATGGAGAAATTAGTCTAGAGAAGACCTTATTACTGTTTGGCTTGATCATCCTTGTCTTACAAATATTGTTTTACTAGATGAAGTTGCAGGATCATCTGAAGAAGACTTCAGTGGAGGTGAAATAGAAGCATTGGAGGATTTCCAGATAGATGAAGAGCGAGAATTGAAAGTGAAACTCTTGCGAAAATATAGTGGTTATATTAGTACGCTTAAGCATGAATTTTCAAAAAAGAAAAAGAAAAACAAACTACCAAAAGAAGCAAGGCAAATACTACTCGACTGGTGGAATGTTCACTACAAATGGCCATATCCCACGGTAAACATCTCTCTAAATTACTACCTGTAGATTAGTGAAAACTCTTTTAATGTCGCATGAGACGTTGATATTAAAATGAAAGAAGAAAATATCATGCCATTCTTTTGTAACATCAGTCAATTTAATCACGCAGGAAGCCGACAAGGTTGGCCTTGCTGAAGCAACAGGACTAGACCAGAAACAGATAAACAACTGGTTTATAAATCAAAGGAAACGTCATTGGAAACCATCGGAGGACATGCAACTAGCTGTTATGGACAGTTTATATGGACCGTCGTTTTTCATGAATGGCTAAGGTGGGATTGCCTCTGTCGTACTTTGTATGTTCTTGGTCGGAAACTTTGATGTCGAATGAAATGATTATCGTCATTATCCAACGCTTGAACATATTATTTGTACTGATGCATTATATATTTCGTGCGTGAACTCTGGATCTAATTTTCAACTGTAAGAATCAATCCCTCACCCACCACAAAGGAAAAGAACTTTGTGTTGAGCATTCAAATGGGATATGATTTGTGTCCATAGAATAAGATATTTGTCATTCGATAGTTTGTGGATCTACATGCTAAGGACCTTTATATCATGAAGTGACTTGACATTAGTCGGTAACCAATTATCCATTTATAAGCAAAATTTTGTTAGAACAAGATATCGGAAAATGCTTAAGAGAGTAGTAATTAATGTAATAGGGTTTTATTGCCTTCATCGTTATTTATTTGTTATGTAAAAGAATATTTAATAATAGATTCCTAATAAATACATTTTTGAGAGGGGTAAAGAGTTTTAACTGTGATTAAATTTCGAGTAGAATTAATCTCAAATCGTTTAAACGGATAAGGATATCCGTGGTTTAAAAAAATAAGAATATTTAAGAAGCATAGAGAATATAATAAAATATAGTGATTGATTGTGTACGAAATCAATTTATTGAACATTTATCTACATAAGAATAAGATTGCGTGATTTCATTATACAAAATTTGTAGGTTCTTTTATATGCATAGAATTGCTATTCAACACGTTGTTGTTATTATTATTATTATTATTATTATTATTATTATTATTATTATTAGAGGAGCGCATTTACAAAAGAACAGTAGCTCTTTGTGATGACATAATTGTCCAAATAGATGTTTATTTGTACGTATATAATTGTCTAAATAGATATTTATTGTACAAACACTATTGTTCTAACAAGTAGATATCATCTTTTTCTTAATTTTTTTCTTTTAGGTTTTGGAACCCTAATTATTATTCTAAATCTCATACCTTAAAAAAAATTTGAGTTTTTTTCTTCCATAATTCATAGGAGTAACATTGAACCTTTAATTAGAACTCTATTTGATGCGACTTCTTGTTAACATTGCCTCATCTCAAAAAATTTGTTCCAGACGGATGTTGGATAACATGGTATTAATTATTTCGGTTAATATCATATTTTTACGTTCAGCTACATCATTTGATCAAGGATAATGTTGTGCATAACTTCATGAGCAATGTTAATAGACTCAAAATAAATTGCACCATAGTATTAACTTTTTCTATCCATTCTCAAAGTTTTGATTGTACAATGCAATTCAACTTCATTGTTATAAATTCTAGCAAATTACATACTATCCTTAAATTTTGTGTAACGTAATGTTTTGATCTTAAAAATTTTTAAAAATGCTAAATTGGTCCCTACATTTTTATAGTCGTAATGAAATAGCCTTTTTGTGAGTCAAATCTAAGAGTGTAATCGAGTCAAATCCAGATGATTCAGTATCAAATTTGAGCTTGGTTCGACTTAAAAACTCAAGGCTCACAGTTTTCCTTTGAGCATGATTGCTTGGTTTTTAAAGTTTGAGCTCGACTCAATAAAATACTTGAGCCACTCGAGCTCGACTCGATAGGCTCAAACTCAACTCGATAGGCTCAAATTGTCAATTTTCAACCATATATTATAAGGGTAAAATAGTAAATCAACTAAAATATTAAAACTCTATTGAAAAAACTCGATTAGGCTCAAAAGTGCTTGAGCCTAGTATTAAAATATTTAGACTCGGTTTGACTCGTTACTCTCAAGCTCGAGTTTTGCCTGAAAATAAATAAGTCAAGCTCGAGTAATTATCAAGTTGAACTCGAGTAACTTACGAATAACTTGACTCGTTTACACATTTTGTCAGTTTTGGCGTTAAATACCACATGTGATTGACATGCTAACTGAGATGTCTAAAATGGTTGAAAAATATGGACCATGCTATACGAAAACTCATACAAATAAACATACAGGATCTCAAGTTTAATCATTAAGAAAATTAATACGGAAGCGTACCTGAATCCTTCAGAATTGATTAACTGGGGTTAACAGTCTTCCACGTCTAAACTTTTGATTTTGAGAGAAAACTTTAGCCTTATTTTCTGATGGGATGGAATAAGAATTATGTTATGTTTAGACTAGGAACCATAACCTATTTATATCTATAATTATTTTCATCATCATCAGAGCCTTTATCCCAATACTAGGATAGGCTATATGAACCAATATATGACTTCACGCTACGTCGTTAGTATAAATTCTCCTCCTCTACTCATCCCTACCTAAAGCAATGTGTTCTTCCAACTCTCGCTTAGTCATATCTTTCCTGATTACTTCTTCCTAAGTCTTCTTCGGTCTTCCTATAGCCTTGAGCTTTTTTATTTCATTCATAACCTCCACTTTTCTAACGGAAGTGTCCATAAGTCTACGTCGTATATGTCCAAATCAACGTAAATGACTTTCACTCATCTTGTCTTCAATAGGTGCCACTCCAACCTTTTTGCGAATGTCCTCTTTTCTCGTATATCTGCACATCCATCATATCATTCGCATTTTTTTTACACTCATCTTCTATGTATAAAGTCTTTTAGTTGCCTAGCATTCACTGCCATAGAGCAATATTGTCTAGCAACTGTCCAGTAAAACTTGCCTTTCAACCATACAGGAATTCTTTTGTCATACAACACACTTGTAGCGCTTTTCCACTTGCTCCAACCAACCTGTATCCTTTGGATCACATCACCATTGATCTCTCCATCCCTTTGTACAATCCATCCCGAATATCTAAAATGGTCCTGCTTAGGGATCACCACCCTATCTAGCATCACTATGTTTCTATCATCCTTTTTGTTTAAAATGAATTTACATTTTATGTATTTAGTCTTTATTCTGCTTAGTCTAAATCCTCTTGATTCCAATGTTTGTCTCCACTATTCTAACTTCACATTAACCTCTATCCTAGTCTCCGCACTCAAAACAACATTATCTACAAACACATACACCAAGGTACATTATCCTAGATGGATTTTGTCAACTCGTCCATTACTGTAGTGAACAAAAATGGGCTTAACTCTAACCCTTAAAGTAGTCCTACTTGATAGGAAATTTACTTGTTTGTCCTCCACACGTCCTCACATGTGTTTTTCCATCTCCATACATGTCCTTAATTATTTCAATATATTTCACAAAAACTCTTTTCTTCATTAAAGACCACCATAATTCCTCTCTAGGCACTTTATCATGTGCTTTCCCCAAGTCTATTTCTATAATTATTTTATTTTATTTTGGTCCATCATAAAAACAAAATAAACTATTGGGTCTCTACACATTGCAAAGCCTATACTAAATGAGATGCCCTAAAGTCTAACAATTCAAACTTTATATGATCACTTTTAAATGGACTAAACAAATTAAATAGCCTATAATGTACACTTAATTGATATAAGTACGCCCACACAAAGAATTTCCCAACAATTTCACATTTGGGCCATATATATCATAACTGTACATTTTAAAACAACTTTATGAGTTCAATATGCTATCTTCACAATTTAATATCTCTAAACAATTTGGTCCATCAATTATACCAACATAGTATCGAAGCGATCTTCATTACATATATTTGGTAACTAGACCTATCAATGGTCACACATATTAATATGATCAAAGACATGTATATATTAAGTATAAATGTGTATGATGAAAATTACATGTAACGTGATCCCTTAACATGCCTATTTCTGGTTCTATTTTAAAACTAAAAGAGTTGAACAACATGCTTTCAAAACTTAATGCTCAATTGCAATTAAAAAAATAAAACTTAATTTCAGAGTTTCAGTAATAACAACAATACTTAAGTCTGAGAAAAAAAATGTCTCAATAACAAATGAATATAAATAAACAAACTCCCACTATACAAGCATATCATCAGGATAAACCACTCCCATATGAGCTACATGCTCATGAAACACCTTAGGTGGTACACCCTTAGTAAGCGGATTCGCAATCATGGAGTTTGTACTAATATATTCAACAGATATCTTAAAACTCTGAACTCTTTCCTTAAAAACAAGAAATTTAATGTCAATATGCTTTGACTTCAACGAGTTTTTGTTGTTCTTAGAATATAACTCTGCAACTTTATTATCATAATAAATCTTCAATGGCCTTTCAATGCCATCAATAATGCACAGCCCAATTGCTTGGTTCAATGCCTCATAGCAGGCTATAAACTCTACTTTTATGGTAGAAAAAACTATGACTGATTGCTTTACACTCTTCCAAGACACAGCTCCTCTAGCTAACATGGAAACATAACCAGAAGTGGATCTTTTACTATCAAGGCAACCGACAATATTGGAGTCTAAATACCCAATGATTTTTAAATGATCTGACCTTCGATATGTGAGCATATAATCTTTAGTTCTCTGTAGATACCGCATAACCCTCTTCACTGCTTTCCAATGATCCATTCCAAGGTTAGTTAAATATCTGCCAAGCACTTCAACTACGTACTCAATATTCAGATGCGTACAAACTTGAGTACACATAAGATTCCCTCCTACTGAAGCATAAGAAATATTATGCATCTCCTCATTTTCAATCTCATTTCTTGTGCATTAAAGCAAACCGAATTTATCACATTTAGAAATGGGCATATCTCCTGATACATAATTCTTCCTGTCAAATTTGCTAAGCACCTTCTCGATATTTGCTTTTTATGATAAGCTTAGTATACCACAAGAACGATCTCGATGAATCTGTATACCAAACACAAAGGATGCATTCCCAAGATATTTCATCTCAAAATTATTTGAAAGAAATCTCTTGGTTTCATGTAATAGGTCTATATCGCTGCTTGCTAGCATGATATCATCAACATATAACACCAGAAGAATAAACTTGCTCCCACTGATCTTGTGATAAATACATTGATCAACAATGTTCTCCTTAAAACCAAATAAGGTGATCACTTGATCAAATTTTCAATACCATTGATGGCATGCTTGCTTTAAATTATAGATGAATTTCTTTAATTTGCATACTAGATGTTTTGACTTATGCAACATGACATTTTCTAGTTGCACCATATAAATTGTTTCTTCAATGTCACCATTGAGAAATGCTATCTTTACATCCATTTGATGTAAGTCTAAATCATATTAAGCTACAAGTGCCATAATGATTCTAAAAGAGTCTTTTGATGAAACCAAAGAGAAAGTCTCTTTATAATCAATGCTTCCTTTTGAGTGAAACCTTTGGCAACTAGACACACTTAATATCTTTCGACATTGTCTTTTGAATCTCGCTTGGTTTTGAAAATCCATTTACAACCAATCAGTTTCTCCCCATTAGGCAATTCGATAAGATCCTAAACATCATTGTCCTTCAATGATTCCATCTCATCTTTCATGGTCTCTATCCATTTCTAAGAGTTAACACTTTGTTTGGCTTGACTAAAAGATTTTGGATCATCTTTCAGTCCTATATCAATCATCTGAAATCGTCGATCTCCTCTCCTTAAAGATCTCTTTAATGGCACTTCCAATTGAGGTTATTGTTGCTTCTCCAATTAAATAGGAGCAAGTTCTTCAATATGAGTAGGAGGTAACTCAGGAATGTCTTGATAATCCGGATTTGCATATTGAATAATGTCAGACATAATTATCTAATCACTTTCAATTGCAATTGTAGGAACAATAACATGTTCTTCCTCAAAGAAAAAGTTCCTGAGTTTGGTACTCCCACCATATTCAACATCCTTAATAAACTTAGCATTTCTTGTCTCAAAAAAGGATCTATTTGAGGAATCATAAAACTTGAAACTCCTTTTTCACAAAAACAAAAAGAAAACTCCTCGATCTTTATATGTATCCAACAAAGTAGCAGTTTATTATTCTTGAGTCCAATTTTCTTTCATTAGGCTTGTATAGTCTAGCCTCAATTGGATAACCCAAGATATGTAAATGCCTAATACTAGGCTTCTTTCTTGTCCCTAACTCATATGGGGTTTTGGCTATTGGTTTGCTTAGAACTCAGTTAAGAATATACACTGCAATCTTTCCTGTCCAACATAGATGAATATTTCAGCATCAGTTGGCTTTCTGCTCCTTAGATAGCCATGTATTGTCACACTTATGTGAGTAGTTGCACCTGTATCTGTCCATCAAATGTGATTTGGTACTAAAGCTAAATTAACTTCAGAACAAAGAAAGTTGAGAAGTTTACCCTTTTTGGTAAGCTATTTCGCATACTTGGAATAGTCCTTCACATGACCATCTTTATGACAAAAGAAATTGGTGATCATCTTATCTTGTTCTACTAACCCTTAGGTTGTGAAGTTCCAGTTTGGGGGTGCTTTTTCCTATATTATTCCTTTCCTCTTTCAGTTAGCAACATTATCATTGGAAGAAGATGATAAGTGAGCACTTTCTATCTTCTCTTGTTTCAATCTCTCTTCCTCCTGCACATACCAGGCAATGAGTTCATTAAGAGTCCATTTCTCCTTTTGAGTATTATAGCTTATCTTCAAAGGACTGAATTATGCAATAAGAGATATTAAGACCAAGTGCACAAGAATGTCCTCAGATAATTCTAACTTTAGTGTCTTTAATCTTGTAACAAGATTAGACATTTCCATAATATATTCCTTTATGTTTCCTTTGCCATTATACTGCATTGAAACAAGCTTAGATAGATAGTGCTTATTTCAACCTTTTCATTTGCAGCGAATCTATCTGCAATGTGATTTAGGAAACTCTTAGCATTTTTTTCCTCAGGCATTACGCCCTTGATGGCATTCGAAATTGAGCGCTTGATAATCATTGGACTCATGCAATTTAAACGCTCCCATTTTTCATAAAGTGCCTTTTCCGTAGCTATACTATTTTTAGCAGTGACGAGAGGCTTTTCTGACCTAATCACATAATCTAAATCCATACACCCAAGCACAATGATATTATGCTCCTTCCATTGCTTGAAGTTAATGTCCTTAAGCACTGGAATGTTGTTTAAATTGACAGATATAGAAGAAACATTTACTGAAAGTAAAAAATAATATTAATAAACTCACAATTAACAAATAATAATTTTGGGCTATATAAGATACTAAGCACAACATTGAAATTTAGTCTTTGGATAAAAATATCAATTTGTAAATGGTACTCTTAAACTTGATTAGTAAATATTGATAACCAAATCCTGCTAATAATACGCCTTTTTTTAGACCAATATATTGCATGCATGGTAAAAAAAATTTATCACATATTTACTACCTTATGTGTTTATAATCCAGTCAAAAAATAATCTTCCTTTGGGTTGATTCTTTTCCACATTGATTAAAAAATACAGTCATTTAAATTCTTTAATGACAACCTTAATTTTCAAAATAAATAAATTAACATAAAAGAGGTCACTTTGGTAGCATTTTATACCAATTTAATTTATTTTGAACTTTATTTTTCAAAAAATATGCACATGTGTATATGTTGAGAGTACACGATTTATCAATAATACTAGTGCTATAATCCCAAAAATTAAGAATATCCTAAAATTTTTAAGAATTAAACCCTAAATATTAAAATAATCATAATAAAATAATAAGTTTGTTAAGGTATGCAATCCCAGCAAATATAAGCCCAAAAGCCTAACTATAAAGATGTGCTGTTTGATACAACGTTCAATCCATTATAAAAATAAGCAACTTATAATGTTTTAATACCATAGCCTTTTGCTCAAAGCTTAGGGTTCCAACAATTGGCTTAAAACAAAGTTTGGCACTTTCAAAAGACTAACCATAAATACCCCAATTATTGTACAAGCTTATCTTTGTAACCTAATTATATTTTCTTGATTTATTTCAACTAAAAAAAATATTCCTTAAATTTGTAACTTAGATTCAGCTATATAAGCTACAAAAAGCAATTATCATTCAACAATTATAATCAAAACACATAAAACATATATTTTGGTTGATTTTGAAATTTGGTTTAAAAATTAAAAAAAAATATATGAGTTATGAAACAAATTTCATAAAATTGTTTACATGATTTCAATATTCATTCTATGTGGGATAAAAGCCCTAATATTTCAAACAACAATTTTAATTCTCAATGATTAAACATGAATTGGCTCTTGATACTATTTATAGAAAAACTCATATCGATAAACATACAAGATCTCATGTTCAATCATCAAGAAAATTAATATAGAAGCATAACTGAATCCATAGGAATTGATTGATTGGGGTTAGCAGTCTTTCACATATAAACTTTTGTTTCTAAGAGAAAACTTTAGCCTTATTCTCTAATAGGATGGAATAAGAATTACGTTATGTTTAAACTGTGGATCATAATCTATTTATATATGTAATATATTTTATTTTATTTTGGTCTATCATAAAAATAAAATAAAATAAAGTATTGGGCCTCTACATATTATAAAGCCCATAATAAATGAGATGTCCTAAAATCCAATAACTCAAACATTATATGATCACTTTTAAATGAACCAAACAAATTAGATGTAACAGTCCGAGTATACAGTAATTCACACATTTTTACACATATTTGATGGTTGGGTCGTCTGCGATGCCTTTAACACTTAAACAGTAACAGTCGGAATATGAAATTTTACGATATTCCTTAACACTTTACATCCCCTGTATCTGCTTTACAATTTAAGTAGTACTGTACAATAAATATGAATATATAAAAGAAAATAAAATACCTCCAAGATCGACAATGTGCAGACTTGGGTATCGAAATTGCAGCCAATAATCTCAGGATGGTATGTCACTTATCCAAATATAGTATCCTGTGGAGTGAAAAATAAAGGGGTGAGCGAAACTTGCTCATTAAAGGAGTCGTATGCAAGACTAATATAACGAAAACTATATGCTGGAAAATATTTATTTTCCTAACGGTTCACTAGGCATAGTAAAAGGATGGATACTATAGTCAATCGAGAAATCCAGATGGAGCATGGAACGTATTTTGAAATACTTGTCTTGTCCCAAAAACCCAGAGCGACTATAGGGAGTATTTTTTAAATTGTTAATATAAAACAATTTAATAATGTTTTTCCATTGATAATAAATGGTAAATGAACCATTTAATTTAATCACTTCAGTAACACTTTTAAAACATGTGACAATGACAATAATAAAACAGTACAATAAACAGTTGAATTTGAACAGCGGTAACAGTTTGTAAATCGGTTCAATAATAGTACGATAAGACACTTCAATAAACAGTGAATAAACAGTTTAGTACGATAAACACTTAAATTTCACAATTTAGTAACAATTCAGTAATTACTTCAAAATCTGAAATAATATTATAAATATTTTCATTTCAATAAACAGTATATTTCAGTACAGTTCAGTATACAGTATTCAGTAAATCACAATTCAATAAATAGTATATTTCAGTACAGTCAGTAAACAGTATTAGTAAATCCTAGTTCAGTAATCGTTTAACAGTAGGTTGAGACTTGGCAACACCCTAAATAATCATGCTATAATTATCTTCGAAGGGAAACAGTAATAGTATATAGTAAGATCTATGGCCATAGTTTATAAGGTGTCCGCAGAGTACACTTGCTAGGTGACCCTAGGACTGCTGATGACTTGGCAAGTCAATCAGCCACAATGACAGTACAGTAACAGTGAGCATGATAATGGGGCCTAACAATCTTAAAATCATTTTATTTACAGTAGAAAATACCTTTAAGGAATTGAAACAAATATCATTAAATTTAATAAAATTCTAAAAGGTATTTAAATTCATATTTTAACAGTACAGTGAAAACAGTCGACAAAATATTCATGCTTTAGTGAGAAATTTATAAACGTTCAATTTTACTATAAAACATTATAAAGAAAGTATTTCTAATCTCACTTTTATATGAATATTTAATTAATATTTTTCGTAAAATTTCAATTTATGGAAAAATAATGGAAATAAATTCCAAAATCCATAATTCACTCAATTTATGCATCTAAAATATTTCATGCCATTTTAGAATATTTTTGAGAAATTTTCAGTAGCATAACAGCTACGATTTCCCTAACCCCCTGCACTTAAAATACAGTTTATAAATCAGCCATAATACCACAATTTGTATGATTTTCAAGGCAATTCAACACCCAAATAATTTCATAAAATCATATTCATAAAATCATGCACTTCATTATATCCTTACGGCTTCCACACTTCTCCATTACTTGTCTTGTATTACCGACTCTTCTAGTAGCACCACTCGATATTCGTCTATCCCGGCAGCAAGACAATTCCACAAAAAATTTTCATTAATTATCCTCTTATTTTTAAGCTATTAACTTTCACTAAATGCAGCCACAATGGATATTGCCTATGCCTAACCAGTGTAAATTATACCGGTAGTAAAACATAACTTCTCCGTTTTAGCTCCGTTTTTAGATCCGATTTTACCAGTCTTCTTCTTTTGATTTCTACATTAATTTGGCATATCTAAACCATAAAATGCAGCATCCTAAGATGCCCAAAACCCCTTGGCCGAATGCTCCCATATACCTAGCTTAATGATTTTCAACCATTTTCAACAATCTATCCTTTCTAACCTTTAAATCCATGTTCATTCTATAATTTTCCACCATTTTCATGCAAAGAACTACATGGTTTCTTAGGTTCCCATGCACACCGAAATCCCCTTTCATAGTGGATTTTTATTTAGCCAAGATAAATCAAATCTAATGGTAGAATCATAATCTACACCTTTGAATTAATCAAAATGCAACCTTGAAATTAAATGAAACAATAAAACATGGATGCTCTTACCTTTGGTCGAACACTGTAGCTCCTCTTCTCCTTTTTTTCTTCCTTATTTGATGAGCTAATGGTGTCAATGAAGAGAGGAGGATGAAAGGAATAATTTTTGTGTTTTAATCTTGTTGAAATAAGCTAATTTTGCTAAGGTATTTCTTTATTTTCTTTTCTCTCTTTTTCTTTTGGACATGGTGTGAGGGTGTTTAGAGAAGTGATGAATCGTGGCAGGCCATCATCTTTGCTGAGTTATAAAGATGGTTCTAGAAGGGGGCAAAATTACCATTTTGCCCTTGGTTATATAAATTTCGGATAATTTTATCCTTAAGCTTTTGTTGTCGTAAAAACCATGTAATTGGACCGCAAAATTTCGGATTCCATCACCAAATAATCATATTTAATGTATCTTGATGATTGGTAGTGGTTTCGTTGACGCACGGTTCACGGATAGTGAGAAATTACGATTTCACCCCCGCGACTCGTCGGCGAGTTTCTCTCATTTCACCACTGTTTCAGTAAATCTCTTGACACTATTTTACTCTCCTTTTCATGTAGAATATCATGGTATTTTTACTTCGTCCCAACTCATTTTAATTTGGGCGTAATTTATGAAAACGCCCTCGGGACGTAATCGTCATTTTCCAATTTGTTTTCCAAAATTCACCAAGTAATGCCAATCAATATAAAAATTATTTTTATACCTCAAAATCATCCTTTTATATTTATTACACCCATTGTATACTATATTATCAGTCTTAAATCCATCAAACCATAAAAATTTAAAGTGGGACCCACATTACACTTTCACTTGAAATCACAAAATAAATTATATTTCATTAAATAATTAATTAAAAAATATCATGTACAGTACAGTATAAACAAGTCTCAAATTTTCTCCATACTTTTAGGAAATTTGATCCTCCAAACTTCACCTGGACTGATCATTGAAAAAGCTCTAGATTCTTTTCGCGTACAAGGCTCTCTAACTCTCAAGTAGCCTCCTTATCTGTGTGATACTGCCAGAGCACTTTTACCAATGGAATAGTCTTAGATCGCTGCACTTTATCTTTCCTATCCAAGATTCGTTCTGATCTCTCCACGTAACTCATATCCTCCCTGATCTCCAGTGGCTCGTATCGAATTACGTGAGAAAGATCTGGATGGTACTTTCTCAACATTGAGACATGGAACACATTGTGCACTCCTGACAACTCTGGTGGTAGTGCCAACCTGTATGCCACATCTCCCATGCGATTCAAGATCTTGAACGATCCGATATACCGAGGACTCAGCTTTCCTTTCTCACCAAATCTCATTATGCCTTTGGATGATGAGACCTTCAAAAATACATAATCACCCACAGTAAACTCTAATGGTCGGTGTCTAGTATCCGCATAGCTCTTTTGCTGATTCTGAGCTTTTCTTAGCCTTTCACAGATCCCCTGTACATCTCAAGAAGCCTGCTCAACCAAATCAGGAGCTAATAGCTTACGGTCTCCCACTTCTTCCTATGCTATTGAGGATCTACACCTTCTACCATATAATGCCTTGTAAGGTGCCATGCCAATGCTCACATGATAACTATTATTATAGGTAAATTCTGCTAGAGGTAGGTGATCATCCCAGGAGCCTTTAAAATTCAATGCACACGCTCTTAACATATCCTCGAGGGTCTGTATTGTGCGCTTGGACTGTCCATCAGTCTGTGGATGAAAAGCGATGCTGAAATTCAGTTGGGATCCCATGGCTCCCTGAAATCTCTTCCAAAAATGAGATGTGAACCGAGAATCCCTATCAGAAGTGATGCTCATTGGAACACCATGTAACCTCACTATCTTTCTAACATATAGATCAGCTAAGGCACTAATTGGATTAGTAGATTTAATGGCTAAGAAATGAGTAGACTTAGTCAATCTATTCACAATCACCCAAATAGCATCATAGCCTCTTCGGGTCTGTGGTAAACCTAAAATAAAATCCATAGTCACATGTTCCCATTTCCACGTAGGAATCGATAGAGGTCGTAGCATACGTGCAGGCTTCTGATGCTCAATCTTAATTTGTTGCATGTGAGACATCTTGCAACATACTCTGCGATGTCTTTCTTTATCTTAGGCCACCAATATACCCTCCGTAAGTTCTGGTACATCTTAGTACTACCAGGATGTAGAGTGTACCTAGAGGTATAGGCCTTTGACAAAATCAAATCTCTCAGCTGTTGATCACTGGGAACACAGATCCTGCCCCTGAACCTTAAAATACCATCGGTGCCAATCTCAAAATCTGACTATTTACCCATATGTATCTGACTGGCAACCTCGATACAATAAGTATCCCTCCTCTGAGCTTCCCTGATATGATCCATCAAATTTGGCTCTATTCTAAAACTAGCCGTAAATCCATATCTGCCAGAAGAAATCACCTTTAGACTGAGGCTCGAGAACTGCTCTAGAAGATCATGCTCCCTGACCATCATATATGATACCATGCCCACATGCTTGCGGTTCAGTGTGTCTGCCACCACATTAGCTTTCCCCTGGTGGTACAAAATCTCACAGTCATAATCTTTTAATAGCTCCATCCATCATCGCTGTTTCATATTCAACTCTCGTTGCGAGAATAGATATTTCGGACTCTTATGGTCTATATATACATGAAATTTCTCCCTATATAGATAATGTCGCCAAATCTTCAATGCAAATACCACTGTGGCTAACTCTAAATCATGCATCGGGTAGTTCCTCTCATGATCTTTCAACTGCCGAGAACCGTATGTAATAACCTGACCATTCTACATGAGCACACATCCTAATCCCTGTGCGGAAGCATCAGTATAAATCGTAAATCCACCAGATCCGCTAGGAAGGGCAAGTACAGGGGCAGTAGTAAGTCTCCACTTTAACTCCTGAAAACTACGCTCACACGCATCTGTCCACTCAAACTTCACATCCTTATGTGTGAGTCGTGTCAGTGGAGCAGCTAGTCTGGAAAATCCCTCAACGAATTGGCGATAATATCCGGCTAGACCTAGAAAACTCAATATCTCTGTAACAGTCTTAGGCCTCTCCCACTGTACAATGGCCTCTATCTTGGACGGATCAACAAACACCTCGTCCTTTAACACTATGTGTCCCAAAAAAATGATATGATCTAGCCAGAATTCACACTTACTGAACTTTGCATATAGCTTTTGGTCTCTGAGGGTCTACAGAACTATATACAGATGCTGCTAGTGCTCCTCTGGAGACTTAGAATAAACCAATAAGTCATCGATGAACACTATCACTAATTTATCCAAATACGGCTTGAATACCTCATTCGTCAAGCTCATAAACGTTGTAGGGGCATTTGTCAATCCAAAAGGCATCACCAGGAACTCATAGTGTCCGTACCGAGTCTGAAATGCTGTCTTATGAACATCTGACTCCCGAATCTTCAACTGATGATAGCCTGATCGGAGATCTATCTTGGAAAACACCTATGTACCCCTAAGCTGATCAAATAAATCATCAATCCTGGGCAAGAGATATTTGTTCTTAATGGTAGCCCTATTCAACATCATGTAGTCGATACACAATCGTAGGCTACCATCCTTCTTCCGGACAAATAACACTAGAGCACCCCACGAAGACACGCTAGGACGTATGAATCCCTTATCTAATAACTCCTGGAGCTGCTTCTTAAGCTCCTATAACTCTGTTAGTGCCATTTGAAATGGGGGTCTAGAAATCGACTCCGTACCAAGTACCAAATTGATAGTAAATTCCATCTCCCGATCCAGTGGTAACTCTGGTAACTCCTTTGGAAATACATCTGGAAAGTCCCTGACCATAGGAATCTCATGCAACTCTGGACATTTCTTTTCTACGTCCTCTACACAAGCAATAAAACCTTCAAACACATTCATACACAATCACAATTCAATAAACATATCATTTCAGTAAACACATAACCACATCACTTTTATTAATTTACAAACAGTTTTACAATGTACTTTTCAGGTTGAGAGAAGGTAATAAACTTAGTATAACAGTCCTAACTAACATGATTTGCAGATAACCAATCCATTCCTAGGATTTGTGATGCCCAGCCCTCCTCCCCATTGAGCCGGTCACTGGGATCACTCAACCGTATTGTCCCCTCTGAGCCCTCCTCACTTGAGCGGTCACTCTCAGGGTTTTCTTTCGCGTCCGCTGCTACTCGAACCCTTGACTTCCTCAAGAGTCGAGTAACGACTAACCATTGGACCTTAAAATTATCTAACGCATGTATGGTCCTAATATGATCTAATACTAGCCAAATGCACCTTAAAATGTCATAAAATAGCAGCCAAATAAATGCAAATAGCCTACTAAAACTGATCAGGAAAAACAGTGTATTAAGCTAACAACGTCTAAGAAAATACAATGAAACCTAGTCTAAATGCAACCCTAAACATCCCTAATTAATTTATAAACTAAATATGACCCTAATACACCTAAATGGACCTTCAAATGTCATAAAACAGCAGCAAAATAAATTTAAACAACCCACTAAAATTGATTAGGAAAAACTGGGGATTAACGCAACAATGTCTAAGAAAAATGCAATAGAACCTAATCTAAATGAAGTCCAAAATTTCCCAAGTTAAAATATAACCTAGATATGACCCTAAGACACATAAATGGACCTTAAAATGAAGCAAATAAAAACCTAAGAAAATGCTACAAGGGATGTCACTTTGCTGGACAGATTTAGGAAAATGCATGGAATCACAAACGCTAGCCTATGACATGTAACAAACACCTAGTAAACCCTACCCTAAGTCACGTTCTGATATTGACATTCAATGCTAAACATTTTCATTAAGTTTTATGTTTGGTTGTGCTGTCTGTAGTGCCCTTAATCAATTTCCTCTTAAACTTGATATTCCACTTACATTTTTATAATGTTCATTTCTGAAACAAATATAAGTAACCATAAAACTTTATCTCCATCTATTACTATGAACTCAAAACTTATGATTTTACTTTCAGGACACTACGATATAATTTACATCCCTTGTACAAAATACATACATAGTAGTACTATACATATACTGTCTGAACATATAAAAATAAATAATATACCTCTACGGTATTTGGAAAATCGCCTGAGGGATATTGAGGAACTTAAAAACTATGTAGCGGAACGGGAAGCTATTGCAGATAATCTGAAAGAAAAGTAAGGGGGAAAGCTTAGCCCAATAAGAAATATATATATAAAAGAGCTGATACTATGCATAACTACATGTAGTATCATAAATGATGCTCATATATCTCTAAATTACTATCCTTATGATATTTATGCACTTTATCAGAAGTATACTATAATCGATTAGGTAACTAGTTGAGTACAGAAGGATACTTTAAAAAACCTCACTTATCCAGGTCCCTAGCTTCGGCTATAGGGAGTACAATGTGATTTGTTCGATAAGCAATCCAGTAATATAGTTTTCAGATAACAATTTCATAACGATTTGGTGAACACCTAACAAATAATTCAATAAGCAATATGATATTCAGTTTAAAGAAATAGTATAGTAAATCATTCGGTAAGCAGTATCATAAACAATTTCAATAAACAATATGGTAAACAATTTACCAAAATGTATTCATTAAACAATTATATAAACGATAAAACAAAATAGTAACATGGTTCGATAAACAGTACAATGGAGATAAGGCATCACCTAATAGAATCCTAAAAGTTTTAGTGTCCCAAAGGGAATAACAGTAAGACATATAGCCATAGTCATAGTGGTGTCTACAGTATGCAGTGATCATGTGACATTTGGGATAGTTGATGATGTGATCAAGATCAATCAACAAACAATATAGTACAGTCACTCAATATAGCATGATATACCCGAAGGTTTCTATGGAGCCAACAGTCTCAAAACAATTCATGAAACAATGAGAACACTTTTTAGAAATCAATCCAGCATTAATCAATCTTCAGTCAATCCATAGTTCGATGAAATTTGTAGTAGTGACAGTTAAAGTATAAAAATTCAGCAAATATTCTCAATTTGAAATCCAATGTTCAAAATATTTTATTTACATATAAAAAGGTTACTAGTACTCATATATATCTTGAAAACTGGAAAAATCATTAAAAAGGGTCCTAGAAACTGAGTTACAAATTTGGTGCTCCTATCATCATATATGAAACCTTTGAACTTCTTCCACTTTTAACTTCTTTTCAATTGCATTTATAATCTATCTTTGAGATTCTAACGTTTACGGTTCAATCTACGAAATTTCGGCAACATAATGGTGCAATCAATACTACACCTCTTGCACTAAAGACATAGCTCAATAATCATAACACAGTTTCCCAATTTCAATCAATTCATAGTCTTCAATCACATTTTATCTCAATTCAATCAGTAGTAATGCAACTTAGTATGTGAGAACTCATTATTTTGTATTGTACATATGCAGATATGTAACTATTAATAAATAAATAAATAAATAAATTATTTTAGGTATTTTGGGAATTTCAAGTGAATAGTGATGTAGGCCCCACTCGGATTTAAAGCCCAGATGTGGAAATGAATGATGAAATAATGTATGGAAGGTGTAATAATGGTATTATGGAAATTTGGAGGCCAAAATACCTTATTGGTGTTGTTTTGTGAAGTATGGTAAATAAATTGAAAAATGACGGATACGGCCCAAGAGTATTTTCGTAAATTGCTCTCAAACTAAAATAAATTGGGACGAAGTAAAAATATCATGAGATTCTACATGAAAAGTACTTTAACACAATGTCCATGGATTTCTTGAAACAGCTAGGAAAACAGAAAATTTCGCTAACAGGTCGTAGGGGTAAAATTGTAATTTCTCACTATCCGTGCACTGCGCTTGACGAAACCACTTCTAATCATCAAATTATGTTTAATATGATCATTTGGTACTAGAATCAAAAAATTTGGAGTACGTATATACAGTTTTACTACTGTAGGTACATAAGGGCAAAATTGTTTGAAATTTTCATAACTAAGAGCATTTTGGTAATTTTGCCCATTTCCAGAATTCTCCACACATTTGCTTACATGCCATAACCAAGAAGAAAAGAAGAAAGAAAATTTCACTTGCCATATCTCACTATCTAGCTAGAATTTCACCAAAATCATAACTAGAAAAATAATCCTCTCTCTCTCCTATACATTTCTATACCCATAGTTCATGTTATAAGCCATTATACAAGGAGAAAAGAAGCTCCCAAGTTTCGGCCACGCAAGGTTAGCTCCCCATTCCTTATGCTTTTTTAGAATCTAATGGTGTAGTTTCATTCCTTTAAGCTTGGTGGTCATGTCTTTAGCCTTAGTTTTATTTAATTGTTGAAAAATAAAAATGTGCCATGGGAGAAGGGTTCGGTCAACATGGGAGCATGGGGAATTCATGTGGTTTCATGCTTAAAAATGGTGCCAAAATAATGGTTGAGCATAATAGAATAATATGGTAAGATTGAATTGTTGAAAAACAACCAAAAATGGAAGAAGGAGGTTTCGGCCATGGTGAAGGGGACTATGTTTCATGTTTGTTCCTGATGATTTGAGGGTAGATTTAGACTGTAGGAATTACGAGGAGTCTGTCGGTATGCTCGGATTTAAAATTTGACACAAAACGAAGAAGTTACGTTATAATATCGATAAAAATTATACTGCAAAAATATTTGCACTATCCAATGTGGCTACATTATGATATAAATAGTAACTTAAAAAAAAACATTTATTAAGCTAATAATTTTGATGGAGTTAATTGCAACCTGGGAGTTACAGTTTTAGAATGGTGCTATCGGGAAGCGTGAATACCTCAGACAGGTAAGGGACGCGTGTGTAATTTGTACGGATATCCCGAATGCATGTTTTTCATGCTAATAATTTTATGAAATTATTTTGGAAGTGAATTGCCTTGAATCCTGTGGAATTACGGCTGTTTGGCTATTTTAAACTGTGTTTACAATTGTAGAGGGCTAGGGTGTTAGCAGCTGTTATACAGCCGAAATTTATTAGAAATATTTCTAAAAATGCCATGAAATATTTTAATGCATAGTGAAAATTTTCCTAGCCTTGAGAGTGAAATATTTAATATTTTTCATAAATGGTGAATTATCAAAAAACATTTGTTAAATATTCATGCTACTGATTTCAATAAAAGTTAAATTATCGAAAATTCATCCCAAGTGTATTATAGTGGAATATGTGGTTTGCAAGTGAAATGTTGAATAGTGAATAAATTATTTTCAGTATGATATTCACTATTTTATTAATTATCCTTTATGGACTGATTGATGATTTTTTCCACGTGTAATGATTTCCATAAAGGGAATACCATTGCGTAAATACTGTTTTGAGACTGTTAGGCCCATATCATGCTCACGTGTTCATGTGTTATTGTATCATGTGTGAAGCTGTTGACATTGAGCCTATTTTTAGCGTCCTGGTTGACACCTGCTCAGTGTACGACTACGGACATTTATAGACTATGGCCATAGATCTCACGTGTTTATTATTACTGCTCCCTACTGGGATTATAGCATGATATCATTAGGGTATTGCCTGGTCTCCACTATTACTTCACGTGTTATTACTGGTTGATGTTTACTGAAATGTACTGTTTACCAAAGTGTTTTATCATTGAATTGGTATTATATTTGAACAGTTTATTTTACTGTTACATGTGTAAAGGTGATGATTTCAATGGTGGAAATCAAATCATTTTCAAGTGTTGGCTTATATGATTAAATGAGTTATTTTACTTAAGTATGTGAAATATTTATATGCAATGAATATTTAAATAAATTTTACATTAAATTAATTTTTTACTCCCTATAGTCGCTTTAGGTTTTCAGGACAAGATAGGTATTTCAAAATACTTTCCATACTCTATCTGGATTACCTGGTCGACTATAGTATCGTTCCTTTTTGTGTGCCTCGCATACCAATAGGAAACTAAATGATTTTATTGCATATAGTTTTCGTGATATCAAAATTGTACACAACTCCTTTACTGAGCCGTGGTTTGCTCACCCATTTATTTTCATCTCTCCAAAGTATTTTCAGTGACCGAGAGATATATCATCTGAGGATTATCGATTGCGTATCGAGCACCCCGAGGAAGTTGTTATAGATCCTAGAGGTATATTTATTTTCTTTTATATGTTCAGACTTTCTTTTACAGTATTACAATGTCGTAATTATAAATAAGGAATGTAAGTGTTTAATCAAATACTGTCTTGTAAATATTTTACTTCCGTAAATTAAATCAAATTAAATTACTGTTATTACTATTCATTGTTGATTTTAAAGTGGGAATAAAGGCATCAAAGACATCCCAACCAATTCACGCGTATGAAAAGGTGTAAAATACTATATATTCAGACTGTGACATAGTATCCCTACGCCTCTTACATATATCCCTTACCACTTGGTTATTGTCGAGTCGTGTGATTAGCAACAGTACGAGTACCTCACTTCAAAACTGCAAAACACAACACAAACACAGTCAATTCACCACACTTCAATTATAAAAGTATTTAACTCTTTGAGACCCAGTACATTGCCTATTGCAGCCTTAAATTCAATCTACTTCATACCGGTGCCAACATTGCAGCTACCGTCAAATCACCTCTGTTTTCAGTTTTGATTGTGCCAGTAGTGTTGTATTAATTTATACAATATTCTAAGACCCAAATTACATCAAATTGAGCATAATTCTAGTATCCCCTTCACTTGGCTGAATTGGTCTCTCTCTCTTACACTCTCCGTTTCAACAATTTAAAGCTACAAACGTGTTCTACACAGTTCTACATTCACTCTACACCACTTTTGCATGACACAACACCATATTCATGCTTATACATCTTTGGCTGAAACCCCTAAGGAAGAATTCTCATGTTTTTAATTCAATCCAAGCTCAAATACATGCTTAAACCCTTAAATCACATAGCATAAAGTCATTAAAACATGAAAAACTAAGCTTTCTCTCACCTTGTTTACTTGGTCAAAAATGGAGGAAGCCCAAACATCAAGAAAATGGACTCTCCAAGGTTGGATTTTGTTACTAGGTTATAAAGCTCGAAGAGCTGGACAGGTTTAGTAAAGACAGTTTTTGGTTTTAATGAGTTTTCACTAATGTTTTAGTGACTTTCTCTCTCTAAGGGAAGCTTTGTTAATGGAGAAGTGAGAAGATGGTGGTGGTGGACGGCAAGTGAAGAAGAAAAGGGTAGAAATTTCTTCAAAATAAAAATCTTAGTGCTAAATGACCAAAATGCCCTTGGTACTTATTAAAAATACCAACCATGTCCTTTATAATTCTATTTCAATTTAAACATTCAATCTAACCTTCAAATATTTCATTCAATCATAAAATATATGTATTCAACATATTATAATCATTGGATAAGCCTTCGATAAGATTTAATTGTAAAAGAGCAAAATTACCAAAATACCCCTAATAGTTCAATCGCGTAAATTTTAGCTTTTGCGTGTGATTTAGTCTATTGATGAACATGGTATGAGACTATTTGACACAAGCATTTATCTATAACTGTCAGTTGGTCTTAAATCAATTTAGATTGACTGTTATTTATGATTGTTTTTGGGTATATGGACTTAATCGTCATTTTTGAATTATTGCACATTTTTCGAAACATACACAAACAGAGGAATTTTAGGATACAAATTCTTACCATATCATTATTTTGCTCCAAATATCAATATTGTAGGGCTACGTCTCCTTCAAAGCACTAGATGTCCTAGTGGGACCCACAGTCCAAGCCTCCATTATACCTACAAAATATAAGGCATATAAATAACTATAATACATTTTAGTTTCTTAGCTTCATTAACAACATAGAATAATAATAGGAAGTGTGAATCTCACACCCTAAATGCATGAAACCTATAATAATTAAAAGACAACTTAAAAGACAATAAAGTGACACAAAAACATAACCAAAAATCTGCCTAAAACCGAATCAAAATCTACCTAGAACATGAGAAAACAGAAACTACCCCATGATTACACTAAGTTCTCGCTATTTCCAAACAACCCTTCTTTGATTTTTTTTTGGGATTTTTTTGTAAGATCTTTAAAAACTAACCCAATACACTAAAATAGACTTTAAAAATAGTAGATAAAAAATTTCAAAAAAATCATATAAAGGCTATTGTAACGATTTCGTCTGGAAACTGGATCGTTAGACAATTTTTTGAAAAACACAAAAAAGAGTGCCACTAATCTTTTTTGACTAGGTGTGATTGGCCACCTAAAAATATTTACCTTTTCAATAAAATCTTAAAAGTGATTAAGTTTTATTAAAAAGATAGCTTTTGGTATGTGAAAACAAAGCTTGGGTTCGGAAGTTCAATTACGAGTGGAGAAGGATTAGTACCCTCACAATGCTGTTGAAAAATGGTACCACTTAATCATATATTCTTCTTTGATCTTAATAAAATGTTCTTAATTAAACATTTAAAAAGGACTCCATTAATTTTGAAATCATTTTTTATTTGTTTTATTTTGAAACCTCTTAAAAATTTTATTTATTTTGAAAC
Organism: Heritiera littoralis; assembly: GCA_031772115.1. Lineage (NCBI taxonomy): Eukaryota > Viridiplantae > Streptophyta > Magnoliopsida > Malvales > Malvaceae > Heritiera > Heritiera littoralis. The sequence continues at coordinate 5,299,245 of JAPDPK010000038.1, read as the reverse complement.
CATTTATTTATTCATTTTTATTTGATATATTAAATTTTATTTTTTATTTATGTTAAATTTTATTTTTTACTTTGAATTAAATGAGAATCTTTGTGTTGAAAATTATTGCGAAGTACCGAAATACTTCTGGTAGCATTTCAAATAATTTCCTCACCTAGGGATTTATTAAGATCACTACTTGCGATTTCTATTTTGTAATTCCATGAATGCATATGATGCAGACAAAACATGAAAGTGCATATGAAATATCTTATATTTATTTTATTTTCATTTTTTATTTATATTTATATTATTATTTTGAAATTTATTTATTTTATAAAATCTTATTTTTATTGAAAAATCATACTAAATATTCCAAAACGCTTGTAACATTTAGCAGATTTCTCTCACATAAAAATCAATTAGGAATCACTACCTGTGAATTCCATAACATCTCATCATTGGAAAAATCTTCAAAAACTATATTTTTTATTTATTTTTAATTTTTTTATTATCATTATTGTTAGTATCACAAATTAATTTATTTCAAAAGATTAATTGTAATACTTTGATATGGAGATAAAAACGCTTAAATGTCCCAATATGCTGGTGATATGGACCTCACCGAAAGAAGATGAGGTTCAATGAAGAAGACGAAGAACACTTGAAGAAAAACAATAATAAGTTAAAAACACAGCAAAAGAAAACAAAAATTAGAAGTAAAACCAAGACCCGTTGTGTAGAAACACAAGAACCTATGGTATTGGACCAAGACCCGTTGCTTAGAAAAGCAAGAACCTATGGTATATATTGGTGGAAGGTAGAAGAACGCCACAAGGAAAACCTTGATAAGTTCAAGAGTTCTCAAGAGAACCAAAGAGAAGAAGTCTCTCAATTTTATTACTAAAATCAATTGTGTTCTCCCCAAAGGGTTACATAACTATTTATAGGCAACTAGCTAACTTGCAGCACAAGTAATAGGAATCCTACTTTCCTAACTTGCAGAATAGGAAATAGCAAACTTGCAGAACAAGCAATAGGAATCCTACTCTCCTAACTTGCAGAACAAGTAATAGAAGTCCTACAAAATATATTATTTAAAAAGGAATTGGGCTTAAATTAAATTAAGACAACGTTCAGCCCAATAATACTTAACTAAATAAAATATGCATCCAGCCTAATTGCATTTCGGCCCAATACTTGTGTGTGTCTTTAAGAAGGTTGAACTCGGGCTTGGATTATGTTGTAGAAGACTTTATCATGCTCCATGCTCAAGCTTTGTTGGGCTTTCTCTCTAGCGATATTAATGAAACCAGCTAAGGCTTGTTACATTATCTTTGATTTAGCTCGTGTCATTGGACCTCCATGGATGCTCAAAGGATCACGAACATCACGAACATGACTTGAGCTGTGTGAGCTTAATGGGTCTCCATCAGCTGGTGACATTAAGGATTTTATTTCAGCCTTAAGGATTATTAAAGAATCACTACTTGTGATTTCTATGAAATCCTATAATTGGAAATTTAAAATTTGTCATCTTTACTTATGTGTTTAAAATGTATATCTATATTTATTTATTTTAAAATTTATATCTACACCCTTCTTTATTTATTTTATTTTTTATATTTATGAGAAACGTTGATATCGAAATAAAACCAATTAGATGTTCCAATAAGCTGATAACATCTAATGATTTTTCACGATCCTAAAGATTATCGGAGAATCACTACTTGTGATTTCTTTGAAATCTTATCATTGGAAATTTTTTAATTCAAATCCTCTTACGAAGTTTTATTTTTATATTTTATTTATTATTATATTTTTAAAAAATCTTTTTATTATAAGAAATAATAAATATAAAATTAAATATATGTACCTAAACATGCATTGTCTAAGGAAACATACTTTAATATATCTTCTCCAATACTATTATTTTTAATAAATATAAATCCAAAATGAAAACAATAAACAAATTAATAAATATATACACACACATACCTTAAAAACCCCACACAATAGCAAAACACTTTAAGCTGGCAAGCCTCTCTTCCTTATTCACGTTGCTACAATGTGGCAGTGACGCAGCACAACAAAATGGATGCAGCAACAATGGTGGAACAGTTCGGCAAGGACAGTGCTGGGTTGGAACTACAGATGGTGTAGGAGCGACACGGATGTTGGATGATGCAACAGAGCTGTGCACAAGCTTCACAAACAAGAATACTGTAGCTGAGGCAGACTGGAGCAGAGTAGAGTAGGATAGCAATGGCATGTGGTGATGGGCGGACTGGAGTAGGGTTGGTCGTGCGGTGAGGAGCAGTAGGCAACCAAAATGGGGCGAGAATGCAGCGACTAGACTCGAAGCGGAACAGAGAAAATGCAGCAAGTCTGAGCGTGGAAGCGGCACACCTGCAGAAGATGATGATGCTCGGCAGTCACGGCAAGCAGGGGACACGGGCAGTGCAGGGAAAGTACAGCAAGACTGGGCGATGCAGGGGTTGGTTTCATGCGGCGACAATGATGGTGGAAGATATAGTTTTGGGTAGTGGCGTGGTTCGGTTTAAAGAATGGCGGGGATGCAAGGTGATGATGCCTCGGAAAAGATGAAGCTAATGGTGGCTGTGTAGAGAATGAGTGAAGATGGCAATAACAGGGATGATCGGGGAGGTAGATGATAATGGTGCGGCAAGCTATGTTGAAAAAGATGATGAATAGTGGTTGTAGTAAAGGTTTTTTTTTTCTTTTCTCTCACCCGCCACACTCTCTAAAACCGTTGAAGGCTTCCCCCTTTTTTTGTCTCTCTTTTTTTTTTTAAGAAATAAAATCTTGGTTTTAATGCATTGACCTCATGGTTGTGGAACTTTTATTTTGTCGTTTATTTTTGTTTGACTTATTTGTTTAATCTTTGATTATTTCCATGAATCTTTCTTTTATTTATTTATTTTCTTTTTCAACAAATCCCTTTGGTCAACTCTTCAATTTAATCTTTGGGAGAAGATTGCATGAAGTGCATGGGAAAGGTTTTGGTTTTGATTTATTTTTATTATTTTTTATTTTTGTATTCTTTTAAAATGACTCGGACAAAATTAGGTTCTACAGATGCCCCTCTTTGTACATTGTTGAGATTCAAGAATAGGACAAAGACTTTAGACAACAATTTTGTCTAAACCTTTTTTTTGAAACATTTGATGGCTCCCTGCTAGGGTCAGACTCGCACAATACCTTGACTCCAATACCAAAGCTCGATTCACTTTAGAAATGCGAATTAGACTTTGAAACATGATACCTTGACTCCCTACTAAGGCTCAATCTACTTTGAAAAAGTAAATTCGATTTTGACATATGATATCTTGACTCCTTACCATGGTTCGATCCACTTTAAAAAAAGTGAATTTAATTTTAACACATAATACCTTGACTCCCTACCAAGGCTCGATCCACTTTGAAAAAGTGATTTCGATTTTGACACATGATACCTTAATTGCCTACCAAGGCTCGATCCACTTTGAAAAAGTGAATTCAATTTCGACACATAATACCTTGACTCCCTACAAAGGCTCAATCCACTTTAGAAAAGTGCATTTGACTTTAAAACATAATACCTTGACTCAAAACCAAGGCTCAATCCACTTTAGATAAGTGAGTTCGATTTTGGAGCATGATAACTTGACTCCTACCAAGGCTTGATCCACTTGGAAAAAGTGGATTCGATTTTGACATATGATACCTCGACTCCCTACCAAGGCTCGATGATTCGATTTAAAAATTTAGAGAGATATTCTCACCTTAACTTGGAGATTCACACCCTAAGAGATTCACATCTTGACTCGAAGTTTCTCATCCTTAGAGATTCACATTCAAAGAGTTTCAAATATTGAGTTGAAGATTCGCATTCTGAGAGTTTCACATATTGACTCAAAGATTTGCATTCTAAGAGATTCACATCTTGACTAAAGGATTCACATTCTAAAAGTTTTTCATCTTGACTTATAGATTTACATCTTAAGAGTTTCCCATCTTGACTTAGAGATTCACATCCTAAGAGTTTCCCATCTTGAGAGATTCACATCCTAAAAATTCATTGGATTTATAGATTGCATCCAGAAGATCTAAGTACTTTAGCCAAGTTCACTGGGCTTAAAAACAAACAATGGTGCCAACTAAATCTCAATCATTTATAAGTTGATTTCAACAGGCTTAAAACCACACAAGGGTACCAGTGACATTAGACTTAAACTCTTATCTTAGCATCATGACTACAACCATTTTTCTTTAAAGAAACATTTTCTCACTCTTTAAGGAACTTTCTACCTCACTGTATTCCTTAATTATTCATTTTCTTTATTTCTTTTTTTTTTTAATTTTTCAATGATGCAAATGCAAAATGCATGCCCCTAAAAAAATGTCTACCACAATGATGATAACACAAATGCCTTCTTAAAATATGCCTTAATGTAATAGTTAAAATCATGATGCACGTGTCTCCTAAAATGATATGAATGACTAAATGTCAAAATCTCCTTTTTTCTCAAAACTTTTTTTTTTGGTGTCAAAAATCCATGGCTTTCTTCATTAGAATCATTTATAGCTCTTCTCACAAATATTCTCTTCTTTATTTCCTATCTTGTTGATAGAAACACATGTGTCACCTTCATTCAACATTCTTGCTTCCTTTTGTTTTTGCCCTTTATCATCTTTAGAATCCTTTCCAAAGTAATGCAAAAGATTTTTATGTATAATTATTATTTATTTATCATCATTCCAGTTCCATGACAAATGCAATTTAATCACCAATTTCCTCAATCCATTTTGCGAAAGTAAGAACATTAGAAAGCTTGGGAGAATAAAGAAACTTATTAATGTATAATAAGAAATTGGACAATTCAAAGTGAATAATAATGATAGGTTCTTAATTAAGAAATTGGATAATTCAAGCAAATGACAATATGAGTTCTCAATGAAAAATCAGACAATTTTGACAAACTAGTCTAGGATTCTGTGAAAAATCTACTCAATTGACATTCTCGATCAAATTGAGTTGCCCCTTACACCATGAGATTCTCAAATGATGCTGGTTCTCCTTATGCCAAACCATCTTCCCAAATCTTCAACTAGATCATCATTTTTTTTACTCAAATCGCCATTTCGGGTTTTCTATTTGAGCCTTCCCTTTTTCTCATTCTTTTCATTTTTTCTTTCTTTTTTTTTCTTTTTTTTTTAATGTTCTTCCATTTTCTCATTCATTCTTTTTTTTTCAACATCATTGATATTCCCAACAAACTAATCGCAATCTTGTTGTTTCTTGATGGCATCATAAGCATGTCCAGGTTCAATACATGATTTTCCAATTTCAAGTATTCACATTTGATCAAAATGGACTTTTAAGGCATGTAATGTAGGCTCTAGTGATGGGTTATGAAAAAATGGATATAATCAGACTCAAATTTGTTTTTTAAGGGTAAAAAACCAAAAGGATCATTTATCATCATGCAAAGCATACTTGCCTCTTTGCCTCAATTGATTTTTATTTTTATTTTCATCATTTTCTCTTCTTTGTCCATTTTTCTTTTTCCTTTTGTTCTTTTACAACTTTTCACTTTCACCCCACCCTTTTTTTATAAAGAGGACTCAAACATCAAAGGGTATTTTCTCTTGAGATTTTTCATGACTTAATATCTTCATTTGTATACATGTCTTTTTCAAAATTTGCCCCTCAGTGTGAAGGGTGATCCTTGGTGGGTTTATTTCGAAAAAAAACATAATAAGCTCAATAGGGGTGGCAAATGGATAGTTTTACTCATGCACGAGAGATATATCAAAGATGACCATTTCTCATCTCAAATGTAAATACTCTTATTGAATAACATTTATTGAACAAGTACAACACTATGGATACAAGAGATTCGCTTCTTTATCATTTCATGTGATTTTGACTTCTCTTGATACAAGCTATCTCTTTATTGCTTCAACAATTTTAGAATGATCACTGACTTTGCCAATAGAATTTTCAAAATAGAATCCCAGACTATTGTCATGATTGACTACTCATTCATTGTTTAGACGTTAAGTATGGGTGAAATACACAAGGATGAAAACAAAGATTTGTTTGAGGACATCTAATGCAAATACATCTGCCATTTTATTCAAATGATAATAAATAAACTAGCCCTTACATAAAAATATTTCCTCAAAGCTTATGGGCGTAAGCATTTAAGGAATTGCATTACTTTAGAATAAAAACTCAAAAGTGACAAAAACTTTGGCCTTTTCCACCAAAACATTCATCTTAAAATTATTTATGCCTCTCTATGATTTAGCAAAGGGTTCCAATTGACATTTTAATCTTCGTTCTTATCAAAATTTAATAAGCCAGCATTGATCAAACTCTGAACCTTGTATTTAAAACCATGGCAAGTTTCTATAGAGTGACCTACATTCCCACAATGACAGTCACATCTGTGAAGACAGTGAATTTTATGTACTGAAAACTATAAATAAATAAACGACATTAAATAAGCTAAGTATCAAAATGTATCTTGTAATTCTTATTATTTTAAGTAATGAAAACAAATATTTTAATTTGGAACATTTAGCAATAAATGATTAATATATATATTAGATTTATATAAATAGGTTCGAGATACATATATATTTAATAAAGAAAATAAATAGATAAATTGTACATTAATAAACAAGTTTTGAATATATATATATATATATATAAATGCATTATATAAACCTAAGTGCATATCTTATAACTGATTAAATAATTAAAAGAACAAATAAATAAATATATATTTAACTAAGGGTTGCAAGTATGCTAAATTAAATGTGATGTACATAAGTATATATAAAAAGAGAGAGAGAGAATAAATAAAGGCAAATAAGAGATATGTATATATACTAATATATATATATTAGACATAAATAAATATATAATACAATATATACATACATGCATATAAAATATGTAAGTGTATGGAAAATATCATAAAATATATATAAATAAGGTAAGAGTATATATATTTAAAAAAAAAAAAAAGAGAAAAAAAAAAAAAGGGAAACCGAATGGCTTCCTAAGGAAGCCATCGGCCTCCCACTTGCTCCCATAATAGTGGGAGCAGGATATGAAAAAGAGAGGCAAAGGACTTTGCTGGGTCCTCTGCCAAAACCAATAAAAAAAACAACAGATCAAAGAAAAGAAAGTGGAAATAGATCGAGAGGAAGAAGAGAGAGTAGGAAGAGAGAAAGAGGATTCGGCAACAAGAGTGAAACATGACGAAGAGAGAACTGAACAGTCGCACAAGAAAGGAGAACCGACCGACGGCAAGGACAGAAGGAATGCAGAGGTGCCACTGGCCAGAAAAGGAAGAATGAAATTGAGTAGGCTAGGAGTGTGAGAGCCGACAGTGATAGAAAACAAAGGGAGAAATAAAAGAAAGGAAATTGGAGTAGAGGCGTCCAGTGAAGGGAATAGAAGTAGTAATTGGAGTTCGGTGAAGGCAGTGTGTAAGGGCGTTGATTTCGGTCATGGCCAGTTCGAGCACTGCTATTGGTGCCTATTGAGGCGGTAGTTGGCCTGATCAGTGGCCTTCATTTTAGGGGCTGAAGAATAGGGGATTCTCTTAGGTTGTAGACGACGTTTGAAGTGGCTGGAGCAGAGCTTCAAACAAGTGAGTAAGGCGGTGCACAATAGAGTGATCAAGGCTTTCAGCTGGGGTATTTGGGTGCCATTTAAGGTGCTTGAAAATGTGACTGAAAGGAGGGATTTTTAGGTATTGTGGGCGTAGCCTTAAGGGACTATCAAGGCTGGTTCAAGCGTTGACCTTAAGATATTGCTCAGGGATTAAAACAAGCTTTCGGGCGTTGTTAGGACACAGGTAGAAACCGTGAGCATCAGGGGACCAAAATTGGCACTGGAAATTTAAGTAGTTCAGCGGGATGAAAGGGGGTTCGGCAAGACTATTTTGACCGGTTCTTTGGTGCAGGTTAGGTGCTGGGCTTGGCTGGATTTTGGAGCATTGTAGAGGCTTGAATACGGGCCAAGTGCACCTAGAGCAAAGGAGAATGCCGAGAGAACCACTTCTCCCTAGACTTTGGGTTACACCAAAATTTGAGAGCTAAAACACTAATAGGATAGTGGGACTGGCTTCATGTCTGCTACTGCTGCCTTAATTGGCTCAATTTATCGTTTTAATTGGTAAGGATTTGGTGTCAGTACTTAGCCTATACTCATTATCTAGGCACTCTCAATTAATACTTTCAGCTAATTATTCCCTCACTTAAAAGATAAATATCCTGCGCACATTTTGCTAAATGTGAATTCTGTATTTCTTTTAGTCACTTGATAATTAGTTGTCATGAGTAAGCTTGTTAACGAGTTTGTCAAGCAAAATGGGTTAATGTATGTACTCACTCGAAGAGCATTTATTCATTCGCAAAATTGAAGGATGACTATGTTTTTTAACGCTTGAATTCAAGTTTTAAAATGGCATTTTCCCTCATTGTGCTGCTGTAAAGTGGTTGCACAAAATGTGAATTATGGTTGTAATGGATTTTAAGGGTAAGACCACTGTTTAGCTTGAGAATAAATAGACGTGTGAGTGCATTAACACTAAGGCTATGTGTAAATGTAGGGTCTGTACGAAATATAATGTTGACTGCTATGTTGGTGGAGTAACAATAGTTATTTTCAACCTAAAGCCAAAAGGCCAAGCAAGTAAAATGATAGGTTCGGTATGCAAGCTGTGAAAATGAAATGGTGCAAGGAAGTGGCAATAGGCCAAAGGTGCAAGTGAGGGGTTGCTAAGCACTAAGCTTAGTGTTATATTATGACCTAGAGCAGTTAGGAGCTGGAACCGTGATTTGAAAACTCGAAGAAAATTATTGGCTAAGGGCATAAGGTAAGTGGGTTAAGTAAATTCTGTTAGCACCATCTCGTAGGAATGGTTTAAATTTTATAAATTGTTTATGCTTGAACTGGATTGAAAGTTGTTTTCTGCCTTATGTGTTGTGGCCAACCAAGCGTACATGTTAAGTGAAGTAAATTGATGTATATTTGCATTCACGTACAATATGTTTTGAGTTTAATTACTTAATATCTATGTTTTAAAGACTTGCATTATAATTTAAATCACAAAGTCTTGGTTGAACTGACTTTTGAAATAAATCGAAACTTCCTTATATTTTAAACTCAAAACTGATTTATTAAGTGCTTTGAAATCTGTGCAAGCCAAGTGCTACACGAAAACATTGTTTTCAAACCGTTTTTGAGTGCAAGCATATCCTACGACCTTCGGGTCGTTTCTAGATCGAGCTTAGCTCTAGGCCTTATAACTTGTTTATCGAGCTTTGTGCTCTAGACTATAGTATTGTACTGTACCTATCAAGCCTAGTGCTTTAGGTAAATTGTTAGGCTTCTCTGGAAAACCAACATACAAGTTCTAACTCTCGACTAATCAATGAGACTGGAGTATTGTTTTATGGCCATAGATTTCATGTTGCTGGCGACACCATTCCATCACTATCTAGGATGGACATCGTTATCGTTATCGTATCAATGATTAAGGATTATTGTCTAAACTCTACATACCATTATTTTATTTTTGATATCGATTTCAGTGAATTGAAGTTGACACCTAAAGTGAAAAGTGATCAATTTGAAATCATTTTAAGAGATTTAAGGCTTATGCCTAAAAGTGACAAATGATCAATTTGAAATCATTTTCAGTGAATTGAGGCTTACGCCTAAAGTGAAAAGTGATTGATTTGAAATCGTTTTAAGTGATTTAAGGCTTACGCCTAAAGTGATAAGTGATTGTTTTTTAAATCGTTTTTGAAATCGTTTTCAATGAATCGTGGCTATATGCCTAATGTTTATTGATTATCATTTTGCGAACTAATTGATTTATCATAATGCATAATTATTGATTTTAAATGAATGCATAGTAATTGATTTATCAAGGTGCACTGTCATTGATTTAAAATGTACACATAGCAATTGATTTATCAAAGTACATAATATTTTGGCTTTATCGAAGTGTATATTGATCGTTTTATCGAAGTGCATAGTGATCGATTTATTGAAGTGTATATTGATCGTTTAATCAAAGTGCATAGCGATTGATTTATCGAAGTGCATAATATTTTGGCTTTATCGAAGTGCATATGTTTTGGCTTTATCAAAGAGTATATTGATCATTTTATCTAAGTGCATAGTAATCGATTTATTGAAGTGTCTATTGATCGTTTTATCAAAGTGCATAGTGATTTACATAGTGATTGATTTATCGAAGCGCATAGTGTTTGGATGTAACCAAAATGCATAGTAAATTGATTTAATCGAAATGCATAGTAAATTTGATTTAAATAAAGTGCATGATGAAAGTATTTTGAACTAAAGTGCATGGCGACCGTGATTGAATACCATGCCTACATGTCACTTTAGCACTGTTTTTTTTCTACACTTGCATGTAGATTGACATGAGTCTAAAATGCATTTACTTAAACTACTTACTGAGCTGTGGTTTGCTTACCCCTTTCTAATAACCTTGCGGATCATACAAGGTAGACTCCACACCCAGAGTTTTTATGCAAGGCCTCGAAAATTGTACCTAGTAATGGTACTTGCTTGGTCCTCCAAGCGCTACTTTTGATACTTTTGAGGTATATGAAATTTTGTGTATCATGTTGGTTATCATGTATAGACATTATGCAATGCACAGTACATATTTATTGGAAATATGTTGGGATGTAACTTAGGATCACTCTAGATTATTATAGACAAGTATGATTATCAAGTGTGATCCAGGATATGTTTGTGGTATGATAATTATGAACTTTGTGGAATGTGAATATGATAATTGATGATTTTGGGAGTGTGTATAGTGTATAGGGATATAATTTGTGAAATGTGAAATTGAGTTGTGTTGTTTGGAATAGATGTATATTTTGGAGGTTAATTAACTGGAAAAAATTGATTATGTATAAGGGGAGGTTTTTGATCTTTTTCTTTTGGTAGATTAAATCTTGAATTAAAATATTGAAGAAGTAAGTTGTTTTGCTTTAGGAGTTAATAACTTAAATAGTAAAGACAAGTCAAATTGAATTGAAAAAGGTAGAAATTGTTTAGCGGTGACACTGACACCGATACCGAATACAAACCTTAAAGTGAAAAAAAAGAAAATTTAGTTCGTAAATTTGGGAAATAGTATAAGTGTGATTATTAAGTGTACGTCGCACCTTCGAGTCATGACAACATCGAGCAGCAACATCATACCATTTAGGATATGGAGGTTTTAATGGTTCCAGATAAACAGGTGCAATAAGATTATCTCTTACCAATTGTGGAAATAACTTTGTATAGATCATAGGAATTATGTCCACATATATTCTCCCTTGATTATTCCTTGCCCTTTTTTGGCTAATTGTTGGTTTGTTTGATCGAGTAGGAACCTGAAAGTTCAATTTCCACTTGGCTTATAAGCAAAAGGGCTATGGATAGTGTTGTTTATGGTTGAATAATAAAGATATGGGTGAGGTGTAGTATAGGGTTGAAAAGGAACAAAACTCTCCTTGGTGGTTGATTTTCAATGGTAATAGATTGTGTTTCTCCCTCCTTCCTCTTATTTGCCCCAACTTTATTTGAAGTAGAAGTAGACCTGCTCATGGGTCGGGCCGAGCTCGGGCCGGGCCCATGACAGGTAATAATAAGGTTTTTACACGCCCAAGCCCGGCCCGGCCCGACATTCGGGCCTGATTTTTCTGTCCAAGCCCGTTTTCATTTTTATACTACAAGCCTGAACTCGACCAGAAAATAATTTTTTTATATTTTAATTTTAATTTTATTTGTTTTTTATTATTTTATACCCTTTAAAATTTAATTTAATTTGTCAAAATTTATATATCAATTTTCATATTAAATATTTATAATCATATTTATTATTCAATAATATTTTATATACATATAATTATATTATATTTAGTAAATATATATAAAAATTTAATTAATATTAAAAAAGATATATATAAAATAAAAAATAATAATAATTCGGGCAGGGCTCGGGCTTTGAAAGGCAAGCCCGAGGCTCGGCCCGATTTTTAAACGGGCCTAAAAATTTTGCCCAAGCCCCTTTTTTTATCAAATATTTTTGTCCAAGCCCGACCAAATTTAGAACAGGCTTTCGGGCTTGGGCGGGTAGCCCGGCCCTTGAGCAGGTCTAAGTAGAAGTACCCTCAATTTTACTACTCTTAATGGAATTTTCTATCATTTCTCCAGAAATTGCTAGGTCAATAAATTTTTTTGTAGCACTCCCCACAAGCCTATCATAATACAGTGATGGCAAAGTATTGACAAACAATACTATGGTTTCCTTCTCAGTAAGTGGAGGTTGCACTTGAGATGCGAGGCCCCTCCATCTATGGGCGTACTCCTTGAAACTTTTAGTAGGCTTCATTTCCATATTCTGCAAATCTATCTGGTGCCATGTCAGTCATGTACTTATACTGGGCCAAGAAGGCTTTTGCTAAGTCATTCCAGTTGCAAATATGACTCTGGTGGAGCTGATTATACCACTTTGTAACTATTCCAATTAAACTCTTTTGGAAGTAATGGATAAGCAACTTATCATTACTTGTATACCCAGACATCTTTCGACAAAACATAGTGATATGAGCTACTGGGCATATGGTCCCACTATATCTTTCAAATTCAGGCACTTTGAATTTCGATAGAATTACTAGATCCGGGACCAGGCTAAGCTCATTAGCATCTATATTCCCAAAGAAATGCATTCCTTCGATTGCCCCTAGTCTCTTATCCAATAGTTCATATTTTTGTTGTGACTCACCACTTTCTTTCCTCAACTTTTCTTGCCCCATGGGATCATCTAAATTTGGAACAAAAATAGGATCAATAAGGCTAGATCCCAGGTGCTGCCCTTGGTTCGGTTGTTGATTCACAAAAACATGAGCTAGGGGATAAGCCCTTTGGGAAGTTTGGGCTTGAGGGGCTATATAGTGGATTCTCTCTCAAAGGTTGAGGTTCATCCCTTGATCCTTCAACGACCTCTTTGCCTTTCATCAAAGTCATCATCATCTCCATCATCTTCAATATTTGCTTCCGAGACTCTTCTTGAGATTTAGCTAGCTCTTGTTGAATTCTTTTTATCTTTTCCATTCGCTCATCATGTTTATTTTCCATGGCTCTAGTATTTGATCGAGTATTGTAACAATGTCGAATAAGTGGTTCAAAATGCAATGACTTCTTTATTTTGGCACTTCTGACATTTGTTTACCACTATTAAAAGCATATTATTGTTTGAAATTGTGCCATAAAAGAAAAGACTATTAAAATCATCCCAATACGCTGGTGAGGATTTTAAAAATCTGAACTTTTTACTTCCAAGATTTGATGTCATTACTTATGATCACCAAAAGTTTTCATAAATGGGCACAAGATGAAATGTATGCATGCATGCTAAATGCATGTATGTGGATGAAAATTATTATCTATTACACATTTGATGTGTGAAGAACACCAATTTTCCTACAGTATTCGTAAATAAATATATAAATGAAATAAATTAAGCGTTGAACTTGAAATTTTAGAACTAGTAATTATCATGAATTAAAAATAAATAAATAAATAATATATAAATATTTAAGTTTGGCACACTTGATGAGAAATACTATAAAAATGATTAAGATTAATGTGTATGTGTGTATATATATGCACGTGTGATAACCGTAAATTTTCGTACCCCATTTTTTTATTCAAGCGTAAATTGTTTATGTACTATGTGTAATTAAGTGATTTTGAGAATTTAAATATACTTATTTTAATTCGAAATTATGAGTGAATTTTTTGATATATTATGTAAATAAAGAAATGGATATAGACACACACACACACCAAACAAGTACATATAATACGTACACAAGTATAAGAGATATGTGTGTGCGTATACACATACATACACACATATATATATAGCCAATAGAAATATAAAATATGTGTATATATAAGATATATTTATATATATATATATTAATATAACCTATATATATTTATTTAATAAAGAAATAAATATCATACGAATATAAATATATCTATATAATATGATAAAGATATGATATATGTATGTACTAGATATAAAGATGTAATAAATCTATATATATATTATAAATTCAATATGTATAATATATATGTATATAAAAAATATAAATAAAAAATTTAAATTAAAATATATTTAAATTATAAGGGTTTGTGGGACAACCCATACCTATTTCCTGTGCTCTGTCCCGTGACAAAGCACTATCACCAACACCTCACTTCATCACTCAAACTCTCCTCCTCCACTCATCGTCTCTCTCAGCACAACACTCTCTGCGTCAATCTCATTTCTTCTCCATCTCAGAGCACACTTTCCATCTCTCCTTTACTGCAACTCTCCCTCATCTCATTGTCTCCTCCCTCTACTCTTTCATTCACAGGCATCAAACAATAAAAAGGAAAGAGTGAAACTGCAGCAGCTGCGCGAGAGAAAGAGATCAGTAGCGAGAGCAGTGAGGGAGGCGCACGAGAAAGAAATCAAAGTGAGGTTGATGCTGCTCTTGTGGGAAGAAGGAACCAGGAATATAACTAAAACAAAGAGGTGCGCGAAGGTCTTGACAATGGTTAATTGTGTTGGAAATGGTTGGGGTAAAATTGAACAGTAGCATCTTGTCCCTGAACGAAGCCAAACCACTCTCGACTGGAATAAGGGAGCGACAGGGTTTCCGTTTGGCTGCTGCAAGCGTGAGGTCCCGGGCTGTAAAAACAAGGGCTCATTCTCTGGTTTCTATAGTAGCACAAGGGGCTGAACGAAGGCTGGAATGAAGGCAGAATAGGGGCTGTTATTAAGGCGTGAACAGAAGACTGTTTCAGCGGAAGCAGTGCAGACCGAGAGGGGAGGAAAAGGAAAGAGATAAGGAGGAAGGAAGAGGAGGCTAGTTCCACACACACACTTTGACGTTTTCTGGTTTTGACTGCAGTTATTGGAGTTAAGCCTAACTGAAAAAAAAATGAGAGGAAAAAAAAATCCAATTCCTTAGATCCAGCACCATGTCATAGCTGGAATGGGACACGCAAGATCAATTTGCAAAAGATAGAGACACAGTAGATGTTGGTGAGGCACAAATAGGCAAAACAATGTTGTACCACTCAGCAACAAACGAAAAAGGTAGCCATTTGAGGGGCTAAACCGAGAGGGTAAGACCTCTTTATGTAATAGAACTTAAAAGTGTGTCTCTCTCTCTATATATATATATATATATATATATATATATATATATTATATATGTATATTTTATAAGATTTTGCTGAAGGGGTGAATAATTAAAACAATGTGGCAATTATGATATAGGTGTTGTTAGTGACAGCGACAACAACTTGTGAGAGCAAAAGGCTAACAAGGATGTTTTAAAGGATTTTTAAGGTAAGTAGTAATTGTTTTGGATATATTAAAAAGATGAGAAGGTTAACAAGGATGTTTTCAAGGATTTTTAAGGTAAGTAGTAATTGTTTTGGATATATTAAAAAGATGAGGATGGTGATGTGTGTGTATATATATTATATATTATATATTAGTATGTATATAAATATACATACATATCACTAGTATGATAATGATAAGTTAATTATTGGCATGGGTTTTATCTGGAAACTTTAAGGAGAAGAGGAAATATGAAATTTGGTGGAAGAAGTTTTAAATTTTTTAAAAAGGTGCGAAACCATACATTGGTTTAAGATTGATACATATATATATATACACACACACATACATATAAATATCATTAGTATGATTAAAAAATAGATAAATAAATAAATTCTCGATGTAGAAGGGAGCTTGATTTAATATTGGTTCGAAGATACATGTTTTTAGTGTGTGATTATATATAATGAGGATATGTTATGAGATTGTAATGAATTGGTTGTAGTGAATTGGAGCGGTGTTGGAACTTGATTTCAGCATGGAAGATCGAGGAAATAGACTATAAGATATTGAGGTAAGTGGATTAAGTAAAGCTTCGCTAGTATCATTCATAGGAGATGCTTAATTTTTATAAATAATTTACCTAACTTTCGAATTTAAGCATTGTGATGCTATTGATCTAGTGACTAAGGTAAGATACAAGGTATGATCAAATTATGAATCTAAATGATGCTTGGATCGGGATTGAAACTGTGTTTTATGAATTGTGTGTTGTGGCCGACCAAGCTTGCTTGTTGTGTGAAATAAAATATTCAAGTGTTAAGTTATCGCATGAATATTGTCTGTCTAATCTGTTTGGGCTAAGTGTACATGTGCATGGTCTGCATTAAAAATCTCACTACGGAACCATGCAAAGTACATAGAGGTACTCCATTAATGCATAGGTAAATTCACATATAGCATGTTTTGACTCAAATTGTTGTATGCATAAGCTTTATAATACTCGACATTTCGATTTGGTTTGAGAAGCATAGTTTTGAACTAGCTATGTAACAAAGAGCTTTTACACAAATTTGGAAACCTCAAAACTATTTTGATCTGTGTTTTGGAAACCATGTGTACAATTGGCATAATGGTGTACCTTTGAATTTTGACAACACACTCCATCTTGCTAAGTTAAGTTTTGATCAGTAATACGATTTCTGAATCAAAGGATTTCAATCAGTACTCAGTAGTCCGTTTTTTGAACTAAAGGATTTTGATCAGTATTCAGCAATCCATCTTCTAAACTAAAGGATTTTGATCAGTACTTAGTTTTCCATTCTATCTTTGATCTTAGGCAAATCCATTGACCTTCGGGTCACTCAGAGCTTATAGAGCTTCGCTCTAGGTTCCTTTACCCGTTTATCGAGCTTTGTGCTCTAGACTTTCAGAATCAGTATCAGTATATGCGCCTTACGAGCCTTATGCTCTAGGCATTATTAGGCTTGTCTGGAAGACCAAAAAACAAGTTCCAGTTCCTGATTGCGTAGCGGGGCTGGAGTAACTCTATGGCCATAGATATTACCGTGGGAGCCACCTTTAGAGTCTTAAGGGAACTACGTGCTACACGGTCGCGTCTTTGTGACATTTTATCCATCACTAGCTAGGATAGACATCAGTATCAGCTATCAGGGACTTTGCCTACACTTTATCAATATCAGTTTTCAGTGATTTGAGGCTTTATGCCAAACTTTATCAGTATTCGTTTTGAACTTCAGTTACAGTTCAGTATTTGAGGCTTTACGCCTAAACTTTATCAGTATCCGTTTTGGATTTCAGTTTCAGTTTAGTATTTGAGGCTTTATGCCAAACTTTATCAGTATCCGTTTTCGATTTCAGCTTCAGTCTAGTATTTAAGGCCTTCTGCCAAACTTTATCATTATCTATTTTGGATATCAGTTTCAATTTAATATTTAAGGCTTCATGCCTAAACCTTATCTATTTTGATTTCAGCATCAATTTTCAATATTTCTGGGTATTTTTCCTAACTCCATCAAGGATCTATTTTCATAAGATTATTTGTTTTGAACTCAGTGCATAATGACCGTGTTTGAACTCATGTGCATTGTTATCATGTTTTAAACTCATGTGCATAATGACCATGTTTGAACTCGTGCATAGTGATTGTATTTTGAACTCGATGCACAGTAGTTGTGTTTAAATTGAGCGTAATAAAAAATTATTTTGTTATTCGAATCAGTCCTCAACATTTTGAGATTTTATTCCTAAACTTATTGATTTTTCAGTTTTACTATGATTATTGGTTTTGAACTAAATGCATTAGAAAATCTATTTTTATTAGTATTTGGTTTTAGTATTCAGATGCTTTAGGCCTAACCTTATTAATATCAGTTCAGTACAATTATTGATTTTGAACCATGTGTTTAAAGAACTGTTTTTACATTAGTATTGACTTTATTATTTCGAGGCTTATGCCTAAAGTGATCAGTAATCTATTTTGAACGAGCGCATAGTGATTTTGGTTTTGAATAAATACATTGTGAATAAGTTTTGAACTGATTGGTTTTGAACTAGGCGCATTACCACTGTAGTGCTATGTATCCTATTAACATTATAGTGTTGTGACGAGTGATCATGTTCTTTAGTATCGTGTTGAGGCTCAAAGAAATGAGGTTCGTAGGGTATCATTCAAACTAATACCTTGTATAGCTTCAACCTTAAAGTAAGAGTTCAGATAGATAGATCCGGCATCAGGACATAGTATCACACATACATGTCACATTATTTTCTGTTCATGCATATACATGCATGTAGATCGACATGAGCCTAGCATGCATTTACTTAAACTACTTACTAAGCCGTGGTTTGCTCACCCCTTTCTAACATCATCGCAAATCTTACAAGATAAAGTCCACGTTTGGAGTTTTGTGTGGACCATCAGGGATCGTACCAAGCATAGGTACATACTAGCGTCCTTTGAGCCCGCTTTCGCTATTTTTCGAGGTATACAAGTAAGGTATTATTAGTTTACATGCACCTTTTATGAAGGTTACACAGTATAGTTTGCTTTATGTCATGGGATGTAACTTAGGATCATTTTAGATTATTTTGAGAGATATATGATGATTGAGTGTGATACTGGATTCGATATGTACGTGATAATTAATGGTGGATATTAAGAATGTTGACATGATAGTTATTTGATGATTTGCATTATGATGTGAATGTGTGGATAGTTGAATTGATTTGGTATGATTAGGTTATGATAAATGATGTCTTACAGGTTATTTATCTGGGGAAATCCTAAAATATAAGGGGGATATTTTCAATCTGTTTTTTTAGATAAGAATATTTTATTGATCAAAAATGATAATTACAGGTTTAGGGAATTATTATTCACCTTCGGATGAA
Source organism: Heritiera littoralis (assembly GCA_031772115.1). Taxonomy (NCBI): domain Eukaryota; kingdom Viridiplantae; phylum Streptophyta; class Magnoliopsida; order Malvales; family Malvaceae; genus Heritiera; species Heritiera littoralis. Next base: position 5,280,379 of record JAPDPK010000038.1, on the reverse strand, counting down.
AAAAAAAATAATAATAAGGTAGTTAAGTTGAATTAAATGAAGAAGATAAGTGAAAATTGTTTAGTGACTACACTGGCACCGAATACAAACCATAAAGTGAAAACAAAAATTTAGTTCGTAAATTTGGTAAGTCGAATAAGTGTAAGTGTTACTGTTCATCACGATCTTCGGGTCGTGACATGATGAGATGCATGTATCAAGTTAAAAATATTACAAAACACCCCCTTTTTAAAAAAATAAAAAATAAAATCTTTTTTTAAAAAATATACATACTATTGAAATCACAAATAAAATTGAATGAGAATGTTTTTTATTTTAATTTTTATATTTTTTCACAATTTCAGTTTCACTTTATTATATTTCTCATAAAGTTGTTACATCAAAGTATTCCTTCATGTGCCATAATTTAAGGTAACTTATGATATTCATATATCTACCATCCGTACATTTAATAGATATTATATAATTGTCTAAATGACCTGTTCCTTGCAGGAATAAAGGAATAACGGATGGTGGGCCCCACAGGACTTTCGGTGTTTCGAAGCAGATGAGACTTGGAGGACATGATATTTGGAGCCAAATAAGGATACAGTAAGAATCTACAACTTAGATTTACGTGTTTATGCATTTATGAGAAGCGTGCAAACAAATTAGAAAATGACGATTAAGTCCATGGGTTTATAGAATTTTCATAAATAACGATCAAATCAAGTTGACTTTGGATACACTATTAGTGATAGAAAATTTTCCATAAAATAAGGTTTCAAGCCATGTGGACTGATGGAATTAAATCTGCACAAAAATAAAAATTTACGCAATTTTATGGTTAAGGATATTTTTAGTAATTTCACCTAAACAATTAGTCGAACTTCAATAAAAGCTCAACCAAAGTTAGAGCAAGTTAAATAGATATATTTCATAATGAAATAAAGTATTTTGAAGATTAGGCTAATTGTTTGAACTGAATTGGAACCGAAAAAGGCAAAAACGAAAGATTACTTAAACATAAGGGCAAAATGGTAATTTTCACTATAAAATATAATTTTTAAGTGAAATTTCCATCATTTTCTTCATCATTCTGGATAGCAACCAGTAGCTCTCCTTCTTCCTCCATAGCTAAACCTTTCAAGAGAGAGAAAGCTTAAAAAACACAATAAAAACCTCATCAAAATCAAAAATTCCCTTCACCAAAGTTGTTCTCCTCAACTTTCTCTATCTTCCTATACCAAAAATCATCATTTAAATCAGCCAAAATAAAGGGGTAAGGGTCCTTGAAGAATTCAACCAAGTGAGGTATGTATAGAAATGTTGAAATTTTCATAGTATTCATGATTCCTACTTAGTGTTTAACATGTTTAGATGAATATTTAAGCTTGAATCAAGCTAGAACCATGAGAACCATAGCCTTAGGGTTTCGGCCAAGCCTTCATGTGCATGAATTTGATATGGCTAGATAGGAAAATAATGTAGAATAAATGTAGAAATATCATGGAACATGAAATTGTGTTGAAATTGAAGAAAAATACATGTGTGGAAGCTTTGAAGGATTCGGCCATGGCGAAAGGGTGGAGGAAATTGTGCTCAATTTAATGCATTTAACGCTTTAAAATAAGGAACAAATTAATAAGAGATTGTAGGTGAAATCGAAACTGAAATTGGAGTTGTATAGATAAGTTGCAGTGTTAACATCGATGTAAAAGAGGCTGAAATGGAAGTGACCATATGCAATGTGATGGTTTATGGAGAGTAATAATTAATTATAATTGAAATGTGGTGATTTGACAATGCTAAACTGTGTTTATACGGTGTTTTGCAACTCAGAAGTCAGAATTTGACATTGGTGCTGACCAACAAAAATACAGCGAATTAAGAGGTAAGGGATGAGTGTAGAAGACGTAGGATACTATGGTGCATGTTTTAATAAAATGTGCATCTTTTGAAATTGGCATTGAAATGGGAACTGTTGTTGTTTTATATACTATGTTTCCACTGCAAGAAGGCTATGTTAGAAACAGTCGTAATACTACTGAAAATTCTAGAAATTTTATGGAATTATCTTTTAATATCTCCAAGTGTTAGAAATATAAGATTCATTGAGTTAATTTCCTCTTATTTATTGAAATTCTATATTTTCACTGTATACCGAAAAACAATATTTAAACATTTATGTTATTGAATTTTACGTACGTGAGGGTATTGACATGTTTTTATAACTTATTTACAGATAAATAGAATATTTCAGAACCAAATGTTGAGCTGTGAATATTTTATGGATTTTTATTTTTGAACTACTTATATTTTCAAAGTATATATTTATGAACTGATTGAAGATATCTGTTATTGAATTTATCTCTATAAACTGCTATTAACTAGTTTATATATTGTTTTGAGACTATTGGCCTCATAGCTACTTACGAGCACATGCACTTACTGTTACTGTTACTTTAGCTGAGTGATCCTGATCCCATCATTCAATGTCCTTAGGTTACACTTGGCACATGTTCATTTGCGAACGACCTTAGACTATGGCCATATCCCCCTGCATGAGTCTATTGGGTGATGCCTTATCTCCATTGTTTTATCTGGGGTGGCAAATTCCTAGACATCCCGGGTACTCCCATATATATATATATATATATATATATATATGAGATATGGATTTGAATAATGAAATGTTTTATAATCATTAAATATGCTTTCTAAGTTTGTCACTGTTACTGAAAAATGATTTTTTATCCAATTTGAGGAGAAACAATTTATATTGTTTACTTGAATATTTGACTGTTATTATTAAAAGTTGTATAATATTGTTTACTGAATTATGCACGTTTACTGAACTGTTTAATTTCAAATGAAATCCTTATAGTCAGTACTAGGTATCGGGACACAAAAGGTACTTCAAAGTACTTCCCATACTTTATCTGGTTACCTAGCAGATTATAGTATTGTTCCTTTACATCGTGCCAACTCACTCGTATACATCATGCTTTTATATATAAAATGTGATTTTGATACTTGCATATAGGATACATAGTATCAGTTCTTGTATACGATTCTCTTACTGAGCATTAGTTCACCCCTCTCCTTCTCTTTCCAGATTATTTTTAGTAATCACTTGGCTACGAGCGATAGGAGTTTTTTACTTTTGTTGTTCCTCAAGCGGAGTTGATATATCTGTAAAGGTATACATGGTTTATATTTATATGTAAGTACTTTTGCTATATGTATTTAGACTTGGGATGTAAATCAAATGGAAAATATATTTCAAAAATTTGTAATTCGTATATTTTGTTTACAGTAAATGAAAAGAAATAGTTCTTGGGATTACTTTTGAAAATGAATATAAATTTTAAAATTAAATTATTAGCAAAGGCACTGCAGACAGCTCAACCAACCGTAAGTAAAGTTTAAAAATGGTATGAAAATTTGTAATTCTGACCGTGACAGTAAATGTGGTATTAGAGCCAAGTTGGTCTAATGTCTTTCAGTATCGGTAAGATTAAAGATGGTTTCATCCCTTGTAGTACTGTACTTGTCTGAATATATATAATTGTTAAGAAAATGAGGCTGAAAAATGTTTTTGTGTTTGCTTTGAGATAGAATGGAAGAAGGGCGAAAGGGTGCTAAACGGGGACAAGGACGTCCCAAAAGCATCCATCATTCCCCGAAGCCATCTCAGGAGCCAGTAGCGGAGCCTACTCTCCCTCCACAACCTGAGAGTGTAAACACTCATCTATCGAGATTGGAGCGTATAGTTGCCGATTTTATAGCTAGTCAGACGAGAGCACTAGTTCCCCAACAGGCACAGCCTCCTTAACGACTAATATTCCACTCGTACCCCAGCATAGCCAGTGTCGCCTCCCCAGCAGCCTTAGCCTCTGATTCTAGCATAGCCCAGGCAGGATCCTATTGGTGGGTGTGATGTTGATACTTTGAGGAAGTTTACTAAGATGAATCCCCTAAATTTAAGGCGAACGGGATATTCTAGCAACAAAAAATTGGGTAAATGCCGTGGAGAAACTATACAGATATATGAGGTATTCAGAGGCAGAGAAAGTGGGGCTAGCTACTTGTTTATTGATGAGGCAGAACACTAGTGGAAGTCTACCAAGATAGTGTTGGTGGCGAGACATCTGGTGGTAACTTGGGAGATATTTTTAGAGGCTTTCCGTAGACAATACATTCCCCACACTACCCAGCAAAAGTTGAAGAGGGAGCTTTTAGATTTGACCCAGGGGACGGTGGACTAGTATGAGTCCAAGTTTACTATGCTGAGTCAGTTCGATCCAAAGACGATGAGGAGTGAGGAGCACAAGATCAAGCGTTGAGACCGTCGTATAATGCCCGGTTAGCCCCTTTTGATTTTACTATATATGATGAGGCAATTTGCAGGGCACAGTTATGCAAACAGAATTATGAGTAGTATCAGGCGAGACAGGAGTCTCGTACCCAAGGTAAAGGTAAAGAGAAGGCCAGACTGGGCTCAGACGATAGATCCGATAGGGGACCAACTAAGAGATCTAAGGGTATTATTATTGGCGGTAAATCGACTAGAGATAGATCTGCTAGGTCCACTTGCACTACTAGTTCCCTTCCTCTGAAGGGTGTTGTGACGGGATACAATATTTGTGGTAAGTCACATGGTGATAGGCCTTGTCTATGGGCTATCAGGGCATGCTTCAGATGTGGACAGAAGGGACATTTAGTTCGAGATTATCCCCAGGAGAAGATGACTTTGTTGGCACCAATAGCAGCAGCAACAGAACCAGAGGTTAAAGAGCTAGAAAAGGCTGCACCATCCGCGCCCAGGCAAGCCACAATTGCAAAAAAGTGAAGAAGGCTGTGACTCAGGGTTGAGTGTATACCTTGGATAAGGAGTCTGCTGATGCCTCCTCTGATATGATTAAGGGTAAGATTTCTATTTTTGGTATTGATGCATATGTTTTGCTTGATCCCGATTCTACTCACTTATTTGTATCTCTATTATTTGCCACTAAATTACCATTAGAGCCTGAACCTTTAGGGTATGCATTACAGATAAATACACCCTTTAGGGAATCACAGATGACAGATGTAGTATATCGTAACTGTAAATGAAGATAGAAGAAAAAGAAACAGTAACTGACCTAATAATTCTAAATATGTATGATTTTGATGTTATCTTAGGAATGGACTAGTTAGCTACAAACCATGTTAATTTAGATTATTACACTAAGTATGTAACCTTTTCTTCTCCTAAAAAGTATACTGTAAAACTTTCTGGGTAGTAATGAAATATAACTTTATCGAAACTAAATTTTCTTGAATGTTGTGATTGAAGAATTTATTGCCTATATGGAGGATATAGAGAAGAGGCGTCCGGAGTTAAACGAGATTCCTGTTGTCAGGGATTTTCCAGATGTGTTTCCGAATGAGTTACTAGATCTTCCTTTAGATCGAAAGATAAAATTTACTATCGACCTGATACTCAGCACCAAACCGATATCTAAACCTCCCTACAAAATGGCACTGGTAGAGTTCGATGAGCTTAAGAAGTAGCTCCAAGAGTTCTTGGATAAGGGATTTATTCGACCCACTGTATCTCCTTAGGGCACGCCAGTCCTATTTGTTCGGAAGAAGGGCGGTAGCCTATGACTTTGCATTGATTATCAGTTGCTTAATAAGGCTACGGTCAAGAATATATACCCTTTGTCCAGGATTGATGATTTGTTTGATCAGCTCAAGCGTGCTTACGTATTCTCGAAGATTAACTTGAGATTGGCATATCATCAGTTGAAGATCCGAGAGTCGGATGTCCCGAAGACTACTTTCAGAACCCGATATGGCCACTGTGAATTTCTTGTCATGCCATTTGGACTTACTAATGCCCCTGCAGCCTTCATGAATTTGATTATGAGGTATTCAGGCCTTTACTAGATAAATTTGTCATCATATCCATTGATGACATTTTGGTATATTCCAAATCCTGGGAGGAGCATGTGCAGCTTCTCTATATTGTCTTATAGCTCAGAGACAAGAAGCTGTATGCCAAATTGACTAAGTGTGAATTCTGGCTAGATCTGTGATGCCCAGCCCTCCTCCCCATTGAGCTGGTCACTGGGATCACTCATACGTACTGTCCCCTCTGAGCCCTCCTCACTTGAGTGGTCACTCTCAGGGTTTTATCGGGAATAAATCCCAATTCGCGTCCGCCGCTACTCGAACCCTTGACATCCAAGCGATTCGAGTAACGACTAACCATTATGGTTAGTCGTTACTCGAATCGCTTGGATGTCAAGGGTTCGAGTAGCGGCGGACGCGAATTGGGATTTATTCCCGATAAAACCCTGAGAGTGACCACTCAAGTGAGGAGGGCTCAGAGGGGACAGTACGGATGAGTGATCCCAGTGACCAGCTCAATGGGGAGGAGGGCTGGGCATCACAATAAAACGCGCGTTTTATTGTGCCAACCCAACCCTCCTCCCACTTGAGCTGGTCACTGGATCCCACTCATCCGTACTGTCCGCTTTGGGCCCAAAGTCCGGCACGATTTTATCGAGACTTCGTCCCAATTCGCGTCCGCCGCTACTCGAACCCTTGACATCCAAGCGATTCGAGTAACGACTAACCATTGGACCTAGGTCCAATGGTTAGTCGTTACTCGAATCGCTTGGATGTCAAGGGTTCGAGTAGCGGCGGACGCGAATTGGGACGAAGTCTCGATAAAACCGTGCCGGACTTTGGGCCCAAAGCGGACAGTACGGATGAGTGGGATCCAGTGACCAGCTCAAGTGGGAGGAGGGCTGGGTCGCCACAAGATCAGATTACTTTTCTAGGATATGTGGTCTCTAAAGACGGGGTGTTAGTTGATCAGTCTAAGATTGAGGCAATTGTAAGGTAGGAGAGACTGAAGACAGTGACAGAGATACAAAGTTTTTTGGGACTAGCCGGATATTATCGAAGGTTTGTAGAGGGTTTCTCGAGATTAGCTGCTCCTCTAATGCGCCTCACACGTAAGGATGTCAAGTTTGAGTGGACAGATGCCAGTGAACGCTGCTTTCAAGAATTGAAGTGGACAGTGACCACAGCACTAGTCCTTACCATTCCTTGTGGGCCATGAGGATTTTCAGTGTACAGTGATGCCTCCTCTCTTGGTTTGGGATGTGTGCTACTCAGAATGGGAAAGTGGTTGCATATGCCTCCCGTTAGTTGAAAGACCATGAGATGAATTATCCTACTCATAACCTGGAGCTTGCTGTCGTGGTGTTTGCTTTGAAGATATGGCAGCATTATCTGTATGGTGAGAAATTTCGGTATACATAGTTCACAAAAGCCTCAAATTTCTGTTCTCGTAGCAGGAATTAAATATGAGGCAGGGTAGATGGATGGAGCTGCTTAAAGACTATGACTGCGAGATATTGTACCACCCAGAGAAAGCAAATGTGGTGGCAGATGCCTTAAGCCGAAAGCACTTGGGTATGATATCATATATGATGGTTCGAAAGTACGATCTATTGGAACAGTTTGCGAGCCTTAGTCTGGATGTGGCTCCTTCTGAAAGGTATGGTTAGTTGGCTAGTTTCCAAATTGAGCCAGATTTGATGGGTTGGATCAGAAATTTCAGAGGGAGGATGCTTTCTATATTGATGTTGCCAGTCAGATTCAATTGGGAGTTCAGTCAGAGTATAAGATTGGCACAGATAGCATTCTGAGGTTTAGAGGTCGGATCTGTATTCCCAATAACAAATAGTTGAGAGAGTTGATTCTAACAGAGGCACACTCCTCGAGGTATACTTTACATCCAAAGAGTAATAAGATGTATCATAATCTCTGTAAGGTGTACTGGTGGCCCAATATGAAACGAGACATCACTAATTTTGTTGCAAGATGTCTCACTTGTCAGCAGGTAAAGGTAGAGCATCAGAAGCCCGTTGGACTACTTCGACCTCTACCAATATCGATGTGGAAATAGGGGCACATCACCATGGATTTCATCATGGGTTTGCTGAGGACTAGGAGTAATCATGATGCTATTTGGGTGATTGTTGACAAAATGACGAAGTCTGCCCACTTTTTGGCTATTAAACCTATAGATTCATTTAGTGCCTTTGCCAACTTGTCAAGGAGATTGTTAGGTTGCATGGAGTTCCAGTGAGCATTACATTGGATAGAGATTCTCGAGTCACTTCTCATTTTCAGGAGCATTTCCAGGATGCAATGGGATCTCGACTGAACTTTAGCACAGCTTATCATCCACATACCGACGATCAATCCAAGCACACTATCCAGACGCTCGAAGATATGTTAAGAGCTTATGCACTTGATTTTAAGGGCTCTTGGGACGATCATTTACCACTGGCAGAATTTGCTTATAATAATAGCTATCATTCCAACATCAGCATGGCACCGTATGAAGCCCTTTATAGTAGAAGATGTCGTTCTCTTATTGCTTGGGAAGAAGTGGGGGACAAGAAAATATTGGCTCCCGATCTTGTTGAATAGGCTTCCAAGGATATCTGAATTATCTGTGACAGATTGAGGACTACTCAGAGGCGGCAGAAGAGTTATAAAGATGTTAGATGTCGATCTTTGGAATTCTTTGTGGGAGATTTAGTCATTGTGAAAGTCTTACCATCAAAGGGCATAATGAGATTTGGCAAGAGAGGAAAGTTGAGTCCTCGTTACATCGGGCGGTTCCAAATCTTAGACCGAGTGGGAGACATAGCTTATCAGTTAGCATTACCACCAGAGCTATCCGGTGTCCATAACATCTTCCATGTATCTATGCTACGGAGATATCATCCAGATCAATCACATGTTACCTAATAAGAACCACTAGAGATAAGAGAAGACATGAGTTATGCGAAGAAACCAGTACGGATTTTGGATCGGAAGGAAAAGGTGCTACAATCTAAGACTATTCCTCTGGTAAAGGTTCTCTGGCAGTATCATTCAGCAAAAGAAGCTACTTAGGAGTTAGAGAGCCTAATGAAAGAAAAGTATCCAGAGTTATTTGATTGACTAGTCCAATCAAATTTGGAGGACCAAATTTCCTAAGGTTGGGGGAAATGTGATATTCATATATCAACCATCCATAAATTTAATAGATATTATATAATTATCTAAATGACCCGTTCCTTGCAGGAATAGAGGAATAACGAATTGTGGGCCCACAGGACTTTTAGTGCTTCGAAGTAGATGAGACTTGGAGAACATGATATTTGGAGCTAAATAAGGATATGGTAATAATCTACAACTTAGATTTACTTCTTTACGCATTTTTTAGAAGCGTGCAAACAAATTAGAAAATGACAATTAAATCCATAGGTTGATAGAATTTTCGTAAATAACAATCAAATCAAGTTGACTTTGGATCCACTATCAGTGATAGAAAATTTTTTACAAAATAAGGTTCTAGGCCATGTGGACTGATGGAATTAAATCTGCGTAAAAATAGAAATTTATGCGATTTTACGGTTAGAGGTATTTTAGTGTTTTCAACCAAACGGTTAATTGAACTTCAATAAAAGCTCAACCAGAAGTTAGAGCAAGTTAAATAGATATATTTCATGATGAAATAAAGTATTTTAAAGATTAGACTAATTGTTTAAACCAAAGTTGAACCGAAAAGAGCAAAAATGGAAGATTACTTAAACATAAGGGCAAAAAGGTAATTTTCACTATAAAATATAATTTTTGAGTGAAATTTCTAGCATTTTCTTCATCATTCTCGGTAGCAACCAGCAGCTCTCCTTCCTCCTCCATAGCTAAACCTTTCAAGAGAGAGAAAGCTTATAAAACATAATAAAAACCTTATCAAAATAAAAAATTCCCTTCACCAAAGTTGTTCTCCTCAACTTCCTCTATCTTCCTATACCAAAAATCATCATCTAAATCAGCCAAAATAAAGGGGTAAGGGTCCTTGAAGAAAGTGAGTTATGTATAGAAATGTTGAAATTTTCATGGTATTCATGATTCCTACTTAGTGTTTAACATGTTTAAATGAATATTTAAGCTTGAATCAAGCTAGAACCATGAGAACCATAGCCTTAGGGTTTTGACCAAGCCTCCATGTGCATGAATTTGATATGGCTAGATACGAAAATAATGTAGAATAAATGTAGAAATATCATGGAACATGAAAGTATGTTGAAATTGGAGAAAATACATGTGTGGAAGCTTCGAAGGATTCAGCCATGGTGAAAGGGAGGAGGAAATTGTGCTCAATTTAATGCATTTAATGCCTTAAAATAATGTACAAATTAATAGAAGACTGTAGGTGAAATTGGAACCGAATTCGGAGTTGTGTAGCTTAAGTTGCAAAGTTAGCATTGGTGTAAAAGAGGCTAAAATGGAAGTGACCGTATGCAATGTGATGGTTTATGGAGAGTAATAATTAATTATAATTAAAATGTGGTGATTTGACAGTGCTAAACTGTGTGTCGTAACGATTTCGTCCGAAAAATCGACCGCTCGACGATTTTGAAAACATTTAAAAACAAAAGGAGTCGCCACCAATATTTTTGGTTAGGTGTGGTTGGCCACCTAGAAAAAAACTTGTCATTTTAAAAAAATCTTAAAAGTAATTAAGTTTTATTAAAAAGAAAATTTGGGTCTGTGAAAACAAAAATCAGGTTCGGGAGTACGGTTACGCGTAGGGAAGGATTAACACCCCCACAATGCCCGTTAAAAATGATACCATAGTAATCACGTGTTATCCTTTGGTTCCAATAAAATAGTCTTAATTTAATATTTAAAAATAATTTCCTTTTTATTCTAATTTTTCTCAAGTCATTTTATTATTTATCGAAATCATTTTTTATTTTAAAAGGTTAAATTTTATTTTTTGAAAGTGGATGTGAACCCTTTTGATTGAAAAATTAAATCAAATACTCCAATACTTTTGGTAATATTTGAAATAACTTTCCTCACCTAGAGATTTCTTAAGAATCACTACTTGTGACTTCTATAGAATCTCATCCTCGGTAGGACTCATATTATTTGTATAATTGAATAAAATTTATTATTATATTTAAAGAAAACCTCATTTTTGAAAATAAGCATGAATCCCTTTTATTGAAAAATTAAATCAAATACTCCAATACTTTTGGTAATATTTGAAATAACTTTCCTCACCTACAGATTTCTTAAGAATCACTACTTATGACTTTCATAGAATCTCATCCTCAGTAGGACTCATGCTATTTGTATAATTGATTAAAATTTATTATTATTATAAACATATTTTTAAAAAAAAGGTTTCATTTTTAAAATAAACATTAACCCCTTTTATTGAAAAATTAAATCAAATACTCCAATAATTTTGGTAATATTTGAAATAATTTTCCTCACCTAGAGATTTCTTAAGAATCACTACTTGTGACTTCTATAGAATCTCATCCTCGGTAGGACTCACATTATTTTTATAATTGATTATGGATGCATATGATGTTAATAAAAGATGTATGATGCATATGGATTTATAAAAAAGGACTTTATATTTTGATTTTCTTAATGAAACTCTCGATATTGAAGAATTTATCTAAACATCCCAATACTCTGGTAACGTTTAGTTAATTTTTCTCACCTAGAGATGTTCGAAGAATCACTACTTGTGACTTCTACGAGATCTCATCAACGGAAGAATTTCATTTATTTTGAAATTCATATTTATGCATATGATGCAAGCATATAGTATATTATGCACATGGATTTCTATTTTTTTATTTAACACATTTATTGTTTTTTATTACTTTTTTTATTACTTGTTTTTATTTTAAGAATAAAAGCTCCTGTATTGAAAAATCACACTAAATATTCCAATACTTTTAGTAACATTTAGTAGACTCTTCTCACTTAGGGATCAGCTAGGAATTATTACTTGTGACTTTTGTAACATCCCATCATCGGACTAAATATTATTAAAGTTTTATTATTAATTTTTCCTATCACACATTTTGCAACCTAGCAATTTGCCTAGTATTAAATTTATTTGATTATTATTATTATGAAAGAAAAAAAGGTACATTTTTTATTATTAAAACTAATCTCATGCATTTAAATTAATTATTATTATTATTATAAATCTTTAAAAAATAATAATAATTTTTTATATATGTAAAATATGCATTTGATCATGAAAATGCATTAAAATAAAAACACACAAAGTAAACAACTAAATAAACACAAAAATGTGAGTAAAAGGGCTAAGAACATATACCCAAATCAATTTGGGCTTTACACCCCAAGAAGCCTTCCAGAATGGTCCAAAAGTCAAGCCCACCAGCGACTTGGAATGGGTCGAAGCAGTTGGGCTCAGCCACGGGTGGCAAGCGGATCAGAAATACGTCAGGAAAAGGGCGTGCGGATCTCGGTTTCAGGTCGGATCAACACGTGGGTCACCTGGCTTCAAAACGCAGCATTTTGCTGCTCTATAAAGACCCATTTTTTTTTCTGTTCTTCATTTCCACCGTTTCTTCTAAAAAAAATCCCAAAAATCTTCTAAAAACTCTCTCAACCCTACTACCACCGAACCACTACCGGCCACCATGCGCCGGTTGCCGGTGGCCGGTGGTCTTCCTGAAAGCGTAAAAACTTTCTACTCCTCCCCTACTCCGATTTGGCCTTCACTTCACCAGAAAACATCCCTAACCCCATAGATCTAGGTTTGACCGAAACCATTTCCCCATCTTTTTTAGTTTTTGTTTTTTTTTGTTTTTTTATGGTTTCGGATGTCTTCGGATCTACTGGGTTTTGTTGTGGTTTTTCTCTTTCTTTTTCTTTTTTTTTACAGGTAATCGAGGATTGATTTTTGGGGTTAAAGCTTTAGATCTAGGATTTTAGGGGTCTCGAGTTTGGGTTTGTGTGAGTTTGGGTTTGGTTTCTGGGTTGTGATTCGGCAGTGGTTGAAACGAGACTTGGGTTGGCTGATGGTGTTCGGGTAATGGGGGCTGAATGGTGTATGTGGTATTGAGGCTGTCTAGGCAGATAGGGTCTTGTTTTTTGGTGGTCGAGACTGTGATGAAAATGGGGGCTGATTAGGGATTGGTTATGGGCTAGGAATGGCGATGGCAATGGCAATGGCGTGCTGGTCTTGATGAGGGCTGAGTGTGAGTGGTTGTCTGGGCGATGGTTCCCGATAGGGTTCAAGTCTTGTGGTGAATGGTGGTTTTGTGTTGGTGGTTAAGAAGGTCGAATGATGTGGCTTTGGAGGTTTTCGGGTTGATGTTGGCAGTGGCTGAATGGTGGTGGTTACTGGTTTTGGAATCAAGCCAAATCCCCTTTTTTTCGTTCCTTTTAAATCCAATTAGGATCGACCTTTGATCCAGCAACTTTGTTTAATCCTTAGGTTTTTTGTCTTTGTATTTTGGTCACAAGAAAGGATTGTCAGGATGGGATGGATTGCTTAGGAAGAGGGGTTTTTGGTGAGGCTCGAGATAGTGGGAGAGGAGCTGGAGGCACCAGCTGCTGAAGGAACCAATTTTGGCCTAAACGTAGCCGGTAAATGGGAATGTCCATTCCCATTAAATGCGATGGAAAAGAAGAAAAGAGAAGAAAAAAAGGAAAAATAATAGTGCTAATAATAATAATAATAATAGTAAAATGAATAAAAAAGGAGAATAAATAAGTAAGAAAAAGAAAAAATAAAAATAACAAATTTCAATCCATTTTTCTTTGGTACTTGGAGCCTATACATTTTGATTTGGACTTTGAAAGTCCAATTGGATTTATTGCACAATATTTGATCTAAGATTTTCGAGCAACAGTGTTATCGATTTGGACAAAATTGAGTGTCTACAGCTACCCCTTATTGCTGAAAATCAGGAATAGAGCAAAGACAATAGACAACAATTTTGTCCGGCTCATAACCTGATCTTTTGTTTTTGTTTTTGGTTTTTCTTTTTTTTTTTGCATTTTCTTGTTTTTGAATTTCTTTTTCTTTTTTCGAAAGAAAATATATATATATATATAAATAATATATATATATATATATGCATACTTAATAGTATTTCTCTTACTAAAGGCCCTTCACTTTGAGATAGTTTAACATTAATTAATGATTTTAAAATTGCATCCAAAGGATTTCGAAACTATATCAGGATAACTTAGGATTTGTACTTGAAAGGTTTGAGATTTGTGCTTGGAGGACTTGGAATTGGCGCTCGGAGGACTTAGGTTTGTGCCGGAGGACTTAGGATTGTGCTCGGAGTCTTACATTTGTGCCCGGAGGACTTGAATATGTTCGAATGACTTAAAATTTGTGTCCGGAGGGCTTAGGATTGTGCCCGAAGGACTTAGGATTGTGCCCGGAAGACTTGAGATTGCACCCGAAGGACTTGAATATATTCGAATGACTTGAAATTTGTGCCCGGAGGGCTTGGGATTATGCCCGAAAGACTTAGGATTATGCCCGGAGGACTTGAGATTTGTGCCCGGAGGACTTGAATATGTTCGAATGACTTGCAATTTGTGCTCGTTGGGCTTAGGATTGTGCCCGGAGGACTTAGGATTGTGCCCGTAGATCTTGAGATTGTGTCGGGAGGACTTGAAATTTTATGCCCTGAGGACTTAGGATTGTGCCCGTAGATCTTGAGATTGTGTCGGGAGGACTTAGATTGTGCCCGGAGGACTTGAGATTTTGAGATTTATGCCTAGAGGACTTAGGATTTTGTTTGAAAGACTTGAAATTTGTGCCTAGAAGACTTAGGAATTTTGCTTTGATATCTTGAAATTTGCGCTCAGAGGACTTAAGATTTGTACCCGAAGAACTTAAGATTCGTGCCTGGAGGACTGGAGAATTTGTGCTGAAGAGTTTAAAATTGGATTTCGAATTTTGCCCAGAGGACTCGGAATTTTTCTTGAAGAGTTTAAAATTTGTGCCCAGAGGACTTGAAATTTTATGCTCGGAGGTCTTAGATTGTGCCCGGAGGACTTGAGATTTTGAGATTCGTGCCTGGAGGACCTATATTTTATGCCCACAGGTCTTAAAATTTGTGCCCAGAGGACTTAAAATTATGTCCGAAGGACTTAATATTTGTGCCCGGAGGACTTGGAATTGGATTTGGAATTTTGCCCGAAGGACTTGGAATTTGCTTATCTTTTAAAAATCATTCTTCAATCTTAATTAAACATAGCACTAATCAAAATGGATTTGAAAATTTCTTTATCATGAATAAACTTGACTTTCTTGGTTTGAAAAAAGTTGCATAACCTTCAAAATCTTGATTGGATGGTGTCGAGCCTTCAGCTTGAGAAACATGTTTTAATCTCAAAATTTTACATAAAAACTTTCAATGTTGATGCTGTATGATATTGTGTATATATGCATGTATGCATATTGCTCAATCTTGTACATTCTCTAATTTTGAAATTCCTTCCTATCTTGTCAAAAAGGCACATCATTTGTCCTTTTTTATCTTCTTTGCCCCCAACATGATCATGAAAGCTCCTTTCTACTTTCCATTTCTGCAGAGTTCTTGTACTCTTATCATAGCCTTTTGATGAAAAGCACTAAAAATTTTCCTCATAACTATTTTCCAGGGGGAAATGAATCCAAATTTCACAAGTGATACTTGATCCTTTCAAAAAATTATTGATTACTTTTCAAGATGAGTGACATAAATCCTATTTGGATCTTTTCAACGGGACAATTGAAAGTTTGGTGCACCAAGAGGTTTTGTTTGGGGAATACTTTGCCACTTATCCAAAAAAACAATGGTTCCTTTCTTGGCTCAAAATAGTTTTCTTAAAATACCATCGCTTTTCTTTCTTTCTTTTTTTTTTGAACAAAATTTTGAATGAGAAAAGAAACAAAATATTTACAACTTGGTTTGACAATTTCTTAAATTGTTGAATAATCGTGTTCTACAAATGCCAAGATGAGATATGAATAATTGAAGTCTTTTCTGTTTAGAAAGAGTATGTACAGGAAGAAAGGTTCAAACTTTTTCAAAAAAATGTTGGACATCAAGTGACATCAGAATCTTTGGATATCTTGAGGGTTTCTCAAGGCTTGTTAATTCTTTTTCCATGTTTTCAATTCATGTCATTGCTTGATTTGTTGCTCTGAGAGTTCATTGTTTACTCTAGACGGCCCTTTTCAGGTTTTCACCTTAGAGCTCCGCTCTTTCTTTTGTTTTCTTTTCTCTTTCTTTTTTTTTTCGATTGTTCCACCATGCATTTGAGAATTCAAATTTCATTCAAACCAGATAATGGTGAAAATTTTCCAAAGAAAAGCTCTTTGATACATGTACCCTTATTCGGTCAAAATGGACTTTTAAGTGTGTAGTGTAGGCCATGGTTCAGGGTTTTGAAAGGATGGATAAACAGGCCCAAAAATGTGTTTGAAGGTGATCAATCCAAAGATCATTTCTTCTCATATGGACATCTATCATTTTCATTCTTCGAAGCACCTTTCTTTTTCTACTTTTCCATGTATCCCTTCTCCTTTCTTTTTCTTTCTTTTTTCTTCTTTTTTTCTTTGATTCATGTCTAAGATTTCAAATCTAATTTACCCCAGATTGTCCCACAACTTAGAAAATCTTATTTGATCAAAAAAAAAGTTGAATCATTCATTTTCTTTGAAGAGATATTTTCTGCACATGCCTTTCGATGTGGAGGGCGATCCTTGGAAGAGGTTTATTGTGAAAGAAATTATCAAGCTTAAAAGGGGTAACAACAGGATAATGTTTATATTTGTGAATGGGATGTGAAAGATGGCCATTCATCATTTCAAATTAAGATGCCTCCATTTAAAAGTAATTCTTAGGATAAGTTTTTCCTTTGGCTTTTGAAATCATCTGAATCTCACACCTGCATGGTGTCACAATCAATCTTTTTCATCATTTTTTTTTACTTTTTTTTGAAGGTGTAACATCCCAATATGATAGAACTCAATTTCACAATTCAATTATTTATGCAACATATGTCCAAGGGAAAGGAAAAGGGTATTGTACAAGTCAAGGTGTTGAAAAGAGGGACATTGATGCAAAATCAATAACTTTGGGTCTTTCAACTGAACTTGCCCAAAACATGAGCAGAGGATAACCTCTGGAATATGAGATTGAAGAGTTTGAGATTTATACAAGAATCTAGGTGGCGAGGTATTTCAAAATGATCTTGTCAAGTATCAAATTACCAATATCAAGAATATTTAAGAGATTGTCATTGAGTTCCAAATGATTCTCAAAAAGTTTTGCAAGTTGGCTGTTTCTTTGAAAATCATTTACAATGAAGCCCTGTCATGATCAAATGGGAAACAAATCGGACTTTCAAAATCTTATGCCCTAATTTAGCTTTTTGGCTTTTGAGTGACTTAGGTTTTATTGGGTATGATCCTGGAACGATTTAAAACATTCATCTTTGATAGTAATCATCAATTTTCTTAGAATCATTTTTATCATTAATGTGAAGAAAAGAAACATTCTTGTCATGTCACTGGAAAATAAATTATGCAAAAAGTTATGCTCATACAACTGTCACCTAAGCCAATAACAAAGCATTTTTCAACAAAATACAGACTCTGAAATCTTGACATTTCAATTTCTTCCAATCTAGTTTGTCAACATGACCTAACTTTACATCAAAGTGGACTTCCTATGTTCCATAAGTTCCAGAGTCAAGATTCCACCATTGATGAGCTCCTCAATCCTTTCCTTCAACTACCTGCATTTTTTTATTGAATGCCCAATTTCTCCCATGCGATAGTCACATTTGCTATTCGAATCATGGCTCTTGGCCAATGGGTTTAAGGCTGTTCTCAAAGAAACAGGGGTCAGATATTGGTTTTTCACTAGAAAAGGCAAGAGATCAGAAATTGAGATAGGAATTTTTCTTTAGTTGTTTCTTGGTCTCTTTCTGTTGTTCATTGGTTGTTGGACAGATCGAGCTATAGGATTAGTCACAAAGGTAGGTGAGTGAGCAATTACTGGAGAGTAAGAGTTCGCTTGGAATCCTTGTCATAGCTCATGACCCTATTTTTCACCTTATTTTATACGTCTTATTTGGTTGGGCTGTCTGCGATACTTTACTTTTCATTTACATATAAACAATTTCATATTAAATTATAATATGAATTACATCCCCTATCTTACGTCATAAGGAAGTAGTACTGTAAGTAAGTCTAAATACAGAAAATAAATGATCATACCTTGAGTATTAAATCAAGCTGTCACATCGTCCCCAAATGCGCAGCCGAAATCCTTTAGGTGTCAGACTCTTAGTCTTCGAAAACCTGAAATGTTAAAATTAAGGGGTGAGCAAACCACGGCTCAGTAAGGGAATTATATGCCTCACTTGATACACAGCTATCTATATGCTAAAAATTTTTTTTTTCATTTTTCCTATTGGGCTCTAGGCTCGCATGTAGGAAGGATACTACAGTCGGCTAGAGATCCGGATGGAGTAAGATAGGTATTTTGAAATACCTATCTTGTCCTAGAACCTAGAAGCAACTGTAGGGAGTAATTTTATTTCATTTGAAATAAAATATCTTTTTTCCTTTTTATTACATATCATTTTCATATACTTTTTAAAATAATGCTTTTATAAAATAAAGCATTTAAATAAAATAATTAATATTCATATATTCTTTGAAAGAATATTAGTTAAATCATCATCATTCTCATTTAAAACTCATTTCATGTTTTACTGTAAAATCGTAATTAGTACAGTACTTTAAATAGCAAAATAAACTATTTAAATCTTTTTCGTATAACATATAAATCGTTTAAATCTAATATTCCATTTAAAAATTAAAATAAGAATATTAGATTTATTTTCCTCCTCTTTCCTTTTGAAAACGTATTACATATTCGTGTCACATGTCATATAAAAACCATTTCATAGTACTTAAAGACAGTATTGAAATGAGCATTTTATAAAAATGCTATAAATCATTTCATTTCTTCTCATATCATATAAAACATATTCATTTTACATATCACATATCGTAAAAACATTTTCATTTCACATATCATAAATCATATATGGAGACAGTGGCAACCACCGTGTCCTATCATGCAATAATACCCGAAGGTATAAAATAATCATGTCAGATCTATGGTCATAGTCTATAATTGTCCTCTGTGGATCACTGATCAGGTGTCGGCCGAGACTACATATCACATATCACATATCACATATCACATGTCGGCATGATAGAGGGGCCAACTAGTCTCAAAACCATGTTTTCACATCATAAAATAATCTTTATGGAATTTATAAAAATATATAATTTCATAATTTAAAACCATAAAGGTTATAAAATCATTTAGTGAATATTTAAGAAATATATATAAATATTCACTTTATTCCTTTTCATTATCCATCTCGTATTGCGTGTAATTTATGTATCAGAAGAATTTTCGGTGATTTCATTATCACCATTCTCGAAAACATGAATATTTTAAAATCACTTTCATTTTATTCATGTTTTTATGAAAAATATTCATTTTCTCGATTTTCATGGTTGAAAATCATTTCTCGTGAAATAAAATAATTTATTATGATTTTATGAAATTTTTTAGAAATTTTCGATAATTTTCGATAACTTTTCGGCAGCATAACGGCTGTCGATTGGCTAGCCTCCTGCACGAAAAATACAGTTTATAATTCCAGCCAGTATTTCAATCCAAGTTTCCAACCAATCATTCATCATAATAATTTTCATAAAATGTTTCCATAAAATATTTCGAAATTAAAACATGCAGACTGAATATCCTTACAGTGCTGCACATGCATCCCTTACCTTTTCCGGGTCGGCGACTTCCGCGTTATTGGTCGCGCCCGTACTCCATCTCTTCCAATTCCAACCTCTCATTTGCCGAGAATAATTTTCTGGAATTCAAATTCTAAAAATTAGAATTTTTTTCATAATTTATTTAAATTAATTACCCGGAATTAATTTTCGAATTCCTTACTGAATGTCCGGGATTTTCTGGATTTCCGAATACCCAAAAATTTTTCGAATTCTCGAAAATTCCTTTTCTTCTCTCTTTTCTTCTTTCTTTCTTTTTTCTTTTCTTTCTCTTTTTTTTTCTTTTTCTTTTTCTTTTTCTTTTTTTCTCTTCTTTTCCCGGTCAGATCGGTCTGCCTCCTTCCTCACCGGCTGCTGGTTCTCCGACGGTTCGGCGGCTCCACAGCTTGCCGACACCACGGTGAACTTGCTGGTGGCCTCCGTTTGGTCTGGATCAGGGGGCACGGTGGCGGATCGAGTCGATTTACCTTCGGTTTCTTCCGCCTCTTCGCCAGCCCTCCTCTGCCATTCACCGCGCCTCCGGTGGCCTCCTTCCTCTTCCTCTTCCTCTTCCTCTGGCGATGCTTCGGTCGCAGTGGCCGTGGCCAATTTGGCTAGCGCCGCCAGTTCCTCTTTTCTTTTTCTTATCGACTTTCGCCGGATTTCCTTCGATTTTCCTTCTTTCTTTCTCCGTTCCCGCTGCCGGCAGCTTCCTTCTCTTCCTTTCCTTGCCGACGACAGCTTCCCCTCTCTCTGGTCTTCTCTCTCGCCATCGACGGTGGTCGGCTGGCCTCTCTGTTTCGTAACAGAGAACAGAAACGGGGTCCCGATCCCGATCCCGTTTCTGTTTTTGTTTCTTCTCTTCTTTTTGTTTATAATATAAATATAATATATATAATTATATTGACATAATTATATATTTACCACATTAAATAATATATATATCACCTTAATTTAAATACTACGTATATATATTTCATATATATATATATGTATATATATACATAATTGTATAAAAATCCACATATGTATTTATTTAATATAAAATAGTATATATCCTTTTATAATATATACCATATTTTATATATATACATATGTAATTATATAAAACATATATATATTTAAAAATAAAATTATATAATAAAATTATATAAATATATAATTACTCACATTTGTATTTCTTATAATTTGGATTTCTTCATATCTAAATTATATTTCTCCTTGTCATTTCCTATTTAATTTGGATTTCCATTTATCCAAATTAGATTCCTCACATTTATCCAAATTAATTTTCTCAACTTCTTCACTTCATCAATTTCGGGAATTTCAACGGTATTCCTATCTCGTAAATAAATTTTTATTTATTTATTTAACTTCTATATTTGCTTTAGAAATTTAATTACAAATATTTAATATAAAAATATTAAAATTCGCGGTTATCACATTCTCCCCACCTTAAGAAATTCGGTCCTCCGAATTTAACTTAAATTAAAAGGTGGTACTGTTTCATATACTTATAATTCTTGACCTTTAGATCATCCTTTAAATAATACTGCCAGTATACCTTCACATCTGTATCACCTCTTATATCATTTCATATCATTTTTCATCATATACTTATACTCCCCATGAATTACTTTATCAATTGGGAGTTATCAATTTCCCATCCTTTTCATATCACATAATAGCGAATTCATGCTATTCATTATCCATTTTTCTCAATTAGTGCCAAGTCGATATAGTTTGATAACTATCATTTATACACTTTATTCAGTAGTATGTAATCGTCCCAGTAGCTTTCACATCTCATGCATTCGCTCTCTCAACATATCTTCGAGTGTTTCCATTCTACGCTCAGATATTTACATCAGTACGGAGCGATGCTGTCTATAAATTTGGAATCTCAGAGCCTTTTGCTATTTCCCATAAACATATAGCTACTCAGAGATTCCCATCACATATATGCTCACTGGAACTTCACATACATTCTCATCCTTTTATAATCATATTTCGACTATGGCACTAAAGAATCTAAGAGTTTGATAATGAAAAGTGATTTCATTAGACTATCAGTATATAATCACTTCTATATTATCATATCTCTTTTAGATTCTTCATCATTATCCCCAATATTCTTTTCATATTTATTTCATCAAATGCTGCAGCTCATTTGCAGACTTTACTATTTACCATCTTTTACCATAATTGAATCAGGAGACAATCCTTTCCTCTTCATATTATCTTTCCATGTAATATTCTTATTACCTCTCTTATCCATATAAATCCACTAATTTCATCATTTCAAAGTGGTATATATATTTTTCATTTTTCATTTTTCATTTACATTACTGGCAGTAAAATGTAGATCATTTCTTTACTCCTTTGAGTCTAATTACTTTTTCTCTATCGAGTTTGGCTCGACTTACATCTAGCCATAATCATGTGATAACCACAAAATCACTTTTAGTTTTAAATTCGGGAACTATTTCATATTCGTGTTCCCTCTTCATCATGTACTTTCCTCTTATGACATATTCATCCTTTCCTTTATCATCATTTCAGTCACTTTTCTTCAGTGATAACCTATTCCACTATTAAACTCTTTTAACATCTCAAGTACTATATTTACTCTTATTTATTCACCGACCTCAACTTCCTTACTTATCAGTCACATCAGTAGAGCAGGTAACCCAATAACTCTTCGATAGACTGGCAATAGTATTTAACTAGACCCAGTTCATTCTGTATCTTAATCATTATCTCTTCATCATAGACAGATCCACTTCGCTCTGTCTTTCGAGATCATATATCTTAGAAAGAGATACTGTCTAGCTAAATCTTCTATTTGCCATACTTAACATATAATTCACTGTCTTTAAGAGTCTACGGGGTTATACCACTATGCTGCTCATTTTCCATTTGTGCCTTAGACTGTATGGTA
This sequence comes from Heritiera littoralis, assembly GCA_031772115.1. NCBI lineage: Eukaryota > Viridiplantae > Streptophyta > Magnoliopsida > Malvales > Malvaceae > Heritiera > Heritiera littoralis. Next base: position 5,257,724 of record JAPDPK010000038.1, on the reverse strand, counting down.
TACCATCACTTTATCCTTATATTGTTGTCTTATTCATTAGTCTTACGTACCTCACAAGGTATTTCATTAACCTTGTAAACCTCCATAGAAACTCATAAAAATTATCTCGAGTTCTAATCATTATCATCTTATGACCATCAGTCTTCAACTTTTCATCTAATGATGCCTTTTACAGAGATTGATTCTTATAAATTCCTTACACATCTCCGATTAAATCAAATAAGACATCACTTTCATAGAAATGATTATTTGTTCTTCATAAGAACTTTATTTCATAATAGGAATTGAATACCCAATTATACTTCATCCTCAATTACATAATTTGTATTTCCATTCTTTACATCAATATATGTGAATTTCATTATCCACAATATTTTCCTTTTTTTTTCCGGAATTTAGTCCTTAAGCTTTTCATATTCTCTTTATATTCTCCGATGTAAGCTGTATCCATAATCGAGTAGATATTAAATCGATCTCTTAATCTATATTACTCTGAAAATTTATCGGGAATCACTCCGATACTTTCTTTAACCACACATCTCTTACTGTGTTGGACATTTCATCTCTATGTCTCATCATTTCACTGTATAACCTCAAGGCAAAGGCATTTAACATTTAAATCATTTTAACATCTACTCCACCTTGATTCATTTATTTACTCATACTTCACAGCATATCGATCATCTTAATTTATATGCTGGATTAAGTGTAATTATTAAATTAACACCCTTTACAGCTAACCGATTTATTACTGTAGTTTACTTTTACAATAATTTTCATTTAATAATTCAGGTTAGCTGTTATCTTCCTCATCTCTTATCTTTACTTACTGTCCTTTTGCATATTCTCCAATTCATATACTCTGTACAGTACATCATTCTATAAAACATATTTCAAAATATTCTGGTTTTATAATTATCTGTTTAATACCTCAAAAATAGTAGGAATATGTAGAACCAGAATTTACAGTACTGATATAGATTTCATCATCTATACTGATCTCTTTGTCAGTCATCTCTAGCAATCATATTACTTTTCATCATCTTTAATGATCCCGTTAATACACTTTTAACTCTGACCCTTAAGAATAAAAATAGAGTCGCTCATCCTACGACTTCCCTATAACCATTCAGATCACATCCATCATCTAAGTGTAAGTTAAATTAGAAATCGGGACCGTTATACTCATGTTACATTCCTTTATGCCATCAATAACTCCATTACTATCAATGGAATTCAAAATCGACTTGGTTTATCACTATTCAAAACATAATCCCACATAGGGGCATTTTTGTCATTTCAAAATTTATTTCTTTATCCTCATATACATTTAAATAAGTGATCTTATTATCTATGTGCTGATAGTACCCCTTTCTCATACCACTATCAGTAGGTTAAAATCTTTTTTTTTTACAGAGAAGTCCACTAGGATCCATAATTGGATTATTTTGCATGAAATGCAACTTTACATCATCAATTTCTCTGCCAAATCAGTCAATTCAAACTTCCGTTGGTCTATTTTGACTCCCGGTAAAATTTTAGCGGTAAGGGTATTTTGATCATTTATGGTCAAAAATTTTCTCTCTCTTCAAAATACCTTCAATTGGTGATCTTAAGGTCTATTTAATGATGATATTTCATTCCCCTCCCTTATATCATCACTTTTAGATCTCAGTTCGATTCAGACAGAAAAGTACTGGTGGGGCCCTCACAGAGTCCTTTTCTGCTCCTTACCGAACCGACCTTCATTTAGATTATAAGATCACCATTTCAGGTAACATTCCTGAGCCATTTTCCTTTTTCAGCATTCCTTATTTCATAATTCTCACCCCCTTCTAAACACTTAATTCAATTTGCAATCATTTATTTTCTCTATGTATTTAGACTACACAGTACTACAGGGGATGTTAACATTTTCAACACAATTTCTTTCCAAAAGTATCGACAGATATCAGGCCAACCGTGCTCTGATACCATTAAATCTGTCACAGCCCGTGACCCTATTTTTCACCTTATTTTATACGTCTTATTTGGTTGGGCTGTCTGCGATACTTTACTTTTCATTTATAAATAAACAATTTCATATTAAATTATAATATGAATTACTTCCCTTATCTTACGTCATAAGGAAGTAGTACTGTAAGTAAGTCTAAATACAGAAAATAAATGATAATACCTTGAGTATTAAATCAAGCTGTCGCATCGTCCCCAAATGCGCAGCCGAAATCCTTTAGGTGTCAGACTCTCAGTCTTCGAAAACCTGAAATGTTAAAATTAAGGGGTGAGCAAACTACGGCTCAGAAAGGGAATTATATGCCTCACTTGATACTCAGCTATCTATATGCTGAAAATTTTTTTTTCATTTTTCCTATTGGGCTCTAGGCTCGCATGTAGGAAGGATACTACAATCGGCTAGGGATCCGGATGGAGTAAGGTAGGTATTTTGAAATACCTATCTTGTCCCGGAACCTAGAAGCAACTGTAGAGAGTAATTTTATTTCATTTGAAATAAAATATCTTTTTTCCTTTTTATTCCATATCATTTTCATATACTTTTTAAAATAATGCTTTTATGAAATAAAGCATTTAAATAAAATAACTAATATTCATATATTCTTTAAAAAGAATATTAGTTAAATCATCATTATTCTCATTTCAAACTCATTTCATGTTTTACTGTAAAATCGTAATTAGTACAGTACTTTAAATAGAAAAATAAGCTATTTAAATCTTTTTCGTATAATAAATAAATCGTTTAAATCTAATATTCCATTTAAAAATTAAAATAAGAATGTTAGATTTATTTTCCTCCTCTTTTCTTTTGAAAACGTATTACATATTCGTGTCACATGTCATATAAAAACCATTTCGTAGTACTTAAAGACAGTACTGAAATGAGCATTTTATAAAAATGCTATAAATCATTTCATTTCTTCACATATCATATAAAACATATTCATTTTACATTTCACATATCGTAAAAACATTTTCATTTCACATATCATAAATCATATATGGAGACAGTGGCAACCACCGTGTCCTATCATGCAATAATACCCGAAGGTATAAAATAATCATGTTAGATTTATGGCCATAGTCTATAATTGTTCTCGGTAGATCACTGATCAGGTGTCGGCCGGGACTACATATCACATATCACATGTTACATATTACATATCACATATCACGTATCACATGTCGGTACGATAGAAGGGCCAACTAGTCTCAAAACCATGTTTTTACATCATAAAATAACCTTTATGGAATTTATAAAAATATATAATTTCATAATTTACAACCATAAAGGTTATAAAATCATTTAGTGAATATTTAAGAAATATATATAAATATTCACTTTATTCCTTTTCATTTTCCATCTCGTATTACGTGTAATTTATGTATCAGGAGAATTTTTGGTGATTTCATTATCACCATTCTCGAAAACATGAATATTTTAAAATCACTTTCATTTTATTCATGTTTTTATGGAATATATTCATTTTCTCGATTTTCATGGTTGAAAATCATTTCTCGTGAAATAAAATCATTTATTATGATTTTATGAAATTTTCTAGAAATTTTCAGTAATTTTCGATAATTTTTCGGCAAAATAACGGCTGCCGATTGGCTAGCCTCCTGCACGAAAAATACAGTTTATAATTCCAGCCAGTATTTCAATCCAAGTTTCCAACCAATCATTCATCATAATAATTTTCATAAAATGTTTCCATAAAATATTTCGAAATTAAAACATGCAGACTGAATATCCTTACAGTGCTGCACATGCATCCCTTACCTTTTCCGGGTCGGCGACTTCCGCGTTATTGGTCGCGCCCGTACTCCATCTCTTCCAATTCCAACCTCTCATTTGCCGAGAATAATTTTCTGGAATTCAAATTCTAAAAATTAGAATTTTTTTCATAATTTATTTAAATTAATTACCCGGAATTAATTTTCGAATTCCTTACTGAATGTCCGGGATTTTCTGGATTTCCGAATACCCAAAAATTTTTCGAATTCTCGAAAATTCCTTTTCTTCTCTCTTTTCTTCTTTTCCTTTTTTCTTTCTTTCTTTCTTTTTCTTTTCTTTCTCTTTTTTTTTCTTTTTCTTTTTCTTTTTCTTTTTTTCTCTTCTTTTCCCGGTCAGATCGGTCTGCCTCCTTCCTCACCGGCTGCTGGTTCTCCGACGGTTCGGCGGCTCCACAGCTTGCCGACACCACGGTGAACTTGCTGGTGGCCTCCGTTTGGTCTGGATCAGGGGGCACGGTGGCAGATCGAGTCGATTTACCTTCGGTTTCTTCCGCCTCTTCGCCAGCCCTCCTCTGCCATTCACCGCGCCTCCGGTGGCCTCCTTCCTCTTCCTCTTCCTCTTCCTCTGGCGATGCTTCGGTCGCAGTGGCCGTGGCCAATTTGGCTAGCGCCGCCAGTTCCTCTTTTCTTTTTCTTATCGACTTTCGCCGGATTTCCTTCGATTTTCCTTCTTTCTTTCTCCTTTCCCGCTGCCGGCAGCTTCCTTCTCTTCCTTTCCTTGCCGACGACAGCTTCCCCTCTCTCTGGTCTTCTCTCTCGCCATCGACGGTGGTCGGCTGGCCTCTCTGTTTCGTAACAGAGAACAGAAACGGGGTCCCGATCCCGATCCCGTTTCTGTTTTTGTTTCTTCTCTTCTTTTTGTTTATAATATAAATATAATATATATAATTATATTGACATAATTATATATTTACCACATTAAATAATATATATATCACCTTAATTTAAATACTACGTATATATATTTCATATATATATATGTATATATATATACATAATTGTATAAAAATCCACATATGTATTTATTTAATATAAAATAGTATATATCCTTTTATAATATATACCATATTTTATATATATACATATGTAATTATATAAAACATATATATATTTAAAAATAAAATTATATAATAAAATTATATAAATATATAATTACTCACATTTGTATTTCTTATAATTTGGATTTCTTCATATCTAAATTATATTTCTCCTTGTCATTTCCTATTTAATTTGGATTTCCATTTATCCAAATTAGATTCCTCACATTTATCCAAATTAATTTTCTCAACTTCTTCACTTCATCAATTTCGGGAATTTCAACGGTATTCCTATCTCGTAAATAAATTTTTATTTATTTATTTAACTTCTATATTTGCTTTAGAAATTTAATTACAAATATTTAATATAAAAATATTAAAATTCGCGGTTATCACATTCTCCCCACCTTAAGAAATTCGGTCCTCCGAATTTAACTTAAATTAAAAGGTGGTACTGTTTCATATACTTATAATTCTTGACCTTTAGATCATCCTTTAAATAATACTGCCAGTATACCTTCACATCTGTATCACCTCTTATATCATTTCATATCATTTTTCATCATATACTTATACTCCCCATGAATTACTTTATCAATTGGGAGTTATCAATTTCCCATCCTTTTCATATCACATAATAGCGAATTCATGCTATTCATTATCCATTTTTCTCAATTAGTGCCAAGTCGATATAGTTTGATAACTATCATTTATACACTTTATTCAGTAGTATGTAATCGTCCCAGTAGCTTTCACATCTCATGCATTCGCTCTCTCAACATATCTTCGAGTGTTTCCATTCTACGCTCAGATATTTACATCAGTACGGAGCGATGCTGTCTATAAATTTGGAATCTCAGAGCCTTTTGCTATTTCCCATAAACATATAGCTACTCAGAGATTCCCATCACATATATGCTCACTGGAACTTCACATACATTCTCATCCTTTTATAATCATATTTCGACTATGGCACTAAAGAATCTAAGAGTTTGATAATGAAAAGTGATTTCATTAGACTATCAGTATATAATCACTTCTATATTATCATATCTCTTTTAGATTCTTCATCATTATCCCCAATATTCTTTTCATATTTATTTCATCAAATGCTGCAGCTCATTTGCAGACTTTACTATTTACCATCTTTTACCATAATTGAATCAGGAGACAATCCTTTCCTCTTCATATTATCTTTCCATGTAATATTCTTATTACCTCTCTTATCCATATAAATCCACTAATTTCATCATTTCAAAGTGGTATATATATTTTTCATTTTTCATTTTTCATTTACATTACTGGCAGTAAAATGTAGATCATTTCTTTACTCCTTTGAGTCTAATTACTTTTTCTCTATCGAGTTTGGCTCGACTTACATCTAGCCATAATCATGTGATAACCACAAAATCACTTTTAGTTTTAAATTCGGGAACTATTTCATATTCGTGTTCCCTCTTCATCATGTACTTTCCTCTTATGACATATTCATCCTTTCCTTTATCATCATTTCAGTCACTTTTCTTCAGTGATAACCTATTCCACTATTAAACTCTTTTAAAATCTCAAGTACTATATTTACTCTTATTTATTCACCGACCTCAACTTCCTTACTTATCAGTCACATCAGTAGAGCAGGTAACCCAATAACTCTTCGATAGACTGGCAATAGTATTTAACTAGACCCAGTTCATTCTGTATCTTAATCATTATCTCTTCATCATAGACAGATCCACTTCGCTCTGTCTTTCGAGATCATATATCTTAGAAAGAGATACTGTCTAGCTAAATCTTCTATTTGCCATACTTAACATATAATTCACTGTCTTTAAGAGTCTACGGGGTTATACCACTATGCTGCTCATTTTCCATTTGTGCCTTAGACTGTATGGTATACCATCACTTTATCCTTATATTGTTGTCTTATTCATTAGTCTTACGTACCTCACAAGGTATTTCATTAACCTTGTAAACCTCCATAGAAACTCATAAAAATTATCTCGAGTTCTAATCATTATCATCTTATGACCATCAGTCTTCAACTTTTCATCTAATGATGCCTTTTACAGAGATTGATTCTTATAAATTCCTTACACATCTCCGATTAAATCAAATAAGACATCACTTTCATAGAAATGATTATTTGTTCTTCATAAGAACTTTATTTCATAATAGGAATTGAATACCCAATTATACTTCATCCTCAATTACATAATTTGTATTTCCATTCTTTACATCAATATATGTGAATTTCATTATCCACAATATTTTCCTTTTTTTTTCCGGAATTTAGTCCTTAAGCTTTTCATATTCTCTTTATATTCTCCGATGTAAGCTGTATCCATAATCGAGTAGATATTAAATCGATCTCTTAATCTATATTACTCTGAAAATTTATCGGGAATCACTCCGATACTTTCTTTAACCACACATCTCTTACTGTGTTGGACATTTCATCTCTATGTCTCATCATTTCACTGTATAACCTCAAGGCAAAGGCATTTAACATTTAAATCATTTTAACATCTACTCCACCTTGATTCATTTATTTACTCATACTTCACAGCATATCGATCATCTTAATTTATATGCTGGATTAAGTGTAATTATTAAATTAACACCCTTTACAGCTAACCGATTTATTACTGTAGTTTACTTTTACAATAATTTTCATTTAATAAATCAGGTTAGCTGTTATCTTCCTCATCTCTTATCTTTACTTACTGTCCTTTTGCATATTCTCCAATTCATATACTCTGTACAGTACATCATTCTATAAAACATATTTCAAAATATTCTGGTTTTATAATTATCTGTTTAATACCTCAAAAATAGTAGGAATATGTAGAACCAGAATTTACAGTACTGATATAGATTTCATCATCTATACTGATCTCTTTGTCAGTCATCTCTAGCAATCATATTACTTTTCATCATCTTTAATGATCCCGTTAATACACTTTTAACTCTGACCCTTAAGAATAAAAATAGAGTCGCTCATCCTACGACTTCCCTATAACCATTCAGATCACATCCATCATCTAAGTGTAAGTTAAATTAGAAATCGGGACCGTTATACTCATGTTACATTCCTTTATGCCATCAATAACTCCATTACTATCAATGGAATTCAAAATCGACTTGGTTTATCACTATTCAAAACATAATCCCACATAGGGGCATTTTTGTCATTTCAAAATTTATTTCTTTATCCTCATATACATTTAAATAAGTGATCTTATTATCTATGTGCTGATAGTACCCCTTTCTCATACCACTATCAGTAGGTTAAAATCTTTTTTTTTTACAGAGAAGTCCACTAGGATCCATAATTGGATTATTTTGCATGAAATGCAACTTTACATCATCAATTTCTCTGCCAAATCAGTCAATTCAAACTTCCGTTGGTCTATTTTGACTCCCGGTAAAATTTTAGCGGTAAGGGTATTTTGATCATTTATGGTCAAAAATTTTCTCTCTCTTCAAAATACCTTCAATTGGTGATCTTAAGGTCTATTTAATGATGATATTTCATTCCCCTCCCTTATATCATCACTTTTAGATCTCAGTTCGATTCAGACAGAAAAGTACTGGTGGGGCCCTCACAGAGTCCTTTTCTGCTCCTTACCGAACCGACCTTCATTTAGATTATAAGATCACCATTTCAGGTAACATTCCTGAGCCATTTTCCTTTTTCAGCATTCCTTATTTCATAATTCTCACCCCCTTCTAAACACTTAATTCAATTTGCAATCATTTATTTTCTCTATGTATTTAGACTACACAGTACTACAGGGGATGTTAACATTTTCAACACAATTTCTTTCCAAAAGTATCGACAGATATCAGGCCAACCGTGCTCTGATACCATTAAATCTGTCACAGCCCGTGACCCTATTTTTCACCTTATTTTATACGTCTTATTTGGTTGGGCTGTCTGCGATACTTTACTTTTCATTTATAAATAAACAATTTCATATTAAATTATAATATGAATTACTTCCCTTATCTTACGTCATAAGGAAGTAGTACTGTAAGTAAGTCTAAATACAGAAAATAAATGATAATACCTTGAGTATTAAATCAAGCTGTCGCATCGTCCCCAAATGCGCAGCCGAAATCCTTTAGGTGTCAGACTCTCAGTCTTCGAAAACCTGAAATGTTAAAATTAAGGGGTGAGCAAACTACGGCTCAGAAAGGGAATTATATGCCTCACTTGATACTCAGCTATCTATATGCTGAAAATTTTTTTTTCATTTTTCCTATTGGGCTCTAGGCTCGCATGTAGGAAGGATACTACAATCGGCTAGGGATCCGGATGGAGTAAGGTAGGTATTTTGAAATACCTATCTTGTCCCGGAACCTAGAAGCAACTGTAGAGAGTAATTTTATTTCATTTGAAATAAAATATCTTTTTTCCTTTTTATTCCATATCATTTTCATATACTTTTTAAAATAATGCTTTTATGAAATAAAGCATTTAAATAAAATAACTAATATTCATATATTCTTTAAAAAGAATATTAGTTAAATCATCATTATTCTCATTTCAAACTCATTTCATGTTTTACTGTAAAATCGTAATTAGTACAGTACTTTAAATAGAAAAATAAGCTATTTAAATCTTTTTCGTATAATAAATAAATCGTTTAAATCTAATATTCCATTTAAAAATTAAAATAAGAATGTTAGATTTATTTTCCTCCTCTTTTCTTTTGAAAACGTATTACATATTCGTGTCACATGTCATATAAAAACCATTTCGTAGTACTTAAAGACAGTACTGAAATGAGCATTTTATAAAAATGCTATAAATCATTTCATTTCTTCACATATCATATAAAACATATTCATTTTACATTTCACATATCGTAAAAACATTTTCATTTCACATATCATAAATCATATATGGAGACAGTGGCAACCACCGTGTCCTATCATGCAATAATACCCGAAGGTATAAAATAATCATGTTAGATTTATGGCCATAGTCTATAATTGTTCTCGGTAGATCACTGATCAGGTGTCGGCCGGGACTACATATCACATATCACATGTTACATATTACATATCACATATCACGTATCACATGTCGGTACGATAGAAGGGCCAACTAGTCTCAAAACCATGTTTTTACATCATAAAATAACCTTTATGGAATTTATAAAAATATATAATTTCATAATTTACAACCATAAAGGTTATAAAATCATTTAGTGAATATTTAAGAAATATATATAAATATTCACTTTATTCCTTTTCATTTTCCATCTCGTATTACGTGTAATTTATGTATCAGGAGAATTTTTGGTGATTTCATTATCACCATTCTCGAAAACATGAATATTTTAAAATCACTTTCATTTTATTCATGTTTTTATGGAATATATTCATTTTCTCGATTTTCATGGTTGAAAATCATTTCTCGTGAAATAAAATCATTTATTATGATTTTATGAAATTTTCTAGAAATTTTCAGTAATTTTCGATAATTTTTCGGCAAAATAACGGCTGCCGATTGGCTAGCCTCCTGCACGAAAAATACAGTTTATAATTCCAGCCAGTATTTCAATCCAAGTTTCCAACCAATCATTCATCATAATAATTTTCATAAAATGTTTCCATAAAATATTTCGAAATTAAAACATGCAGACTGAATATCCTTACAGTGCTGCACATGCATCCCTTACCTTTTCCGGGTCGGTGACTTCCGCGTTATCGGTCGCGCCCGTACTCCATCTTTTTCTATTCCAACCTCTCATTCGCCGAGAATAATTTTCTGGAATTCAAATTCTAAAAATTAGAATTTTTTCATAATTTATTTAAATTAATTACTTGGAATTAATTTTCGAATTCCTTACCGAATGTCTGAGATTTTCCGGATTTTCGAATTCCCAAAAATTTTCCAAATTCTCGAAATTCCTTTTCTTCTCTCTTTTCTTCTTTTCCTTTTTCTTTCTTTCTTTCTTTTTCTTTTCTTTCTCTTTTTTTCTTTTTCTTTTTCTTTTTCTTTTTTCCTCTTCTTTTCCCGGTCAAACCTATCTGCCTCCTTCCTCGTCGGTTCCTTGCCGGCGGCCGGTTCTCCGACGGTTCGACTGCTCCACAGCTTGCTGACACCACGGTGAACTTGCTAGTGGCCTCTGTTTGGTCTGGATCGGGGGGCATGGCGACGAATCGAGTCGATTTACCTTCGGTTTCTTTCGCCTCTTCGCCAGCCCTCCTCCGCCATTCACCGTGCCTCTGGTGGCCTCCTTCCTCTTCCTCTTCCTCCAGCGATGCTTCGGTCGCAGTGGCAGTGGCCAATTTGGCCGGTGCCGCCAATTCCTCTTTTCTTTTTCTTCTCGGCTTCCGCCGAATTTCCTTCAATTTTCCTTCTTTCCTTCTCCTTTCCCGCCGCTGGCAGCTTCCTTCTCTTCCTTTCCTTGTCTGCGACAGCTTCCCCTCTCTCTGGTCTTCTCTCTCGCCATCGACGGTGGTCGGCTGGCCTATCTGTTTCGTAACAGAGAACAGAAACGGGGTCCCAATCCTGTTCCTGTTTCTGTTTCTGTTTCTTCTCTTCTTTTTTTTATAATATAAATATAATATATATAATTATATTGACATAATTATATATTTACCACATTAAATATATATAGATATATATATATATCACCTTAATTTAAATACTACATATATATTTCATATATATGTGTATATATATACATAATTGTATAAAAATCCACATATGTATTTATTTAATATAAAATAGTATATATCCTTTTATAATATATATACCATATTTTATATGTATACATATGTCATTATATAAAACATATATATATTTAAAAATATATTTATATAATAAAATTATATAAATATATAATTACTCACATTTGTATTTCTTATAATTTGGATTTCTTCATATCTAAATTATATTTCTCCTTTTCATTTCCTATTTAATTTGGATTTCCATTTATCTAAATTTGATTCCTCAAATTTATCCAAATTAATTTTCTCAACTTCTTCACTTCATCAATTTCGGGAATTTCAACGGTATTCCTATCTCGTAAATAAATTTTTATTTATTTATTTAACTTCTATATTTGCTTTAGAAATTTAATTACAAATATTTAATATCAAAATATTAAAATTCGCGGTTATCACAATCCTGGTTGTGGGATTGGTGAATAAAGATAAGGATCACAAGAAACATTGTTCAAGGTTGGATGGTACGATGGGTGAGGTAAATAAGGATGATTTGGAGTGGAATTTCTGGGAAATTGCCCCTCAAATGTCACAGCTTGCACTTCTTCTTCCATTCTTTCTAACCTGTTATCAGCAATGTCACCTATCTTGATCTTACCTCTCTTGATTGCGTTCTCAATCATCTCTTCGGAGGCCACCATATCAGCAAAATTCTTAGTAACATTCCCAATCATCCTGTCATAGTACGGTGCCTGAAGGGTACTAAGAAACAAAGTAGCAGTCTCTTTTTCTATAAGGGGAGGCTAGACCTAGGTAGCAACATTCTTCCATCTCTGGGCATATTCCCTAAAGCCTTCAGTAGCTTTCTTTTCCATGGTTTGCAAAGATAAATGATCCGGGGCTAGATCCACAATATGTTTATATTGGGCAACAAATGCCCTTGCTAAGTCTTCCCATGAGTGAACATCACCCCTGCCCAATTGTGTATACCACCTAGCAGCAAATCCTTTAAGGCTATCTTAGAAAACATGGATCAACAACTTGTCATCATGCACATGTGCTGCCATCTTTCTGCAGTATATAGTGATATGGGCTTTTGGACACGTAGTCCCATCATATTTCTCAAATTCTAGGGCCTTAAACTTTAGAGGAATGACCACACTAGGTACTAAGCATAGTCTAGTTGCATCCAAAGATCCATGAAAATCTATTCCTTCAACGATCCGAAGCCTTTCTTCTATAAGCTTTATCTTTTGTTAGGAACTTGAGCCTTCTTTCACTTGTGGCATCCCCTGCTCTTTGTGACTACCCAAATTAGCAATTTGAGTTGGTTCGAGGGGGTTCATTGTAGGAGTTGCATGCCCCTGAAACTGACTAGGGTCGACTGAAGATGGCATATTAGGGCATACATAATCTTTGGTGGGCATTACTTGTGGTTCCTGAGATGTTTGGGTTTCTCATGAGCCAATGTTAATTGGATGAAAAGAAACCTCAGCATTTCACAACTGATGCCCCTCTTGAGTAGCTAGTTCTCCCATCATTTCTTTTCCATCATTCAACTTTTCCAACAAATATGCCATCTGTGATAATTGCTATCTTATCTCTTGCTGTGCTTTTTCCATCCTTTCCATTCGAATCATTTCTGTCTCTTCCATGGTCCAAAACTATCTCCAAAGCTTCTCAATGTTCAAGCTATCTTTACACCAAATCCTATCATAACCTTATATTAGATGTCATGCTTGCCATGCTAACATGAAGCTTTTATTGTATTAAAATTGTGAATCTGAAAAAAATTTCAACCTTACAATTATTTCATAGTGTCACAAGTTGTACACCAACTAAAAAATTTCGTTTGACCATTTATTTGTTTTGATCACCCTTTTTTTAAGGAAACAGTTATTGTTAGCCTTATTATTCTTCTGTCAAAATCGTATTATGCACATATGAATGAAGTGAATGCAAACTTTTATAAAATCTTGTAACATTCATATTCATAAAGGAATTGTTTACAAGATTCAAAAGTTCCTTACTAAACTCTACTATTCTAGTGCCCCCAACATTCAAAGTTTTTCAAAAAGAAATTTCACAATAATAGCTACCCTTTTCACCCTCTAATCAAGCATTGTGGTTTCCTGGTTAACCACCTCCCTTATATCGAGCAATTTTGCATCAATCAATCCCTTCACCTTATACTTGAAAGCTTTACAATCTTCGATGGAATGCCCAATATTTCCTACGTGTACTCATATCTTGCATTTGGGTTGTACCATCTTGGGTATGAAGGCTCTAAGGGTTTTAAGAACACAGGGACGACAAGGTGCCTTTCAAGCAAATAGGGGAAAAGTTTGCGATCTGTTATGGGTAAAGGGTCAAGCTGCATGCGCTTCATCTTCTTGGATTGTTTTTGGTTGAGACTTTGATTTTTCATTTGAGCACGTGATGGTCCAAAAGCTTAGACATTAGGAATTTTCTGAAAAGGTGATCGAACAGAATTGGCGTGAGCATATGGTTTCACAAATGCATAGGTATGTTGAGGCTAGGCAAAACTAGGAGTTTCAAATGTTTGAATATGTGGTCGAAAAGTAGCAGGTCGAGGATAAAAGTTTGGTTGTGGACCAATTTGTGGAGGTTGTACAAAAGTAGGAGGTCCCATTTGGAATGCCTGGATAGGTGGCTGAAAAGAATTAGGCTGAGGATTAGGGTTCTGTAGTGGACTAATTGGCATGAATTGTTTAAGGCCACAAGGCTATGCTTTAATTGTAAGGCCCTTAAGTTCATCCATTACTTTGTTCACCCTTTTCATAGCCTCTTCTACCACGGGATCATCGTCTGGACAGTTAAGAGCATCAGAGTGTCCCTGGCAAGCCATTTCATGAAAAGTTGATTGGTCTCCACTTGCTGATGATTCAACATGTAGTTGTTCTGGAAATGATGGCGACCCTTGAGAATGAACCAATTTAGTTGCTCCCAAACTTTCAAGCATTTCCATTATCATAGCTAGCTTTCCCTTTATCTTTCGTATATCATGTCCAAACTACTCTTGATTATTCTTCAAAATAGTAAGTCCAGCTTCTAATTGATCTCCCATGTCTTTGACCTCCTTTAACCCAAAAAGGCAAATAGCCTCCTCATTATGTGAATGCATTAATGTAATGAGATATGCCATGCTAATTTAAGAATAAAAGAATCAAAATTTTCTCTTATTTAAGTTCAATGAATGAATTTTTTTTTATTTTAGAGTTTGATGATTTCTTTCTTTCTTTAAAGAATACATTTTTTTTACTTTTTTTTTATTTAAAAGAAATTTAGAGTTTGATGATTTCTTTTTTCTTTAAAGAATAGATTTTTTTTACTCTTTTTTTTAAAAGAAAAAAATTCTTATTTTCACACCATAATTTATTTTCTTTAACTTCTTTTGTTTTAATTTATTTTCAAAAGAATGTGACAATGTACTTACTTTTATTTCTTATCAAAAAATTTTTTTTTGTGTCCATGCATAAGTTTCAAAAAAAATATTATTATTTTTAAATGGCATTAAAGAATGAAGGGATATTTTCATGTTATTTTTGACAAAGAAGAAAAACTGAATAAATCTTTGTTTTATTCTTTAAAATTGTAAATTTGTGAAATTTTATTTGAAAACAAATATCCCTTGATTTTATGAGAGCATGAATTTGAAAAATTATTAAAGTTATGATATGAAAAAAGTAGTAAAAATGTTCCCTCATGTGTCCTAATTTCGGGATAATTTCTACAAAAATCGGACATGGCTCTACCTAAGGCTAGCCTTTTGAGGCTCTCTATATGCTGAGCTAGGATTTATAAAGATCTAAAGGTTCTCAAATTTTACCTCACTGTCATCCACACTGGACTAGTAAGATTTAATTTGAGTGAGAGTATTTCGCTTGCCATTGCGGAGGTTATTACCTCACGAGAGCAAAGGTACTCTACTCCCTCCTAAGAAGGACGAAACCTCGATATAGGGCTCATGTTATGAAAATGCAAGTGCAAATGTGTGCATGAGGGAACACATCAAACATTCATCAAACCATAACCCCTACTTAAGATGCTGCACAATTTATTAGCAATAATATATACAAAATATAATAAAAATACAATAATCATGAAAAAAACACAAATGCAAATAAAATTATTTGGAGTTAAGGAAATTACATTTATATATTGATCAAGACTATTAAATTAAAACTTAGGATAACACATGACTAATAAATGGCTTGACTCTCAAAAAGTCTCTAGCGGAGTCGCCAAGCTGTCATAACGATTTCGTCAAAAAACTCGACCACTCGTCGATTTTGAAAACATTTAAAAACAAAGGGAGTCGCCACCAATCTTTTTGGTTAGGTGTGATTGGCCACCTAAAAAAACTTTTCATTTTAACAAAATCTTAAAAGTAATTAAGTTTTACTAAAAAGACAATTTGGGTCTGCAAAAACAAAAATCGGGTTCGGAAGTACGGTTACGCGTGGGGAAGGATTAGCACCCCCACAACGCCCATTAAAAACGGTACCATAGTAATCACGTGTTATCCTTTGGTTCCAATAAAATAGTCTTAATTTAATATTTAAAAATAATTTCCTTTTTATTCTATTTTTTCTCAAGTCATTTTTATTATTTGTCGAAATCATTTTTTATTTTAAAAGGTTAAATTTTATTTTTTGAAAGTGAATGTGAACCCTTTTTATTGAAAAATTAAATCAATACTCCAATACTTTTGGTAATATTTGAAATAACTTTCCTCACCTAGAGATTTTTTAAGAATCACTACTTGTGACTTCTATAGAATCTCATCCTCGTTAGGACTCATATTATTTATATAATTGAATAAAATTTATTATATATATTTAAAGAAAACCTCATTTTTGAAAATAAGCATGAACCCCTTTTATTGAAAAATTAAATCAAATACTCCAATACTTTTGGTAATATTTGAAATAACTTTCCTCACCTACAGATTTCTTAAGAATCACTACTTGTGACTTCCATAGAATGGTCCAAGAGTTAAGCCCGCCAGCGACTTGGAATGGGCCGAAGCAGCTGGGCTCAGCCGCGAGTGGCAAGCATATCAGAAACGGGTCAGGAAAAGGGCGCGCGGATCTCGATTTCGGGTCGAATCAACACGCGTGTCGCCTAGCTTCAAAACGCAACGTTTTGCTGCTTTATAAAGACCCATTTTTTTTTTGCTGTTCTTCATTTCCACTGTTTCTTCTAAAAAAAATCCCAAAAATCTTCAAAAAACTCTCTTAGCCCTCCTACCACCAAACCGCTGTCGGCAATAATGCGTAGGTCGTCGGTGGTCTTCCCGAAAGCGTAAAAACTTTCTACTCCTCCCCCTCTACTCCGATTTGGCCTTCGCTTCACCAGGAAACATCCCTATACCCCATAGATTTAGGTTTAATCGAAACCATTTCCCCCTCTTTTTAGTTTTTGTTTTTTTATTTTTTTAGTTGATGGTTTCAGATGTCTTCGGATCTGCTGGGTTTTATTGTGGTTTTTCTCTTTCTTTTTCTTTTTCTTTTTGCAGGGAATCGAGGATTATTTTTGGGGTTAAGACTTTAGATATGGGATTTTAGGGGTCTCAGGTTTGGGTTTGTGTGACTTTGGGTTTGGTTTCTGGGTGGTGATTCGGTGATGGTTGAAATGAGACTTGGGTTGGCTGATGGTGTTCGGGTAATGGGGGCTGAATGGTGTATGTGGTATTGAGGTTGTCTAGGCAGATGGGGTCTTTTTTTGTGGTCGTGACTGTGATGAAAATGGCGGCTGATTAGGGATTGGTTATGGGCTAGGAATGGCGATAGCGATGGCAATGGTAGTGGCGTGCTGGTCTTGGTGAAGGCTGAGTGTGAGTGGTTGTCTAGGCGATGGTTCCCGATGGGGGTTCGGGTATTGTGGTGAATGGTGGTTTTGTGTTGGTGGTTAAGAAGGCCGAATGATGTGGCTTTGGAGGTTTTTAGGTTGATGTTGGCAGTGGTTGAATGGTGGTGGTTGTTACTGGTTTTGGAACCGAGCCAATCCCCTTTTTTCTCTCCTTTTAAATCCAATTAGGATCGACCTTTGATCCAGCAACTTTGTTTAATCCTTGGGTTTTTTGTCTTTGTCTTTTGGTCACAAGAAAAGATTGTCAGGATGGGATGGATTGCTTGGGAAGAGGGGTTTTTGGTGAAGCTCGAGATAGTGGGAGAGGGGCTAGAGGCACCGGCGGCTGGAGGAACCAATTTTGGCCTAAACGTAGCCGGCAAATGGGAATGTCCATTCCCATTAAATGCGATGGAAAATAAAACAAATAATAATAATAATAATAATAATAATAATAATAATAATAATAATAATAAAAGAAAAGAAAAGAAAAGAATAATAATAATAATAAAGAAAAGAAGAAAAGAGAAGAGAAAAAGGAAAAATAATAATCCTAATAATAATAATAATAATAGTAAAATGAATAAAAAAGGAGAATAAATAAGTAAGAAAAAGAAAAAATAAAAATAACAAATTTCAATCCATTTTTCTTTGGCCCTTAGAGCCTATACATTTTGATTTGCACTTTGAAAGTCCAATTGGATTTATTGCACAATATATGATCTAAGATTTTTGAGCAACAGTATTATCGATTCGAACAAAATTGAGTGTCTACACTGTGTTTATATAATGTTTTGTAGCTCGAAAGTCAAAATTTGACACTGGTGCTAACGAACAAAAACATAACAAATTAAGAGGTAAGGGATGAGTGTAGAATGTGCATATTTTGAAATTGGAATGTTGAAATTGGCATTGAAATGGGAACTGCTACTGGTTTTATATATTGTATTTCCACTGCAAGAAGGCTAGGTTAGAAACAGCCATTATATTACTGAAAATTCTAAAAATTTTATGGAATTATCTTTTAATATCTTTAAGTGTTAGAAATATAAGATTCATTGAGTTAATTTCCTCTTATTTATTGAAATTCTATATTTTCACTGAATACCGAAAAACAATATTTAAAAATTCATGTTATTGAGTTTTATGTACGTGAGGGTACTGGCATGTTTTTATAACTTATTTACAGATAAATAGAATATTTTCAAAACCAAAGGTTGAGCTGTGAATATTTTATGAATTTTTATTTTTGAATTGCTTATATTTTCAAAGAATATATTTATGGACTGATTGAAGATACCTGTCATTGAATTTATCTCCGTAAACTACTATGAACTGTTTTATATACTATTTTGAGACTGTTGGCCCCATAGCTGCTTACGAGCACATGCACTAACTGTTACTGTTATTGTAGCTAAGTGATTCTGATCCTTTCATTCAGTGTCCTCAGGTGACACCTTGCCCATGTTCATCTGTGAACGACCTTAGCCTATGGCCATATGTCCCCTGCATGAGTCTATTGGGTGATGCCTTATCTCTATTGTTTTATCTGGGGTGGCAAAGTCCCGAACATCCAAGACGCTCCCAGGAAAAATATATATATCTATATATATATATATATATATGATATGAGTTTGAATAATGAAATGTTTTATAATCATTGAATATGCTTTCTAAGTTTGTTACTATTACTGAAAAATGATTTTTTATCCAGTTTGCGGAGAAACGATTTATATTGTTTACTTGAATATCTTACTGTTATTATTAAAAGTTGTTTAATATTGTTTACTGAATTATGTATATTTACTGAACTGTTTAATTTCAAATAAAATCCCTATAGTTGGTACTAAGGACCAGGACACGATAGGTACTTCAAAGTACCTCCCTTACTCTATCTGGTTACCTAGCCGATTATGGTATCATTCCTTTACATCGTGCCTAACTCACTCGTATACATCATGCTTTTATATATAAAATGTGATTTTGATACTTGCATATAGGATACATAGTATTAGTTATTGTATACGGTTCTCTTACTGGGCATTAGCTCACCCCTCTCCTTCTCTTTCCAAATTATTTTTAGTTATCTCTCGGCTACGAGTTGGAGGAGTTTATTACTTTTGGTGTCCCTCAGGCGGAGTTGATATATCTGTAGAGGTATATATGGTTTATATTTATATGTTCGGACTTATATGTACAGTACTTTTGCCGTATGTATTTAGACTTTGGATGTAAATCAAATGGAAAATATATTTCGAAAATTTGTAGTTCGTATATTTTGTTTACAATAATGAAAAGAAATAGTTCTAGGATTTGTTTTGAAAATGAATATAAATTTTAAAATTAAATTATTAGCGAAGGCACTGCAAATAGCCCAACCGACGGTAATTAAAGTTTAAAAATGGTATGAAAATCTGTAATTCAGACCGTGACATAACCCTACGAAAGGCTGGCATGGCTTTAACTAAGGTTAGTTTCTTTATGGCTCAATACATGCTTGGTTTAAGTCTTTAAAGAATAAAAGGTTCCCAAATTGTTCCTTACTGACGACCACACTAGACTAGTAAGACACCCTAATTCTCACTCATTACAGGCTACTAATGGAAAGGGTTCAACTTGAGTGGGAGTATTTCATTTGCCATTGCAGAGGTTATCACCTCATGAGAGCAAAGATACTCTACTCCCTCTTAAAAGGAACAAACTCGGGTGTAGGGTTAATATATGCAAATGAATATGTCACGTCTGTAAAGGAACAAAATTTAAAATGCATCCTAAAAAATGCAAATGATAAAAATGATTCACACATTTTTTTGTCTTGTATTATTTTTTGCTTTTTTTTTTCATTTATTATGAAGAGTTCTATTAAATATCTATTAAGACCATTAAACTAAGACATGATTAATTATGGTTTGACTCTTTATTTGTCCGTAGTGGAGTCGCTAAGTTATCATAATGATTTCGTCAGGAGACTTGATTGCTAGATGATTTTGATTGCTAGATGATTTTTTGAAAAACCCAAAAAGGAGTCACCACCAATCTTTTTTGACTAGGTGTGATTAGCCACCTAAAACTATTTACCTTTTCAATAAAATCTTAAAAGTGATAAGTTTTATTAAAAAGATAATTTTTGGTGAGCAAAAACAAAGCTTGGGTTTGAGAGTTCAGTTATGGATGGGGAAGAATTAACACCCCACAACGCTCGTTAAAAAACGTTACCTTTTAATCATATATTATCCTTTTATCTTAATAAAATAGTCTTAATTAAACATTTAAAAAGAACTCCATTTATTTTGAAACCATTTTTTATTTGTTTTATTTTGGAAACACCTTAAAACTTTCATTTTTTTGAAACCATTTAATTATTCATTTTTTTTTGATATATTAAATTTTATTTTTTATTTATGTTAAATTTTATTTTTAATTTGAAATAAATGAGAATCTTTTGTGTTGAAAATTATTCCGAAGTACCCTAATACTTCTGGTAGTATTTCGGATAATTTCCTCATGTAGGAATTTATTAAGAATCGCTGCTTGCGATTTTTATATAATCCCATCCTCGGAAGATTTACACTTATTTTATAATTCCATGAATGCATTTGATGCTGACAAAATATGAATGATGCATATGAAATATCTTATATTTATTTTATTTTCATTTTTTATTTATATTTATATTATTATTTTGAAATTTATTTATTTTACAAAATCTTATTTTTATTGAAAAACCATATTAAATATTCTAATAAACTGGTAACATTTAGTATATTTCTCTCACCTAGAGTCAGCTAAAAATCACTACTTATGAATTCCATAACATCCCATCATTGAAAAAATCTTTAAATTTTATATTTTTATTTATTTTTAGTTGTTTTATTATCCTTATTGTTATAATCACAAATTAATTTATTTCAAAAAATTAATTGTAATACTTTGATATCGATATAAAAACGCTTAAATGTCTCAATACGTTGGTGACGTTAAGGATTTTATTTCGACCGTAAGGATTATCAAAGAATTATTACTTATGATTTCTATGAAATCCTATCATCGAAAATTTAAAATTTGTCATCTTTACTTATGTGCTTAAAATGTATATCTATATTTATTTATTTTAAAATTTATATCTACATTTATTTATTTATTACCCTTCTTTATTTTTTTTTATATTTATAAGAAACTTTGATATCAAAATAAAACCAATTAGATGTTCCAATACGCTGGTAACATCTAATGATTTTTCACGATTCTAAAGATTATTAGAGAATCACTACTTATGTTTTTTCGAAATCTTATCATCGAAAATTTTTTAATTCAAAATCTTTTATAAAGTTTTTATTTTTATATTTTATTTATTATTATATATTTAAAAAAATTATTATAAGAAATAATAAATATAAAATTAAATATATGTACCTAAACATGCATTTTCTAAGGAAATATGCTTTAATATATCTTCTCCAATTCTATTATTTTTAATGAATATAAATCCAAAATGAAAACAATAAACAAATTAATAAATATATACACACGCATACCTTAAAAACCCCCCACACAGTAGCAAAACGCTATAAGCTGGCAAGCCTCCCTTCCTTATTCACGTTGGTACAACGTGGCAGTGACATAGCACAGTAAAATGGATGCAGCAACAATGGTGGAATAGTTCAGCAAGGACGGTGCTGGGTTGGAACTGCGGATGGTGTAGGAGCGACGCGGATGGTGGATGATGCAACAGAGCTGTGCACAAGCTTCACAAACAAGAATACCGTAGTCGAGGTAGACTGAGCAAAGTAGAGTAGGACAACAATGGCGTGTGGTGATGGGCAGACTGGGTAGGTTTGGTGGTGCGGCAAGGAGCAGTAGGCAACCAAAACGGGGCGAGAATGCAGCGGCTAGACTCAAAGCAAAACAGAGAAGATGCAGCAAGTCTAAGCGTGGAGCGGCACACCTATAGAAGATGATGATGCTTGGCCGTCGCGGCAAGCAGGGGACACGGGCAGTGCAGGGAAAGTGCAGCAAGATTGGACGATGCAGGGGCTGATTTCATGCGGCGATGATGATGGTGGAAGATACAGTTTTGGGCAGTGGCGTGGTTCGGTTTAGAGAATGGTAGGTATGCAAGGTGATGATGCCTCGACAAGGATGAAGCAAATGGCTGTGTAGAGGGAGTGAAGATGGCAATAACAAGGATGGTCGGGGAGGAAGATGGTAATGGTGCGACAAGCTATGTTGAAAAAGATGATGAATAGTGGCTATAGTAAAAGTTTTTTTTCTTTTTCTGTCCCCTTGCCGCTCTATCTAAAACCATTGAAGGCTTCCTTTTTCTATTTTTTTCTCTTTTTTTAAAAAAAAAATAAAATCTTGGTTTTAATGCATTGACCCATGATTATGGAACTTTTATTGTCATTTATTTTTGTTTGACTTATTTTTTTAATCCTTGATTTTTTCTTTTACTTATTTATTTTCTTTTTGGCAACAAATCCTTTTGGTCAACTCTTTGATTTAATCTTTGGAAGAAGATTGCATGGAGTGCATGGGAAGGGTTTTGCATGAGATTTTGATTTATTTTTATTATTTTTTTATTCTTTTAAAATCACTCGGACAAAATTAGGTGTCTACAAAGGCTCCAAAACAGAAAATAAAAATTGCTAAAGAAACTTGTGAATCAAGCTCCCTCACAAGAGTTATGGATGTAGTTTTTCAACTCTTAATCTTCTATGATCATATAGAACTCAATCATGAACAAAAAGAAAAGAAAAAGGAGTAGAAGCTGATTAAAGTGGGGAATTTAAAGAACACACAAAGCTCAAAAGAAAAGTTGCAAGAAAGTAGTAGAGATTGAAATAAAACATGAACTAAACTTGTAAATTAATTTGCAAAATGCAAAGAACTTAAACAAATAAAAATGGTTGCTGTATTAAGCTTGTAAAGACATGAAAATGTGCTTAAAAAAAGTATAGAAAATTAAACCCTATGCAGCCCACACTAGATTAGGTCTCATACAGTTGCTTTTATAGTCATTTAACCTAGGGATACAAGGGTAAATTTCCATCCTTGATGAGTTGGCATTTTTGGCCACTTGTCATCATGTCATTGGCTTCTCAAGGGAGATATTTCCTTGTCATTTAAGTGCCCACATCAGCCATGGACACCTCACCCCTTCTAGCACCTTCTTTTTTGTCTTCTAATCCACTTAAGCATGCAAAGTGACAAAGGCATGTGTCTTCCATGTATTAGCCATGTGTCCTTTATTCATATCCATCAAGAGTGAGTAGGATGATGATATATGTGATGCCAAGTGTCAAGGAAGGAGAGAGAAAATGATGAGTTATAGTGGTCCGATCTCAAATCTAATGTGTCAACACCGAAAACAACACATCATAGATTATAAATGCGAAACAGGATACTAACCTCCCACCATTAATACTGAAAATATTGAGCTGCGATAAAATTGCGTGCCTTTTGTATTTGATATTCTAATCTTAAGCAAACTTACTAATGGTGTGTTTTTCAGAATGCTCAGATTAGGGACCAATACCCTATCTTTTTCTTTATATACGTCTTCCCATTAAAAACGTAATTCAATTTGTGGGTAGTTATCACTTGTAGATATGAATAAAATAATTTAAAATTTATTAGATAATGATAATAAAATATAGGACCACAATAGGAAGTTTTAAGAGGTTATGAAACTAACCTCAAGTCTTTTATTTCCTATAAAACACTACTGACTAAGTAGTTAACTCATGTGGGGAACTTACATTCTCCCACTTGGTCCGTATATTTTATTATACTTGTTATTCCATCCATAATCTATGAATCCTTATACTTAAATTAAAGAAACAAAATACATGAATCATGGCGACAAGTCCTCTGAGAATGAGTAATATCTTCCATGTATTACAATATATTTCATCTCTTTAATATCAGCCTATATGTGATAACATAACTTAATGAATAAACCTTATGTTTATTCTAGGTCCAAAATTTATTGTTATTCTCAATAACCAATATGTGCACCAAATATTGAGAAAACAAAACAAATGAATAAGAGTTTCATTACAAATAAAAGTTGTCCATACAACTAATTCACAAGATGGAACCAAGTTCCATTCGCACTACATGATCCTTAAAACCTTTTGGTGGCATGCCTTTTGTTAAAGGATCTGCTATCATCAATTCAGTGCTAACGTGCTCAATGACCACTATATTCTCTTTAACACGTTCTCTTATGGCTAAATACTTAATATCGATATGTTTACTTCGACTACCACTTTTGTTGTTTTTAGCCAAGAAAACCGCATCTGAATTGTTACAGTATATTCTTAATGGCTTTGAAATGTAATCCACAATTTTGAGCCCAGATATGAAACTCTTCAACCATACACCATGTGAGGTAGCCTCAAAACAAGAAACGAACTCAGCCTTCATGGTAGAAGTAGCAACTAAAGACTGCTTTGCACTCCTCCAAGATATGGCTCCGCCAGCAAGAGTGAAAACATATCCAGATGTTGATTTCCGTGAATCAACACATCCAGCGAAGTCTGAATCTGAATAACCAACTACCTCCAGGTTGTCAGTTCGTCTATACATAAGCATGTAATCTTTGGTCCCTTGAAGGTACCTCATTACTTTCTTTGCAGCTCTCCAATGGTCCATACCCGGATTACTCTGATATCTTCCTAACATTCCGACTGCAAATACAATGTCAGGTCTTGTGCAAACCTGAGCATACATTAGGCTTCCAACAGCTGAAGCATATGGAATGTTTTGCATTTGTTCCCTTTCAAGTTTATTTTTCGGGCACTGGTTCAAATTGAACTTGTCACCCTTTAATATTGGTGCTACACTTGGTGAGAAATCTTTCATCCAAAATCTCTCAAGAACCTTATTGATATAGGACTTTTGAGACAGTCCTAGGATACCTTGAGGTCTGTCTCTATGGATCTTAATGCCAATGACATAAGATGCCTCACCCATATCCTTCATATCAAATTTCTTAGAGAGAAATTGCTTCACCTCATGCAGCAACCCTTTGTCATTGATTGCAAGTAAGATATCATCCACATATAGGACGAGGAAACAAATTTTACTCCCACTAACCTTGTGATATATGCATTGATCCATGATGTTCTCTACAAAACCGAATGAAGAGATGACATCATGGAATTTTAAATACCATTGACGGGAGGCTTGTTTCAATCCATATATGGATTTCTTGAGCTTGCACACCAAATGCTCACCATTACTAGAGGAGAATCCTTCCGGTTGTTTCATATAAACCTCCTCCTCTAGGTCTCCATTCAAGAATGCTGTTTTCACATCCATTTGATGCAGTTCCAAGTCAAAATGAGCAACCAATGCCATAAGAACACGAAGAGAATCTTTCTTTGATACAGGGGAAAAAGTCTCTATGTAATCGATTCCTTCCTTTTGAGTGAATCCTTTAGCTACGAGTCTTGCCTTATATCTATCAATGTTGCCTAATGAGTCCTTCTTTGTTTTAAAGACCCATTTACATCCAATGGCCTTTACACCATTAGGCAACTCAACAAGATCCCAGACTCCATTAGATGCCATAGAATTCAACTCATCTTTCATGGCATTGTACCACAATTCAGATTTACTACAACTCATGGCTTGTGAAAATGTTTCAGGGTCATCTTCGGCTCCAAAATTATAGTCAGACTCTTGTAGATACACAACGTAATCACTAGGTATTGATGATTTCTTCATTCTAGTTGATCTTCTTAATGTTGTGTCAGCATCCTCCTGTGGAGTATGTTGCACAACTGGTTGCTCAACAGTCTCTGGTAATTGTTGAACAACTAGATCTATTGGATTGTCATCAGCAACTTGTGGAGCTTCAATGATTGGTTGTTCAACATCCATTTGAACTTGAGGGAAGTTATGAACAACAACCAATTTGTCACTTGAAATGGGAGCCTGAATATCTGAATGATCCTTCTTAGAAACTACGTTCCGAGATTGATCACTCCCACTAATCAAGTCATTTTCAAGAAACTTTGCATTTCTTGATTCCACAATTCTAGTGACATGTGATGGACAATAAAATCTATAACCCTTAGACTTTTCAGCATATCCAATGAAATACCCACTTATAGTCCTTGGGTCCAATTTCTTTTCTTGTGGATTATAAACTCTTACTTCAGACGGGCATCCCCAAACGCGTATATGTCGTAAACTCGATTTCCAACCTTTCCATAAATCAAAAGGTGTTTTTGGAACAGCTTTAGTTGGAACCCGGTTTAATATATACACTGCCGTTTTAAGAGCTTCAGTCTACAAGGATTTAGGAAGCTTGGAGTTGCTAAGCATACTCCGCACCATGTCCATAAAGGTTCGGTTTCTTCTTTCTGCTACACCTTTTTGGTCTGGAGATCCAGGCATAGTGTATTGGGCTTGAATCCCATGCTCTTCAAGAAACCTTGCAAATGGACCAGGCGCTTGTCCATCCTCAATGTATCTACCATAGTATTCTCCACCTCTATCTGATCTCACGATCTTAATTTGCTTTCCACATTGTTTCTCTACTTCTGCTTTGAAAACTTTAAAAGCATCTAATGCTTCGTTCTTATTATGAAGCAAGTAGAGATACATGTATCGTGAATAATCATCTATGAATGAGATGAAGTATTTCTGACCATATGAGTCCATATCCGGACTACAAATGTCCGTATGTATGATCTTTAATATGTCTAAACTCCTCTTGGCACCTTTCTTTGTCTTGTTGGTCTGCTTTCCCTTTATGCAGTCCACACAAGTATCAAAGTCAGTAAAATCCAAAGTACTAAGTACTCCATCATTCACTAACCTTTTAATTCTCTCTATGGAGATATGTCCTAATCTCCGATGCCACAATATAGAGGACTCTTCATTCATAACACATCGTTTAATACCTACATTGTCTTGACGTGCATTATACTATTTGAAATATTATTTTGTAAATGAATTCGAAACAAACCATCAATCGACATCCCATTTCCAACAACACTAGATTTATAAAGCAAGCGGAAAGCATTTTCGTAAAATTCAAAAGAAAATCCAAGTGGTACAAGTCTTGAAACTGAAATTAAATTTCTAGAGTAACATGGAATATAAAAGGTTCTTTCCAAATTCAAAACAAAACCAGTATCTAAAACTAATCTGCACGTCCCTACTGCTTCCACTTGAGAACGCATCTTGTTTCCTGAATAGATGCATTGCTCACTGGCCATTGGTTTCCTTTGGTTTAGAAAACCCTGCAAGGTATTTGAAACATGGATTGTAGAACCAGAATCAATCCACCAAGTGTTATGACAAACATCAACCATATTAGATTCATAACAAACAAGTGAGATTGGATTACCTTTCTTTTTAAGCCAAGCCTTATATTTGTTGCAGTCCTTCTTCATGTGTCCCTTCTTTTTACAGAAAAAACACTTTGACTCTTTCTTCTCAGTCTGGATAGGTATTTTACCCTTTCCCTTTTGTTTGGCTTGCGCTTTGTTCTTTCCTTGTGTTGTCATATGTGCACTTTCACCCATTTCCATTAGCAACCTCCCTTCCTCTTGAACACACATGGTCAGGAGTTCATTTATTGACCATTTTTGCTTATGTGTGTTGTAAGAAATTTTGAAAGGTCCATATTGTTGTGGAAGGGAATTCAGAATAAAGTGCACAAGGAAAGATTCAGACATTTCAACCTCAAGAGACTTCAACTGAGCCGCTATGTCCCTCATCTGCATGATGTGCTCACGCACACCTTTAACACTAGTGAGCTTCATAGATGATAACTTTGTCATTAGGGTGCTAGCTAGTGCCTTATCCGAAGACTCAAACTGTTCATCAATAGCCTTCAGTAATTCCTTGATATTTTTACACTCAGGGATTGAACCACGAATACTAGCCGATATACGTGTCCTTATGAACATCATACTTAAGCGATTAGATCGCTCCCATCGTTCATATAGGGCAATCGCACCTTGAGAGCTAGTTTCATTAGGTACAGGTGGTTCATCCTTCCTAATGGCATAATCAATGTCTATGCACCCTAATTGAAGAAGGACTCTCTCCTTCCATACCTTATAGTTATCACCACTTAAATAGGGAACATCACATTTATCATCAAAAAAATTCAAAGGTTGTATAACTGCAAATAAATCAAACATTCATGCTTATGTTACAAAATTTGAGGCAAATAAAAGTATATCATGCTTTACCAATGTAAATCATGCATCAAAATATGAATCAAATATCATATAAAACTGCCTGTGGGAGAAGTTCTAATTTAAACAGATTCATATATAACTTTATGGTGAAACTAACAAATTATATTCCTTTTCTTAATTCCTGTGGGTAAACTAAGAAAAATAATTTGTTACTTCATCCTAATTAATCACACAAATATAACAAAAATTCCTGTAGGATAAAATTTATTATATTAAATATGATTAATTACAATTAATGTCATTTTTTTATATGTGACCGAATATATTTGATATATAATTTAACTTAATCAAAGATGCTGTGGCTATTCCTTGATGAAGAAAAATTATATAGATCACATGACATCGAATTTTATGCATAAATAATAATTTTCCAAACACGTACACAATCAACGTATTATAAACAAATAATATTGTATACATACATTCATTACTTACACATAAAATTCAAGTATACAATAAAAAAAATAATACCAAAAACCAAACAATGACATAAACTTAATTCTTTTATGATTAATTTAATAATCACCACTTTCAAATTCTTGTCCACGACATGATGCAAGATTTATCATATTGTTTAGAAACAACGACAACGAGCTAAACCAAATACCGTATGCGTAATTTCTAAAACTTATCCAAGCATATACAAAAATCAGAGCATACTTGAAACTTGAGTCAGCTAGTATTTAATCATATATATATTTGGTATAGAATTTTATATATATATATATATATATATTAAACTTAAGCTTTCAAATGCTTTCCATCTCCCCTTATTTTAATGCTTTAAGGATTCTGTTGGAAGCCTTTAATAGCGTGCCCAGTAATGCTTTACGTCTAACATTCAGCCAATAACCTTTTGTTAGCCAATAACCTTTTGTTAGCCAAAAGAAAATTGCATATTGTTGCATTTTGAAGTCAATTAGTCAAATACTTCACATGTTTCTTAGCCACAGAAAGTTAATTTGTAAATTTTCAAAATTTATCGTGATTTTTAAATTTAATCAGGAATCACGACTAACATCGCTTGTTCTAAACAATCTTCAATATGAATTTAAAACATTTTATTCACATAAAACAATCATAACTTGCTCAAATAAATTCAAGGTAGAGGTTAACAGGCTCGGATACCAACTATAAGAAATCTTAATCGATTTATCTAATGTGTCAACACCAAAAACAACACATCATAGATTATAAATGCGGAACAGGATACTAACCTCCAGCCATTGATACTGAAAATATTGAGCTGCGATAAAATTGCGTGCCTTTCGTATTTGATCTTCTAATCTTAAGCAAACTCACTAATGGTGTGTTTTTCAGAATGCTCAGATTAGGGACCCAATACCCTATCTTTTTCTTTATATACGTCTTCCCATTAAAAACGTAATTCAATTTGTGAGTAGTTATCACTTGTAGATATGAATAAAATAATTTAAAATTTATTAGATAATGATAATAGAATATAGGACCATAATAGGAAGTTTTAAGAGGTTATGAAACTAACCTCAAGTCTTTTATTTCCTATAAAACACTACTGACTAAGTAGTTAACTCATGTGGGGAACTTACAGGAACTGCGGATGGTGTAGGAGCAACACGGATGTTGGATGATGCAACGGAGCTGTGCACAAGCTTCACAAACAGGAATACCGTAGCCGAGGTAGACAGGAGCAGAGTAGAGTAGGACAGCAATGGCGTGTGGTGATGGGCGGATTGGGTAGGGTTGGTGGTGCGGCAAGGAGCAGTAGGCAACCAAAACGGGGCGAGAATGCAGCGGCTAGACTCGAAGCAAAACAGAGAAGATGCAGCAAGTATGAGCATGGAAGCGGCACACCTACAGAAGATGATGATGCTTGGCCGTCGCGGCAAGTAGGGGACACAGGCAGTGCAGGGAAAGTGCAGCAAGATTGGATGATGCAGGGGCTGGTTTCATGCGGCGATGATGATGGTGGAAGATACAGTTTTGGGCAGTGGCGTGGTTCGGTTTAGAGAATGGCAGGTATGCAAGGTGATGATGCCTCGACAAAGATGAAGCAAATGGCTGTGTAGAGAATGAGTGAAAATGGCAATAACAAGGATGGTTGGGGAGGAAGATGGTAATGGTGCGACAAGCTATGTTGAAAAAGATGATGAATAGTGGCTATAGTAAAGAGTTTTTTTTTCCTTTTTCTCTCCCCTTGCTGCTCTCTCTAAAACCATTGAAGGCTTCCCCTTTTTCTATTTTTTTTCTTTTTTTTTAAAAAATAAAATCTTGGTTTTAATGCATTGACCCCATGATTATGGAACTTTTATTGTCATTTATTTTTGTTTGACTTATTTTTTTAATCCTTGATTATTTCCTTGATTCTTTCTTTTACTTATTTATTTTCTTTTTGGCAACAAATCCTTTTGGTCA
The DNA here is from genome assembly GCA_031772115.1 of Heritiera littoralis. Classification (NCBI taxonomy): domain Eukaryota; kingdom Viridiplantae; phylum Streptophyta; class Magnoliopsida; order Malvales; family Malvaceae; genus Heritiera; species Heritiera littoralis. The sequence continues at coordinate 5,226,697 of JAPDPK010000038.1, read as the reverse complement.
ACTCTTTAATTTAATCTTTGGAAGAAGATTGCATGGAGTGCATGGGAAGGGTTTTGCATGAGATTTTGATTTATTTTTATTATTTTTTTATTCTTTTAAAATCACTCGGACAAAATTAGGTGTCTACAAAGGCTCCAAAACAGAAAATAAAAATTGCTAAAGAAACTTGTGAATCAAGCTCCCTCACAAGAGTTATGGATGTAGTTTTTCAACTCTTAATCTTCTATGATCATATAGAACTCAATCATGAACAAAAAGAAAAGAAAAAGGAGTAGAAGCTGATTAAAGTGGTGGAATTTGAAGAACACACAAAGCTTAAAAGAAAAGTTGCAAGAAAGTAGTAGAGATTGAAATAAAACATGAACTAAACTTGTAAATTAATTTGCAAAATGCAAAGAACTTAAACAAATAAAAATGGTTGCTGTATTAAGCTTGTAAAGACATGAAAATGTGCTTAAAAAAAGTATAGAAAATTAAACCCTATGCAGCCCACACTAGATTAGGTCTCATACAGTTGCTTTTATAGTCACTTAACCTAGGGATACAAGGGTAAATTTCCATCTTAGATGAGTTGGCATTTTTGGCCACTTGTCATCATGTCATTGGCTTCTCAAGGGAGATATTTCCTTGTCATTTAGTGCCCACATCAGCCATGGACACCTCACCCCTTCTAGCACCTTCCTTTTTTGTCTTCTAATCCACTTAAGCATGCAAAGTGACAAAGGCATGTGTCTTCCATGTATTAGCCATGTGTCCTTTATTCATATCCATCAAGAGTGAGTAGGATGATGATATATGTGATGCCAAGTGTCAAGGAAAGAGAGAGAAAATGATGAGTTATAGTGGTCCGGTCTCATTTCTTGCCTTTTTTCAGTCTAATTTCTACCAAAAAGATTGAAATTCATTTGAAATTTATTTATCTACAAAACATGAGGAATTTAATAAAATTAGGAGAATAATTAATAAAATCATGGGGTGTTTAAATAATAATTAATCAATAAAGTACTAAAATAATACTATTTTTATAGAGTTATTAGTAGTTGACATTGGGGCAATTCTCCTAAGTTCTACTAATTCTGCTCATTGGCTTAAGGCATCTACCACTTGGTTCGCATTCCCCGCTTTATACTCAAAACAAAAATCAAATTCTGCTAGGAACTCTTACCATCTTGCCTATTTTGCCATGAGCTTAGGTTGAATAATGAAATGGCTAACTACTGTGTTGTCCCTTTTGACAATAAATTTTAACCCATGTAAATAATGTTGCCAAGCCTTTAAACAATGGATCTCTGCTAGGAGTTCTTTCTCGCCATGTATCTTCTTTCCTCTTCATTCAACTTATGACTTTCAAAGGCTACCAAGTGCCTCTCTTTCAAGAGTACTCCTCCAATAACAAAGTTTGATACATTGGTTTACACTTCAAAGGGCTTTCTAAGGTCAGAGAGGACTAATACAAGGCCTTTCGTCAGGGTATCCTCAAATGCCTAATGACATTCACTCGACCATTCCCACTTTCTATTCTTCTTTCATAGCTTAGTGAGGGTCATTATTCTACAGGAGTATCCCTCCACAAATCTTCGATAGTAATTGGTCAATCCCAAAAATGAGTGAAGTTCCTTAACATTCTTCGGATAAAGCCAATCTTTAATGACCTTAACTCTCTCCATATCCATCTAAACCGACTCTTGTTCCACAACATGGCCCAAGAAATGGACTTAGGTATGAGTAAAGCGACGTTTCTCCCTTTTTACATATAATTGGTTCTCTTGAAGCCTTTCGAAGATGAGTCTCATATGATCTTGGTGTTCCTTCAGGATGGAGCTAAAAACTTGTGGGCCAACGTGGCACACCTAAGATTGTGCCACATGTCCATCTCCGGTTGGCCTTGGCTTTTTATTCGGGCTTGACGATCTTATGGCCTAGGGGCTAATGTGGAGTCCATATCAATTATATATCATTATTTTATTTTCATATTATTCATAGTTAATATAATTTTATTTCCAATATATTTATAAATTTTTATAAAAATATAAAATTAAATCCTATTAAAAGTGAAGCTAGAATTTTTTTTTTAACAAAAAAAGAAAGAAATTAAAAGTACCTAAATATTTTTTTATTATTTAACCAAACAGAAGTAAATATTAATCAATCCTAGAAAGTAGGGATGACAACAAGTAAAGTACCTGCTATATATTTTTGGATATTCATATCTGATCCCAATTATATTTTATTATACATAAACTAGATTAATTACTCGATGATGACTGAATTTAGCGTACCCTAAGAGTGTCTACATGCAAGCGCTTGTAATCATACAAGTAATATAGGATTATGAGTTCAGAATTATCGTCCCATAGAGATTGATTATGCAATGCCTAAGTATCAGACACTATTACTCTAAGTATATTCTAGCAAATTATAAAGGTTGTTTAAGTGAGTGATCTACAAGGCTAACAATTAAAAACAAATAAAAAAACAATATACAAAATAAAATAAATGAAATGAAATGAAATGAAAAGTGGAAATAAGAAATAAATATAGGGCTAATGATGAAATTAAAACGATTGCAAAATAAAACAAATCAAAATGCAAATTAGAAAAGATTTGGGATAAAAAGTAACTAACTAAAAATATGGTGTAAAAATGCAAATAAAAAAAGGTAAGTGAAAGTTCTAAATTGAAAATAAAAATGCATGAACTAAATAAAATCAAATTAAAACTAATAAAACTAGAAAATAATGCTTGAACTAACTAAACCCTAAATGAAACCCTAATGCAATCCTAAATTCCTAAACTCTAAAATGCACCAACTTGTAACCCTAAACGAATGCCTAATCTAATGAGATCCTAAACTAATTAAATGCATGATTTATTAATGCTAAAAAGTCTAACAAATGCATGAAAGTAGTATATTTTTGGATTTTTGAAACAATGAATTAAATGAAACCTAAACTTAACTCTAGCCCTAATTAATTAATGCCTGAATTAAACCCGAAGCTAAGCCTAATTAATGCCTAAAATAGCAACTAAAACAACCCCTAAACTACCTATTAAAACCCTGAACACTAACCCTAAATGCACCTAAGTAATGCACAAAATTCCGAAGGAAAATAGCATGGAACCTTAACAAACTCTTACCTAACTTATGACCTATAATTATACTACACTAATTCCTCTAAAACTAACCCAAAACAATACCAAAATGCATGGAATTAATGTGAATACAAAACCTAGATTGAATTAAACTTTAATGCAAAATAAACCTAACAATGCAACTAAATGGTTAAAGAAGCTTAATCTAACATGACCTACAACTTAACCACAAATTATATGAACCTAATATGACCTAAACTAAGTTAACAGGACCTAAAAACAATTAAAACAGTAGCTAAATTAAAACTGGGCAGAATTGTTAAATGCATGCAAAGTACCCTAAAAATGCATGAGAAATGTAATGGGATTTACATCAAACACTTCCTAATCATATATGACTAAATGTAAGACTTTAATATGACCTCAAACTAATGGAATGGACCTCTAAAATAATTAAAAACAGAACACAAAAACTGACTTGAACAGAAAGTTCTGGACGCCTAATGCAAGGAATTAAATGCAAAAGATATGAAAAAGCAATGTAACCTTACCTAAGAATTACCTACTATATACTAACCCCTAATACTAATTTAGACTCATAAAAGACTCATTAAACTAAGACCAAACAGCAGCCAAGCACTTAATAACAGTAATAAAAAACTGATCGCGAAAATAGGACAAAAATGCATGTAAGAGCTATGAAATTGATAAGAAAACTAATCTAATTAAATCTCTAAAATTACCTAATTAATATATGATCCTATAATGACTTAAAGACACCTAAATGACCCTTAAAATCAACCAAAACAAACCCTAAAAACATCTACAAAGGACGCCTAAAGTTCTGGCAGTGAAGAAAACGTGACTCATGGAAGAAACCTACACTAGAAACTATGCAAATTTAATGAACTCTAATCTTTGCAAACTATTTTTACCTCATTAATCTTTAAGAAATTGATCTAAAACATGAAATTAAACATAAAAAAAGTTAAAATTAAACTCAAAACAGTAGCTAGAAACAAAATACAGAAAAGAAAAAAAAGTCAAGGAAATCAAATGTGGATCAAACTTACTCACAAGAGCTATTGAGGTAGTTTTTTTAACCTTTTTAGCTTCACACGATCGTAGAGCTCAATCTAAATAAAAATGAAAGAAGAAGAAAGAGTATGAGGGTTTATTGCTGGAAATTTAAAGTTGTAACTAAGTGTGAAGACTGCAAATTTCGTACTGATTTTTGTAAATAAATAAAGGACATAAAGTAAATTAAGGAATTAGATTTTAGTTTGTACTTTCGATTTCCTTTAGTAATGGAAACGAATATTTTACTTTGGAGCAATTACCGATAAATGATGAGTGCTAGCATAATTTGGAATCATATAATTAAGTTCAAAACATACGTTAATTTAATAAAGGAAAATAAATTTAATTTAAGGACATTATTGCTATGTGTGTGTGTGTATATATATATATATATATATATTATTCAATATATATATCTCATATATAATTGAGATAAAAGACATATATATATATATGTACATGAATATAGATGAATATACAATATAAAAATGTATATGTATATGCATATAAACTAGAATGGGACATGTGATTAAATAATACAGGAAATCATAATAATAAAATGAAATAAAAAAAAACAAGATGTATAAAATCTATGTGTATATATAAATGAAATGATAAAAATATATTGATATTTATAGATATATTTAAAGTACATATATATATAAATATTGAATAGGAAAACATATATATAATATATATTAATATATATAACAAATATATATATATATATATATATATATATATGATTGGCTTCCTAAGGAAGCCAATCCAAGATGTCACCTGCTCCCACGTGAGGAGCAGGTTTGTATTGAAAAGAAATGGGCAGAAGCTTAGCTTCTGCCAAAACGAAAACAGTAAGGGACCCGATTGAAAAGAGAAGGAGAAAAGGAAAAGAAGAAAAGGAAGAAAGGAGAGAAAGAAAGAGATCTCGGTCCGAAAAGGGAAGAGAAGAAAGAGAGAAAGAAAGAAGAGAAAGGAAACAATGTCTCCAGCCATGATCGGAGTGGATTGAGAGAGGGGAGGAAAAGCTTACTGCAGCAAACCGAAAGGAGGAAGAAGGAAAGAAATTTCAACAGCAAGTGACATTCGATTGATCAACAAGGTTAGTAGGCTAAAAGGAAAGCAATGTAGGTTCTAGATGCTAGTTAAGGTTGGCTTTAGGTTAGGTTTTGTGACTGGTTTGAAGCTGAAAAACTTGATTTTCAAGAAGCCATAACAGTGAACGTGTGACAGAGGTGAATGGTGGTTGTTGAGGCTAATCGAACAAAGGAAAGGGACTGTATTGAGGGTGAAATTTTGCTGCATTGTTCAAGCATTTGATATGGGCTTTTGGACGTGAATTTTAGGACTGTATTGGGGCTATCAACAGAAGCTTTCGGCAAGACTGATGGTGAGCAGATTATGGTGGCTATTTTGTTGCATGAAACAGAAAATAAATGAGGCTGAATTGATGACCATTTAAAGGGCTTTAAAGGAGCTGTGATTCCTACTGTTCGAGGCTAGAGGCTAAGGTATTTGAGAGCTAAAACCGTGATGCTTGAGATAGTTTGACAAGCTAGACCGTGAGCTCCTAAAGCAAAGGTTTCTGGAGGTTTTCTTGGTTGCCGGACATAACGGTGATCAAGGCTGGAAATGAGGTGCTAGAAGGCTGAGTTTGGGGCTGAGTTGGTGGGCCAAACAGAGGTGAAAACACAGTTGTAAGGGCTGAGAACATTGCAGAAATTGATAAAAGAAGGATTGACAAACAAGGGTGCTTCGGGTAAGAGTTTTTCCTCTTTGTTTGAGCAAAGGTATATAATATAATTTCATATATTAATTAAGATGATGGTGTTGGTTGTAGGAAATCTTGGAGAAGGAAAATTTGAGAATCTCTCAAGTAATTGGCTTAAAGGTAGGTAATATGCATGGATGTTGGTTAAATTGGTTTTTAATTGTATAATGGAAAATTTTCCTGAGTGGAGCTTCATGTTATCATGCTTTGAAATGGTTGGCTTGAAAATGTTCAAAGGAAGAATATGTAAGTGATTTACATAAAGGTAGTTAATGTCATGGAATGCTTGAATTGGTTATAAGATGGTTGGATAAGATCTACATGAATGTAAATACATAAGCATGGATAAGAAGGAACTATATACAATTATGTGTATATGTATACATATATTCCATGAACATGATGGTAAAGAATAAAATACGATCATATATTTGCATGTATGTATATATTAAATTATATACATATATGTATAAATAGATATTATACTTATATTATGAACTCCAAGAGGAAGAACGACATAGGTTTAATTAAAATGGTTGCACCCTGATGCAATATGGATAAATTGTGTAGTTACCAACATCCATGTCCTATTAAATAGGAACTTGAGGAATGAAACCTTGGTGTAAGCATTTAAATAAATATATATACATATATTGAACGAAGTGATCGGTACGAAATCGGTTAAGGAAATTTTGCAAGAACTAAACATCGGTTCAAGATTTATTTATACACATATCTCTAGAGATGAGTATAAGTATATTTTAGACTTATAATGCGAAGTTAATCTTGGGCATAATAGCAATGTTGAATAATGGTGTGTGGTTTCAATTACATGTTTGAAAATAGTATTAGGCATAATATGAGTATATGATTGAAATGGTATTGGCATGTTTGTAGTGACCTTGACTGGAATGGAGGAGTAGATTTTTATCGGAGGCTCGAAGAGAATATTGGCTAAGGACATAATGTAAGTGGGTTAAGTAAAGTTTGTTAGCACCATCTCGTAGGAATGGTTTAATTCTATAAAATCGTTTTTGCTTGAGCTGGATTGAAACTAAATTTCTGCTTTGCGTATGTGGCCAGCCAAGCGTGCATGTTAAGTGACATGAACTGATGCATACATGCAATTATGCATAGCATGTTTTGAGTTTAATTACTTAATGTTTATGTTTTTAATGACTTGCATCAAATTTATATTTTACAAAGTTTGGTTTGAACCAACATTTGAAAGAAATCGAAAAGTTTTTGTATTTCAAACTCAAAACTGATCTAATAATGATTTGGAGTCCGTGGAAGCCGAGTGCTACACGAGGAAATTGATTTCAAACTATTTTTTAGTGCAGGCATGTCCTACGACCTTCGAGTCACTTATAGCCTATCGAGCTTAGCTCTAGGCCTTATTGCCCGTCTATTGAGCTTTGTGCTCTAGACTATCGTATTGTACCTATCGAGCCTAGTGCTCTAGGTAGATTGATACTTGTCTGGAAAACCAGCAGGCAAGTTCCAGCTCTCGACTGATCAGCGAGACTGGATTATCGTTCTATGGCCATAGATTTAGTGTTGCTTGCGACACCATTCCATTGCTAGCTAGGATGGACATCGATTGATTGATTGATTGAGGATCATTGCCTAAACTCTACTTACTATGGTTCCATTTCTAATACTGCTGTTAGTGAACTGAGGCAATATGCCTAATCGTTATTATTTTCTTGATTTATGGCTAATAGATTCTTGAAAATCTATATTGATCGAAATGATTGCAATACTTATTGATCGTTTATCGAATGCTTATTGATTGTTTTATCAAAGTAATTACCGATTGACTTATTGAACTATATTGATAGTTTATTTGAATGCACAACATACTGAGTTCAACCGAATGCATAGCGAATTCATTTAGATAAACTGCATAATAAGTTTTGTTTTAACTAAGTGCATATTGAAAGCGTTCTATAACAGAAATGCATAAAGAAGTGTTTGGTTTATGATCATGCTTAAATATCGAGTTCGCTTATTACTTCAGTATTGTTTTCCACACGTGCATATAGGACGACATGAGTCTAGCATGCATTTACTTAAGCTACTTACTGAGCCGTGGATTTGCTCACCCCTTATTAATAACATCGCAAATCATACCAGTTAGGCTCCCACTTGGAGTTTGGGGTGCGAAGCCTCGGGGACTATCTTGAGTAGCTACATCGGTATGAATCCTCCGAGTGCTGTTTTTGTTGCACTTGAGGTATAACAACGATTATTTTGTTATCCATGTATGACATTTTAAATTTGCACAGTACATGCTTATGGAATTGCTTTTGGGATGTAACTTAGATCGTCCTAGATTATTATAGGCTTTTATGATTATCGAGTACGATCCGAGAAGTGAATTGTGATGATTTTGAGCTGTAAACTATCTCTTATATATATTTGTTGACTTTGGAAGTATGTGTTGTATATAGTGAAATGAACTGAGAATTCTGGATTTAGATATGTGGCTGGAAATAGTTGAGTTTATTGCAGGTTATTAAGCTGGGGAAAGTCGATTTTATAAAAAGGGGAGTTTTCACGTTTTTCTTTTAATAGCTTAATGTTGAAACGAGAATATTAAGTCGAATAATCTTAAGAAATGACAATTAAATAATGAATACAAATCAAGTTAAGAGCGTGAAGTTAGTTAGAGAGGACACTGACATCGAATGCAAACTTTAACGTGAAAAGAAAAATCTAGTTCGTAAATTTGGTAATTGGTAAATGGAGTGATAAGTGTACGTCACGGCCTTCGGGTCGTGATAGATTAAATGGTATCAGAGCATAGTTTGTCTAGTACGTGTTAGTGTCATAGAGATCGTTATTAGTGTTACATCTCATGTACTATGTAATGTCTGCATGTAACCACTGTCACTAACTTATACTAAGATTGATCTGCTCTTGGTATAGGTATTTTTGTTAATCGAAGAACAATGAGGAGGATTGGAGGCAGACCTAGAGGGTTGGCTCGAAGGTTTCCAATTACACGTCCGACCCCATCCACAGCACCTCCATCATCCTTACATCCCACACCTCCACCACCAAATAGTATGGAAGTGAGGATGGCCCGAATAGAACAAAGCCACGAGACTATTACCGCCTTATTGCAACAGTTGGTGGCTAACCAAGCTAGTGCACATCAAGCTACACCACCACCTCCTGCACCTCTTGTGCTGCCACCTCCTGTACCTCTTGCACCTCCTGTGCCTCCACCACCGCAACAGGCACCATCTCCACCACCGCAGCAGGCACCACCTCTGCCACCTCCGATAGTGCCACAGGCTACACCTTTACCGACTGCACCTCAGACAATTATGCCTCCACCTATCGTACCTGAGGTTGGGAACCCAGTGGATAGAAATATGACACTCCTCCGACAATTCCAGAAAATGAATCCATCACAGTTTATGGGGAAGAAGGATCCAGCGACGGCGGAGGAATGGATAGAGGAGATGGAGTTTCTCTTCAAGTATATGGGGTATAGTACCACTGAGAGAGTTTCATTAGCAGTGTATATGATGAGAAGTGATGCGCAGAAATGGTGGAAGACCCATGAGACGTTCTTATTGGCTAAGGATCCGGTTATTACATGGGAGAGATTTTTAGAGGCCTTCATGAACCATTATATATCTAAAACAGCCAGGCGACAGAAAAAGAAGGAATTTATGGAACTCACTCAAGGATCGATGAGGGTGGATGAGTATGAGACCCGATTTACAGCCTTAGTGAAGTATGACACGGATTATGCCGCTAATGATGAGAAGAAGGCAGAGAAGTTTGCTTTGGGATTGAGACCTAACATCCGAAGCAGGGTCACTCCATTTGAGCTTACCGAGTATGAGACAGTGGTGAGGAAAGCTCAGACTGTTGAGCAAGAATTGGAGATTACTCAAGCTGAGTATGGGACAGAAAGCCTCATAGAGCTAAACCATTTATAGATAGGTGAAATGAAAAGAGGAGGTTTGAGCCAAGTAGATCACAGGGACAAAATAAGAGGCAGAGGTTTGTTGCGCCTCGACCACAGGCTACTAGGCCTACAGCTACTACTACTCCTCCTAACAAAGCCTTGGCCATTATCCTTACTACTACTGCTACATCTCAGCCATGTGCCACTTGTGGCAACAAGCATGGCAATAGACCTTGCTATGTGGTTACTGGAGCTTGCTTTAAGTGTGGCAAGACTGGCCATAGAATCAAGGATTGCCCCCATATGAAGGCCACAGAGACTCAAGCCGGGGCACAGACCATGCCACAGCAAAGGAGGACACAAGACAAAGGCAAGAGTCCAATGCTACAAGGTAGAGTGTTTGCACTTGATCAGGAGGCAGCCGATGCTTCTGGTTCGGTTCTTAAAGTTAAGCTCACTATCTATGATTTAGAAGCATTCGTACTCATTGATCCAGGCTCAACTCATTCATTCATTTCACCTGCATTTGCTAGTAGATTGCATATAGAGTCAGAGCCTTTAGGTTATCCCTTATATATTACTACTCCTTTCAAAGAATGTCACGACCCGTGACCACATTTTTTACCCTTCTTATACACAACTTAAACGGTTGGGCTATCTGTGATACTTCACTTGTACTAACTGTTAAACAATTTTACAATGTATTGTTTATATTACACACATCCCCTATCGTAATAAATCAGATAAGTAGTACTGTTGACATGTCTAAATACAGAGAATAAATGATCATACCTCAAATAAACAGTCGGTCTGACACATTGTCCTTCGTGTACAGCCAGGATCCACAATCCACTGATCTCACATTCATCAAAACCTGAGATGTTGAAAATTAAGGGGTGAGCAAAACCACGGCTCAGTAAGAGAATTATATGCCTCACTTGATACTCAGCTTCCTATATGCTAAAAATCTTTTTCATTTTTCTTATGGGCTCTAGGCTCGCATGTAGGAAAGATACTACAGTCGGCTAGGGATCCGATGGAGTAAGGTAGGTATTTTAGAATACCATACTTGTTACGGAACCTAGAAGCAACTGTAGAGAAAAAAAAAATTTTTTTCTTTTGTTTTGAATTAATAAATCCTTTTCCTTTTTAATCTTTCATAACCTTTTTCATATTCCTTTCAAAATAATGCTTCTACGAAATAAAGCCTTTAAATAGAATAATTAATATCCGTATATTCCTTGAAAAGAATATTAGTTAAATCATCATCTTATTTCTTTAAAACTTATTTCATGTTTTTTAATGTACTCTCTTAATTAGTTCTGTCCGTTAAAAAGCAGAATAAGCTATTAAAATCTATTTCATTCTTTGACATTTGTCGAATTCACAAATCACACTCACTTACTTATCGTCACAATATCCTACGATTTCTCATACTAACATCGGGACACGTGTAGCACTTAGTTCCCGAAGGACTCTAGAGGTGGCTCCCACGGTTCAATCATCGAGTCTCTGCTCGGTATGGCCTGTACTGAAACATCGGAACACGTGTAGCACTTAGTTCCCGAAGGACTCTAGAGGTGGCTCCCACGGTTCAATCATCGAGTCTCTGCTCGGTATGGCCTGTACTGAAACATCGGAACACGTGTAGCACTTAGTTCCCGAAGGACTCTAGAGGTGGCTCCCACGGTTCAATCATTGAGTCTCTGCTCGGTATGGCCTGTACTGAAACATCGGAACACGTGTAGCACTTAGTTCCCGAAGGACTCTAGAGGTGGCTCCCACGGTTCAATCATCGAGTCTCTGCTCGGTATGGCCTGTA